>JAVIAB010000156.1:81003023-81115523 GCA_032433765.1 Megaustenia siamemsis | reverse complement strand
GGACCACCATTAAAGAAGTTTTGTACTCGCGGACCACCATTAAAGAAGTTTTGTAGTCGCGGACCACCATTAAAGAAGTTTTGTAGTCGCGGACCACCATTAAAGAAGTTTTGTAGTCGCGGACCACCATTAAAGAAGTTTTGTAGTAGCGGACCACCTTTAAAGAAGTTTTGTAGTCGCGGACCACCATTAAAGAAGTTTTGTAGTAGCGGACCACCATTTAAGAAGTTTTGTAGTCGCGGACCACCATTAAAGAAGTTTTGTAGTCGCGGACCACCATTAAAGAAGTTTTGTAGTCGCGGACCACCATTAAAGAAGTTTTGTAGTCGCGGACCACCATTAAAGAAGTTTTGTAGTCGCGGACCACCATTAAAGAAGTTTTGTAGTCGCGGACCACCATTAAAGAAGTTTTGTAGTCGCGGACCACCATTAAAGAAGTTTTGTAGTAGCGGACCACCTTTAAAGAAGTTTTGTAGTCGCGGACCACCATTAAAGAAGTTTTGTAGTAGCGGACCACCATTTAAGAAGTTTTGTAGTCGCGGACCACCATTAAAGAAGTTTTGTAGTCGCGGACCACCATTAAAGAAGTTTTGTAGTCGCGGACCACCATTAAAGAAGTTTTGTAGTCGCGGACCACCATTAAAGAAGTTTTGTAGTCGCGGACCACCATTAAAGAAGTTTTGTAGTCGCGGACCACCATTAAAGAAGTTTTGTAGTCGCGGACCACCATTAAAGAAGTTTTGTAGTCGCGGACCACCATTAAAGAAGTTTTGTAGTCGCGGACCACCATTAAAGAAGTTTTGTAGTCGCGGACCACCATTAAAGAAGTTTTGTAGTAGCGGACCACCTTAAAGAAGTTTTAGTCGCGGACCACCATTAAAGAAGTTTTGTAGTAGCGGACCACCATTAAGAAGTTTTGTAGTCGCGGACCACCATTAAAGAAGTTTTGTAGTCGCGGACCACCATTAAAGAAGTTTTGTAGTCGCGGACCACCATTAAAGAAGTTTTGTAGTCGCGGACCACCATTAAAGAAGTTTTGTAGTCGCGGACCACCATTAAAGATTTGTCTTCACGGACCACCATTAAAGATTTGTCTTCACGGACCCCCATTAAAGAAGTTTATAATCACGGACCCCATTAAAGAAGTTTATAATCACGGACCCCATTAAAGAAGTTTATAACCACGTACCACACTTTAAAGAAGATTTGTCTTCACGGACCCCCATTAAAGAAGTTTATAATCACGGACCCCATTAAAGAAGTTTATAATCACGGACCCCATTAAAGAAGTTTTGTAGTCACGGACCCCCAGGCTTTCATCCATTGTCTCTTTTCCATTTAGCTACAAAATATCATGCTATTCTTAAAGACTTTGCGGACCCATTGTGACGGCTTCACGGACCACCGCAGGGCCGCAGAACCCCAGTTTGAGAAATGTTCGTCTGACCCATCCCAGCCTGCGTTGCCAGTAGGAATATGTTAGCGACCACTAATGTTAGTTACGGCCAAATTCCTAATCAATTATTAGTGACAAATCAATATGCGTCTGGCCGGTAGAAGATTGGCATTTTTGAGTCTCCTGGTCTGAGATGTCCTTCTTCACTGAACTGCTCATTGTGTGCACTCTGTAGGAGAACAGAGAAAGACATCGAGTTATCGCTAGTCGATGGAATAGTTAGATTCTGTAGCAGGTAAAGCGCTGGCTTGAGGTCATCTCTGTGTGAGGCGAGAGGAGACTATTGAATTAAATAACAATTAATTTGTTGAGGTGTCGATAAACTATTATTATCTAATCAGAGACGGAACAAGTTTTCTTAACATTTCAACGGATTTCCTCCCTTTTCGTCCAAGTTCGATAATTATTCCTTTCATGTCATCACATATTCCCTCCCTTTTATTCATGTTACTTTACTGCAGGTCACAAGGGTCTCATGGTGGTTGCCCAGATCCTAATAATAGAACACGTCAACGATATATTAAACAATGACGTCATCATCATCGTTGTGCCCTCCATTTTGACTTGCAATCTTCTTTGCCTGGATTACGCCCCACATGCTAAGTACTTGTTTTGTTTACACATCTCTCTTTATAATTCTTTGGTTTATCGGTTGTACTGTGATTGATGTAATCAGCATTAGTCCAGGCCAACATATTTAACTGTTACCTACTGTCAAAGAGCGCAGAGCGTATGTTGGAGGGAAAAGCTCACGAGTTAGCGACTAATCGCGGTAAATCTGGTCATCAGACACAAACGTCCTCCTTATAGCTGGTAGTCGATCCAGGCTCCGTGTGAAATACTCGCTGTATCAACGATCTGGATCTGCGATAGCGAGGGGACTCAGCTGACAGGTATCCCACCCATCAAGGCAGTGTCATCAAATGTATGCTTTTTTTTTAATACGCTTCCTTATGATGAAACACACACACACATACAAAAAGGAATTATCGCTATTTAACAATGTTATTATTTGTTTGTTTTCGTTCGCCAGCTTTATATCTCTAGCGAAGGCATTGCATGTTTCGTGAATATCACTTTTTCCTGTTTTTCAAGCTGCTCAGTTGTCCCCCGCCATGCAGGCAAACATTCACCGACTTCAATTTTACTCTCATATTTTTATCGTTCAGAGTTTAAGCGTTTTGGCTAGATTTTTTCCTATTAATTCTACCCAGGCAACCACAATTATTGACGTAGTCTTTACGGTTACCAACTGTCAAGTGTTCTTTTCAACGTGCACAGAATGTAGACTGAACCTCCCGTGTTTTGCCGTTGTCAGAGAGGACTAGACCTCGGACCTCACTATCCAGAGAGGACTAGACATCGCACCTCACTACCCGGAGAGGACTAGACATCGGACCTCATTACCAGGAGAAGACTAGACATCGGACCTCACTACCCGGAGACCAAGGGAGAATAAAGCGACAAAGATACCACGAATTTTTTTTTTTTTTTTTTTTTTTTGACTTTCAACTCCATCGCCTGTGGTGGGATCGAACGTTGGACCTTCTTTTCCAGAGGCCAATGTCTTGTCTGTAGACCACAAAGCCGCCAGAATACCATAGTCATAAGCAGTGATTAGTCTCTTGTATACACAAGAAATCGAAGAGAACTCATCAAAACATTACTGTCAACACCACCTTCACATGTAGGGTATGAGAACAATTTCTTTCCTGTTAATGACTTCTTCTTCTACATTTTTATCTCCCAGTGTAGCATAGGTCTTCAACAAACACTTTCCAAGTCGTTCTGTTTTTTGCCATTCTTTTAAGATCATTCCATGTCTTCCCCATCATCTTCATCTCCGTTTCTATCTGTCTTCTCCAAGAATTCCTTGGTCTTCCTCTCTGTCTTTTCCCCTGGGGATTCCAAAAAAGGACGTGTTGTGTAATACTCTCAGTTGGCTTCCGCAGTGTGTGTCCTATCCAGCGCCATCGTCTTCGCTGTATCTCTTTATCCACTGGTGTTTGACTGGTATATTTCCATAATTCTATGTGTTAATGGATTGGTGCGTTCAAATAAACGAAACGAGCTCACCAATCGATGTTTTCTTCATTTAAGGCAAGAATCGCTCCAGGTGCATACACGATATTTTAGTGTCCCGAGCTTGTCTTTAATGCTAGTGTCAGGCTATTTTGCCAGGTATCAACACATGTTAACTCCCTTTATCGTATCATCGAGTACTCTACCGCTTGTACAAGCAAACCAATGAAGACACCACAATAAGACTCTCTATAAATAACATAACATATAAGATGTAAGCTTGTTTTTTATTGGTTGTCTTTTCGACACGTACCGACAAAATTAAACTAATAGGAGTAAAGCAATACACACGCACATATGTGTCTATTGATCGATGTTGTGTGTGATTTTAAAGTTGTGTGTAGGTCGCTAGTAACTCATTATAATGAGACATGTGGTGAAAGATCAGCTGGTTGCAGTCATATATCACCATCAGGGTGGGAAGTGCGGGTACTTGTAATGGCAACCTCTGGGTTTGGATAGAGCATATGTTAGTATTAGAGGTTCAGAGACAATCACTAGGAGAAGGTTGGGACAATCATTAGGAGAGGTTCAGAGACAATAACTAGGAGAAGGTTGGAGACAATCATTAGGAGAGGTTCAGAGACAATCACTAGGAGAGGTTCAGAGACAATCACTAGGAGAATGTTGGGGACAGTCATTAGGAGAGATTCAGAGACAATCACTAGGAGAAGGTTGGGACAATCATTAGGAGAAGTTCAGAGACAATCACTAGGAGTAGGTTGGGGACAATCATTAGGAGAGGTTCAGAGGCAATCACTAGGAGTAGGTTGGGGACAATCATTAGGAGAGGTTCAGAGGCAATCACTAGGAGTAGGTTGGGGACAATCATTAGGAGAGGATCAGAGACAATCACTAGGAGTAGGTTGGGGACAATCATTAGGAGAGGATCAGAGACAATCACTAGGAGTAGGTTGGGGACAATCATTAGGAGAGGATCAGAGACAATCACTAGGAGTAGGTTGGGGACAATCATTAGGAGAGGATCAGAGACAATCACTAGGAGTAGGTTGGGGACAATCATTAGGAGAGGATCAGAGACAATCACTAGGAGTAGGTTGGGGACAATCATTAGAAGAGGTTCAGAGGCAATCACTAGGAGTAGGTTGGGGACAATCATTAGGAGAGGATCAGAGACAATCACTAGGAGTAGGTTGGGGACAATCATTAGGAGAGGATCAGAGACAATCATTAGGAGTAGGTTGGAGACAATCATTAGGAGAGGTTCAGAGACAATCACTAGGAGAAGGTTGGAGACAATCATTAGGAGAGGTTCAGAGACAATCACTAGGAGTAGGTTGGGGACAATCATTATGAGAGGTTCAGAGACAATCACTAGGAGTAGGTTGGAGACAATCATTAGGAGAGGTTCAGAGACAATCACTAGGAGTAGGTTGGGGACAATCATTAGGAGAGGTTCAGAGACAATCACTAGGAGTAGGTTGGGGACAATCATTAGGAGAGGTTCAGAGACAATCACTAGGAGAATGTTGGGGACAATCATTAGGAGAGGTTCAGAGGCAATCACTAGGAGAATGTTGGGGACAGTCATTAGTAGAGATTTAGAGACAATCACTAGGAGAAGGTTGGAGACAACCATTAGGAGAGGTTCAGAGACAATCACTAGGAGAATGTTGGGGACAGTCATTAGGAGAAGGTTGGGGACAATCATTAGGAGAGGTTCAGAGACAATCACTAGGAGAATGTTGGGGACAGTCATTAGGAGAAGGTTGGGGACAATCATTAGGAGAGGTTCAGAGACAATCACTAGGAGTAGGTTGGGGACAATAATTAGGAGAGGTTCAGAGACAATCACTTTGGAGAAGGTTGGTGACAATCATTAGGAGAGGTTCAGAGACAATCACTAGAAGAAGGTTGGTGACAATCATTAGGAGAGGTTCAGAGACAATCACTTTGGAGAAGGTTGGTGACAATCATTAGGAGAGGTTCAGAGACAATCACTAGAAGAAGGTTGGTGACAACCATTAGGAGAGGGTCGTAGACAATCACAGAGAGAATGTTGGGGACAATCATTAGGAGAGGTTCAGAGTCAATAACTAGGAGAAGGTTGGAGAGAAACATTAGGAGAGGTTCAGAGACAATCACTTTGGAGAAGGTTGGAGACAATGATTAGGAGAGGTTCAAAGACAATCACTAGGAGAAGGTTAGAGACAATCACTAGGAGAAGGTTGGAAACAATCATTAGGAGAAGGTTGGAGACAATCACTAGGAGAAGGTTGGAGACAATCATTAGGAGAGGGTCGGAGACAATCATTAGGAGAAGGTCAGAGACAACCACTAGAAGACGGTCGGAGACAATCATTAGGAGAGGTTCAAACACAATCACTAGAAGACCGGAGAAATCATTTGGAGAGGTTCAGAGACAATCACTAGAACGTCGGAGAAATCATTAGGAGCGGTTCAGAGACAATCACTAGGAGAGGGTCGGAGACAATCAATAAGAGACGGTCGGAGACAATCACTAGGAGAAGGTTCCAGAAATTCACTAGGAGAAGGTCGGAGACAATCATTAGGAGAGGGTCGGAGACAATCACTAGGAGAAGGTTCGAGACAATCACTAGAAGAAGGTCGGAGTCAATCATTGGGAGAGTTTCAGAGACAATCACTAGAAGGTCGGAGACAATCATTAGGATAGGTCCAGAGACAATCACTAGAAGATCGGAGATAATCATTAGGAGAGGGTCGGAGAAATCATTAGGAGAGTGTCGGAGACAATCTCTAGGAGAGGTTTGGAGGCAATAATTATGAGAGGTTCAGAGACAATTAATAGAAGTAGTTCAGAGACAATCACTAAGAAAAGTGCACAGACAATCATTAGAAGTGGTTCATAGACAATCATTAGGGCTATTAAATCAGTGATTTTGTGAGAAAAAGTGAGGGAGAGGCAGACCAAAGGTACTCTGATGAAGATTTATGGGTAAGTTAAAAAAAATGTATTCCAGACTGTGCACGCTATAAAGAATGACCGTAGAGAGTGAACAATGGAGGGAGTAGGCGGTAGGTCTATATGAGGCACGAGGAGTGTAATCCATTGACTGTTGAGTCTATTCGTTGTCACAGACAGACAGACAGATAGATAGATAGATAGATAGATAGATAGATAGATAGATAGATAGATAGATAGATAGATAGATAGATAGATAGATAGATAGATAGATAGATAGATAGATAGATAGATAGATAGATAGATAGATAGATAGATAGATAGATAGATAGATAGATAGATAGATAGATAGATAGATAGATAGATAGATAGATAGATAGATAGATAGATAGATAGATAGACTGACACGTAGGTAGGTAGTTAGGTAGGTTGCTAGGTAGGTAGGTAGGTATGTAGGTAGGTAGATACATGATATGTCACTTAAGTGCGAACGCCGTACAGTATATTTAATACCTTGTGTGCGCCCTGCGTACTGTGAAAATAATATTTGTAACCTGCTCATTACATATGATGTTCAGTATATCAATTATGTGTAAAGTTCTGTATATCAAATATGTGTAAAGTTATGTATATCAAATATGTGTAAATTTCTGTATATCAAATATGTGTAAAGTTCTGTATATCAAATATGTGTAAAGTTCTGTGTATCAAATATGTGCAAAGTTCTGTATATCAAATATGTGTAAAGTTCTGTGTATCAAATATGTTTAAAGTTCTGTATATCAAGTATGTGTAATGTTCTGTATATCAGATATATGTAATGTTCTGTATATCAAATATGTGTAATGTTCTGTATATCGAATATGTGTAATGTTATGTATATCAAATATGTGTAATGTTCTGTATATGAAATATGTGTAATGTTTTGTATATCGAATATGTGTAATGTTCTGTATATCAAATATGTGTAATGTTCTGTATATTAATATGTGTAATGTTCTGTATATCGAATATGTGTAATGTTCTGTATATCAGATATGTGTAATGTTCTGTATATGAAATGTGCGTAATGTTCTGTATATCAAATATGTGTAAAGTTCTGTATATCAAATATGTGTAATGTTCTGTATATCAAATATGTGTAATGTTCTATATATGAAATATGTGTAATGTTCTGTATATCAAATATGTGTAAAGTTCTGTCTATCAAATATGTGTTAAGTTCTGTATATCAATTATGTGTAATGTTCTGTAGATCAAATATGTGTAAAGTTCTGTATATCCAATATGTGTAAAGTTCTGTATATCAAATATGTGTAATTTTCTGTATATCAAATATGTGTAAAGTTCTGTATATCCAATATTTGTAAAGTTCTGTATATCCAATATGTGTAATGTTCTGTGTCTGTATTTATCGGCATGTATGTAGAGTTACCTTCCAACTTTAAGGCCTATAGTGAAAATGATATTAGTTGACAGGTTTTATTAATGACCAACGTCACATGTCATGGGTGACGTGGTCGATATCACGCCAGGCCGCCGCAATTTCACATTAAAAATACCACTACCTATTTATGGCTGGGTAAACCTAGCAGCCATCGATAAGGATCGAACCCAACCTCTTGTACGCAGTAGTCTAGTTCTTTGACCTCTGAGCTGTCGCGGCTAAATTGTTACCACGCAGAAATGTACATAATTTCGACAAATGAAAGTTTACCAAGGTCTGTGGGATCATGAAATTAAGCTCCTTTCGAATTCATCTTCTTCTAAAGACTATAATTCATAAACTCCATTGATGACTTCAAACATGTCTCAAATTAGACCTCCTTATAAATATTATTGCGTCAAGGTTATGATACATAAACTAGATGATGTCTTCATCTATTTCTCAAATTAGACGTTTCTATAAATAAACTTTTTCTATAGCCTCTAATTCATAATCTCGATTATGTCCCTTATTTCTCAGACTCTTAGTTCCTTCAATGTATGAGCTTCAGTCTCATCACTGTCTACGAGAGCGGTCTCATCCCTGTCTACGAGAGCGGTCTCATCCCTGTCTACGAGAGCGGTCTCATCCCTGTCTACGAGAGCGGTCTCATCCCTGTCTCCGAGAGCGGTTTCATCCCTGTCTCCGAGAGCGGTCTCA
Source organism: Megaustenia siamemsis (assembly GCA_032433765.1). Classification (NCBI taxonomy): domain Eukaryota; kingdom Metazoa; phylum Mollusca; class Gastropoda; order Stylommatophora; family Ariophantidae; genus Megaustenia; species Megaustenia siamemsis. Next base: position 81,106,934 of record JAVIAB010000156.1, on the reverse strand, counting down.
TTCCTGTCTCCGAGAGCGGTTTCATCCCTGTCTACGAGAGCGGTCTCATCCCTGTCTACGAGAGCGGTCTCATCCCTGTCTCCGAGAGCGGTTTCATCCCTGTCTCCGAGAGCGGTCTCATTCCTGTCTCCGAGAGCGGTCTCATCCCTGTCTCCGAGAGCGGTCTCATCCCTGTCTCCGAGAGCGGTCTCATTCCTGTCTCCGAGAGCGGTCTCATCCTTGACTCCGAGAGCGGTCTCATCCCTTTTCAGTAACACCCTATCTTTTCTACATTAGCTCACCACTTAACTTCATCTTCTCTACTTTAGCTCACCATATAACTCCATCTTCTCTACTTTAGCTCACCACCTAACTCCATCTTCTCTACTTTAGCTCACCATCTAACTTCATCTTCTCTACCTTAGCTCACCACCTAACTCCATCTTCTCTACTTTAGCTCACCATCTAACTTCATCTTCTCTACCTTAGCTCACCATCTAACTCCATCTTCTCTACCTTAGCTCACCACTTAACTTCATCTTCTCTACCTTAGCTCACCACCTAACTCCATCTTCTCTACCTTAGCTCACCACCTAACTCCATCTTCTCTACCTTAGCTCACCACCTAACTCCATCTTCTCTACCTTAGCTCACCACCTAACTTCATCTTCTCTACCTTAGCTCACCACCTAACTCCATCTTCTCTACCTTAGCTCACCACCTAACTCCATCTTCTCTACCTTAGCTCACCACCAAAACTCTATATCTTCTCTACCCAAGCTATATATAATATATTATGTTGCATACAATACACTAAATATCATATCATAGATAAGTACTAGCCTTGAGTGTGTGTTTTGTATTTATATTTGTTGTATTATACCCGATGAAGGATTTTGCCGAAACGTCGTAGTTTGTCCCGTCTCTCCTTCAGGTTCAGCTGCTTAGCACGATTTTATCTTTATTTATCCAACTTTTGAAAGTGATAGGGGAACAGTTTTTTTTCCTCGATGTTAGTACTATCCCACATCATATAGTGATAGATTTGTTTTCAAATTGGTCAAATAGAGAGCGTGAAGATGCGATCACTAATCTACTTGATGACCAGACAAGAGCTCTGTTACTATGTAAGTGACGCTCTCTGTTCACTCGACCTACTCCATTATTCTTGTTGCGCAATATTGTATAATATCGGTTTAATAGGCTTTCAATATATTTGTGGCTGGCCTAGACACCGTTGCTTACGAACATGTAACTTTGTGTGATGCCTGTGTGTGTGAGTGTGTTGTAGTGTGTGTGAGTGTGTGGTAGTGTGTGTGAGTGTATGGTAGTGTGTGTGAGTGTGTGGTAGTGTGTGTGAGTGTGTGGTGGTGTTATGAAATATGCCATCGATTTTCCCTGTTACCAGGCCCGACCGACAGAGTAAATGTTAGCAAAGAAGTTGCGCAATGTGTCTCTAGTTTGACCTGTATTTAGTGACTGAGCTGTCAATGCTCTTATGTACAGGATCATCGTCTGTGCTCTTGAGAAAGTGTCTATGAGCGCTTCAAGCAAGCAGATACAATAACAAAAGTAGTAGAGGGACACCTCCCAAAGGATGAAAAGATACAACAATAGAAGTAATAGAGGGACACCTCCCAAAGGATGGACAGATACAACAATAGAAGTAATAGAGGGACACCTCCCAAAGGATGGACAGATACAACAATAGAAGTAATAGAGGGACACCTCCCAAAGGATGGACAGATACAACAACAGAAGTAATAGAGGAACACCTCCCAAAGGATTGACAGATACAACAATAGAAGTAGTAGAGGGACACCTCCCAAAAGATGGACAGATACAACAATAGAAGTAGTACAGGAACACCTCCCAAAGGATGGACAGATACAACAACAGAAGTGGTAGAGAGACACCTTAAAATGGATGGACAGATACAACAACAGAAATGGTAGAGGGACACCTTCCAAAGGATGGACAGATACAACAACAGAAGTGGTAGAGGGACACCTTCCAAAGGATGGACAGATACAACAATAGAAGTAGTACAGGAACACCTCCCAAAGGATGGACAGATACAACAACAGAAGTGGTAGAGAGACACCTTCCAATGGATGGACAGATACAACAACAGAAGTGGTAGAGGGACACCTTCCAAAGGATGGACAGATACAACAACAGAAGTGGTAGAGGGACACCTTCCAACGGATGGACAGATACAACAACAGAAGTGGTAGAGAGACACCTTCCAAAGGATGGACAGATACAACAACAGAAGTAGTAAAGAGACACCTTCCAAAGGATGGACAGATACAACAACAGAAGTAGTAGAGAGACACCTCCCAATGGATGGACAGATACAACAACAGAAGTGGTAGAGGGACACCTCCCAATGGATGGACAGATACAACAACAGAAGTGGTAGAGGGACACCTCCCAATGGATGGACAGATACAACAACAGAAGTGGTAGAGGGACACCTCCCAATGGATGGACAGATACAACAACAGAAGTGGTAGAGGGACACCTCCCAACGGATCATTATCGTCATCATGTGCCATACCCTGTGGCGTAGGCGATCATGTCCTTCCACAATCTTCTACCTACCGTGCATCGTATCAGTTCTGTTGTTGACTGTTTTCCATGTCATGACACCAAGCTATCTAGTATTCTCTCTCTTTGTCGTCCGCGATCTCTCTTTCCCTGTATCTTGCCAGTTGTAACCAAGTCAAGGGATGGACAATCGAAATACCAGACGTGACACGAAACACAAAGTGTGAGACAAACCAAATAGGACTGTCAAGATCACTCCATTTTGCCTCCACTTTAAATGTTAAACAATTTTAGAGAGCGACTTCTTCAGCGTTTTCTTTTTTTCTTTCTTTATTTTCTTTTCAGAGTCGAGGAGAAATAAAGTTTGCCGTATTTCTTGCTCTATCCTACTACAGCGTCATTTTCTCAGTATAAATTCTTTGAATAGTTACAATGATAGCAGACAGTTTGAAAAGTTGTTGTGCATTCTATCTTTCATTATGCATTCGTTGCGTGTTCATTACTTACATTATATCAGTGGCGTATACTGGTTTTAAAACAGGGTGTTAGACAAGGTTGTGTGCTGTCACCAGATTTGTTTAATATTTATAGTGAGATTATTTTAAGATCCATAAGGGGCATGCCTGGAATAACAATTGGAGGTCATAATATTAATAATCTAAGGTATGCTGATGAAACAGTCTTAATCGCTAAGAGTGAAAATGAGTTACAAGAAATGTTGGACATTATTGTGAAGGAAAGCAAAAATAAAGGACTCAGCCTTAATAGCAAAAAGACAGAGGTAACGGTAACAACAAAGAAAAAGACATCACCTCAGTGCAAAATAAAGACAAGTGGAACAATATTAAAACAGGTAAATGTATTTAAATATTTTGGAACTTTGTTAACCTCAGACGGAAGATGTACAAAAGAGGTGAGATGCAGAATGGCTCAGGTAAAAGCAGCTTTCCAAAAAATGAAGAAAATACTATGCAATCCATTTTTGACAATAGAAACAAGAAAAAGAGTTCTTAAATGTTACGTAGAGCCAGTCTTAACATATGGATGCGAGTCATGGACAATAGGACAACAGACAAGAAAATCACTGGAGTCAGTAGAAATGTGGTTTTACAGAAGAATGTTGAGAATACTATGGACAGCTAAGAAGAGTAATGAAGAGGTTCTGAGAGAGGTCAAAGCAAAAAGAGAGCTAATTTCCAATGTTAGGAAGAGACAACAATCATTTTTTGGCCATGTAATGAGAAGAGAACAACTGGAAAATATTGTAACAACTGTTAAAACTGAGGGACGAAGAGAAAGAGGGAAGCAAAGAGAAAAAAAAACAGACAGTTTAAGAGAATGGCTTGGCAGAAGGTCAACAACAGAAATGATAAATAGCTGCCGAGATCGAAAGTTGTGGAGAGACATGATCACCTACGCCAGTAGGCCCGGTACTTGATGATGATAATACTGGTTTTGGGGTCTGGGCTACCGCTGACATACATAAAAACATACATTATATTCAGTAGGCTAACATGAAGTAATATTTTTCTAATGACTTCACTACATTTTAAATTACTTACTTATCTATGTTAATTATAACCGTCTTGTTTGGGACGAAAATGTCTTGATGACTTTGTCATTGAAAGTACTATTGGGTTGGTTTCTAAGTTTCTGAGGGAATGATTTCTCAATGGACACTAATGCTAAACCAGATAAGCGTTCTTGTGTCTGAGTTGAACGACAATAATATTTGATTCTCTTGAGAGCAGAAAAAGTTCTTTCTACAGATACTGATGCGCATAATTTAGTTATAAATAGGTTAGAAGTTCTGGTAATCAGACATAGTTTCACTTTCACTTTGTGACGACTCTGATTGGCTAGAGCTAAGAATAACCCATGAAACCGCATTAGTGTAGAGGTTTCTTTGCCGTATAATTCTGACAGGAGTTTTTGAATGTCGGGGTCGTTAATACAAAGTCCTGATATAGGAAAAATGTACCGCTGGCTAATAGAGGTTTCAATGTAGTTTCGGTTTCATTCACAAACGTTATAGTGGCCATAGGAAAACCTTGCTTGAATAAATGCAAATCAAAGCAAACAAATCATATTAGCCTACGAAATGTGTAGTAGAATATTCGAACATTTGTAATATAATTATTAAAAAAATTTTTTGTATTTCGTTAATATGTTCAGGCTACCGGCTGTAGCTGCGGTATCATAGAGAATACACACTGCATTATATGCATCAAAAGCCTCGACTAAATTTTGATCAATTTTAATATTTCCTGTCTTCATTTTCATTTCAAGTTTAATTCTGGTGTGTTCTATTTACAAATGGAAAAAAATAAACAAAGGAAAACAGTAAACAAAAATCACGTGAAGATCATAGGAGGGGCTTTATGATGTATGTAAGGTATGGTGATGGTTACCAATCTTCCGATAACTTTAGGTTTATGTTTATATAATGTTATCAATATCACGCCAGGCCACACTTCTTTTCCATAGAAAATCTTCTTCCTTCCTGTTTTCAGAAGTTGATAAAGTGAAACGCTGTGTTGTTAAAGTGAAACGCTGTGTTGATAAAATGAAACGCTGTGTTGTTAAAGTGAAACGCTGTGTTGGTAAAGTGAAACGCTGTGTTGATAAAGTGAAACGCCGTGTTGATAAAGTGAAACGCTGTGTTGATAAAGTGAAACGCTGTGTTGATAAAGTGAAACGCTGTGTTGTTAAAGTGAAACGCTGTGTTGATAAAGTGAAACGCTGTGTTGGTAAGAATAAAAGAAAATTCGCCACAGAAGAAATGAACTCTGCCCACCTGGTCTGTAGACATATCTACAATCTAACCGCTGTAATATACAATCTACCCACTGTAATCTACAATCTACCCACTGTAATCTACAATCTAACCACTGTAATCTACAATCTACCCACTGTAATCTACAACCTACCCACTGTAATCTACAATCTAACCACTGTAATATACAATCTACCCACTGTAATCTACAATCTAACCACTGTAATCTACAATCTACCCACTGTAATCTACAATCTACCCACTGTAATCTACAATCTAATCACTGTAATATACAATCTACCTACTGTAATCTACAATCTACCCACTGTAATCTACAATCTACCCACTGTAATCTACAATCTACCCACTGTAATATACAAGCTACCCACTGTAATCTACAATCTACCCACTGTAATCTACAATCTACCCATTGTAATATACAATCTACCCACTGTAATCTACAAACTACCCACTGTAATCTACAATCTACCCACTGTAATCTACTATCTACCTACTGTAATCTACAATCTACCCACTGTAATATACAATCTACCCACTGTAATCTACAATCTACCTACTGTAATATACAATCTACCCACTGTAATCTACAATCTACCTACTGTAATATACAATCTACCCACTGTAATATACAATCAACCCACTGTAATATGCAATCTACCCACTGTATTATACAATCTACCCACTGTAATCTACAATCTACCTACTGTAATATGCAATCTACCCACTGTAATCTACAATCTACCCACTGTAATATACAATCTACCCACTCTAATCTACAATCTACCCACTGTAATCTACAATCTACCTACTGTAATATACAATCTACCCATTGTAATCAACAATCTACCTACTGTAATATACAATCTACCCACTGTAATCTACAATCTACCTACTGTAATATACAATCTACCCACTGTAATCTACAATCTACCTACTGTAATATACAATCTACCCACTGTAATCTACAATCTACCTACTGTAATATACAATCTACCTACTGTAATCTACAATCTACCTACTGTAATATACAATCTACCCACTGTAATCTACAATCTACCTACTGTAATATACAATCTACCCACTGTAATCTACAATCTACCTACTGTAATCTACAATCTACCTACTGTAATATACAATCTACCCACTGTAATATACAATCTACCCACTGTAATCTACAATCTACCCACTGTAATCTACAATCTACCCACTGAAATCTACAATCTACCCACTCTCAGATGTTCAGTAAAGTTGTCAAACTTTCACTACAAATGTAACTTGCATATTTACTTCATTCATCAATGGTATTCACGTCCCATTTATTTCTATATAACTGTAGCTGTGTATGGTAGCCGCAATAGCTCAGTGGTTAGTGAACTGGACTACAAAGGACAAGGGGTAGGGTTCGATCCCAACCGACGGCTTCCGGGTTCACCCAGCCTGAAATGGGTACCGGATTTTGTTCTGGAAAAGTAAAGCGGAACGGGCGTAATACCGATCACATTACCCAAAAAACTATGTGCTAAAGGTCTATATTATTTATGGTCACGAACACCATATTCCCTATACGTCACTTGGCGTGAGGGGGCTCTTTACTTTACTTACTATAGTTGTGTCTGTGGATCCCACCTAGACCCGAACATAGGTTCACGTGAAATAGATCTAAATCGCTCAGCCACTCACCTCATGACTGTTAAACGACAGGTCCAGCTGTATGGTGTTGATTGTAGATACACCTGCTTTCCCCACTAAGCAGTCCGTATCGACCAGACCACTTTTTTACCTTTAGACTCCTCAGTCTCTCAATATGTACATCATTGTCCAACTCAACCTCCTCCTGTTCTCTTACGATTGGCGATGTCCTCTTTGTCCAGAGTAAGGCCCATCCAGTGTTTGAGCTACCAGCGAGCCGATCGACTGAGGTACACCAGCATGCCCTGGACAGTACACCCTTGTTAACGCATTCACTTTGGAACCATTGAAGAGCTGCTTCCCCTCCTGCCGCAGACAATGTCTGTCACTCTTGTAGCATACTTTGCAAGTCAGTCGCCAAGACTGCGTGATCCACGTTCTGTGTAACCAACCATGTTATCGCCACAGTTGATGGGTCTGTCTCCATTCTCATGCTGGACACCGTAATGCTACACTTACCAGATTCCCTAGCCATTTCTCTGCCATGTTGGTATGCTACAAAACTCCAACCATTTATCTGCCATGTTGGTATGCTACAAAACTCCAACCATTTCTCTGCCATGTTGGTATGCTACAAAACTCCAACCATTTCTCTGCCATGTTGGTTTTTCTACAAAACTCCAACCATTTCTCTGCCATGTTGGTATGCTACAAAACCCCAACCATTTCTCTGCCATGTTGGTATGCTACAAAACCCCAACCATTTCTCTGCCATGTTGGTATGCTACAAAACCCCAACCATTTCTCTGCCATGTTGGTATGCTACAAAACCCCAACCATTTCTCTGCCATGTTGGTATGCTACAAAACCCCAACCATTTCTCTGCCATGTTGGTATGCTACAAAACTCCAACCATTTCTCTGCCATGTTGGTATGCTACAAAACCCCAACCATTTCTCTGCCATGTTGGTATGCTACAAAACCCCAACCATTTCTCTGCCATGTTGGTATGCTACAAAACCCCAACCATTTCTCTGCCATGTTGGTATGCTACAAAACTCCAACCATTTCTCTGCCATGTTGGTATGCTACAAAACTCCAACCATTTCTCTGCCATGTTGGTATGCTACAAAACCCGAACCACTGCGCTGTCCGTGGTGCACAGAACCATCCATGCATATCTGAGTCCTGAGGTGATGATAATTTTTGGGCGGCATTCCATATTACGACCTCGGTAACTCCAAGGCCCCCTGGCGGCGCTCCCTGCACAGCTGAATGATAACTTTGGTGAGCCTCTTTTTCTCCACTGTTACTTCTCTCTAGTCCAGCGCTAATGTTACTCAGATCACATGTTCTCCTTGTGGGCTCTTCCGTCTCGGCCATCCGTACTTTCCAAGCCTGAAGTGCTTGTTCTTCTTCTCCTTCTACCTTTCAGCTCCCTGTGGAGCATACGCCTTCAACAAGCACTTTCCAAGCCGTTCTGTTTTTTGCCATTCTTTTAAGATCATTCCATGTCTTCCCCATCATCTTCATCTTTGCTTCTATCTGTCTTCTCCAAGAATATCTTGATCTACCGCTTTGTCTTTTTTTAGGGGATTCCAAAAAAGTGCTTATTGTGTAATACTCTCAGTTGGCTTCCATTTATAGTATTTGCCCTATCCAGCGGCATAGTCTTCACTGTATCTCTTTGTTCACTGTTATTTGACTGGCACATTTCCATAATTCTATAGTGACTGTGTCCCGCCATTTCCATCCTTGGTTGCACCTAATTCCAAACCATCTCACTGGTAAACGACAGGTCCAAATCATTCAACATAATCATCATCTAGAGCTGTCCTCGCATTGAAAGCTAGCTTTTATATAGTGCTATTTCACCATAGCTCTTTCCTTGATGGTGCACGCTATCTCAATGATGTTAGTCTTTGTCCACCACTGCCTCGTTTTCTTGTATTCCCCCTCAAGATACCTTTCTCCTGACTATTTTGTCACCTTCTAAACAATTAATCTTCTTTGTTCGAATTGTGTTAAATAGTACTTTCCTCCCGTGTTTCTCTCACACTGTGTATTGTATGCACGCAAACACCTTCTATCTCTACCTTCTGTCCGAACAGCCGAATATCTAAATATCTAAGCGATTATATTTTTGTCATGTAATTACATTATTAGAGAAAGAGTAGACACTGAGCCAATCTAAAGCTACGTACAGAAACAACAAATAAACTGGTTTGCACATCTAGAAAAAAAGAGTCACGTGATTCCTTATCATACAAAGCATATATTAAAAGAGGAGAGGCAGAAGAGTAAGAGGCAGACCCAGAGTAAGATGGACAGACAACATCAAAGAAACGTTACAACAGCATCAATTTACAGTGATCGAAGCCGCCAAAAGGGCAAGAATATTGAATCCCCAGACACCCAAACGAGTACAAGAGGAAGTGAAGAAAGAATAGAGAATGTAATGTAAAAAAAAGTACTTTTTGAGCCACTATTTCTGTATTGACATACAAATATAATGACGATACTCGTATGTATGCTGAAAACAACGCACATATGTTCATATATAGTTAGCGCTACATGTGTCACCTGCATAAAACAGGTTACAATTTATCGATTACCTGTGCACTATGTCATCATACAATGCGTTTAAACAGTCGGGCTCCCTGTATCCATCAGTGCGAGTCTGATATCCAGGCAACCAATAAGACGAGCGCTTAACTCACGCGCTGTGCCTTCAACTCCCACCGCACCAACCAAATCGCTACCATTAGAGAATATTTTCTGTTCGTGAAAACCCCTTGTTGGGATACTCCTTGCCTTGTTTTTACGTTTTTTTAACCAACAAAGTGCATTAATTTGTTGATATGAAGTTTGGATCTTGTTCGTTAATCATAGTTAAGCCTTCGCATTGTGATCAAGTGTTTGATATAAAACCATACCGACGGATATACCAGAAAGTAGTCCCACGGAATCTGGCAATAAAGACTACCAAGTGTAGACAATCGGGGACTACTTTACCTACTGATTGTATTATAACAATACACTGTATCGTAAGTTATCACATTGGTGTGGTGATATCACTGCTGCATGAGTATTGCTTTACTGCATTACTTCATCGGTGTCAAACGTCATCATCACAACATTGCTGTGGTGATATCGCTGGACAAGTCGATCCAGAAGCAAACGAATATATTGGATCTCATTTCAAGGAACATAAATGATATGACTTTTAATTGTCACGCAATTTCCCACATTGACTAACACATCGTATCTGGATACATGCACATTAACTTCGTTGTATTTGTACCCAACCACTACCACTTTGGCATGCCATTGATAACTTTTGCTACTGTATATAAGATATTATTGCCATCATTCTAATTTAAGAATAATTGTCCATACAGCAACATTTTATCAATAACTATTTTTTGTTTAAATTACTAGTCATTACTTTCATTTAAAAAAGAATTGTGATGATGTAATTATCATCTCGCTAAAATCAGCCACCACATGAGATAATCATCTTTTTGCAAGGACTGGACTTCATCACATGTGTCCTTGAACTTGCTTATATTGCCAACCGATACCGCACGTGCAATGTCAGATATTTGACCCATCGTGAGTTAAAGAAGTAAAAAGGAACAGCTGTTGTTAATATCATTATTTGTGTGCACAAGAAATAGAACACATCACCGCATTTTCGAGCTGGGTCGCTCTTTTCGCCTTTCACCAACACAACACGCATATTTGGGCCATTTCTGTAACTTTCTTTTCGTGAATTTTCTTACGGAATACGCCTGAAGCTTGCAGTGCGTGGCTTGTCTGAAAGGGTCATCTGCAACATCCTTCAACCGTCTTGGGCCGTGGATTAATCTAAGTATGGATGTTTTCTGTTTCGGAGTCTCTAAGAAGAAAGGAAAGCGCAGCGAAAGTAGGGCGCCGAAAAAGAGAAGTTCATTCATGAGGTTATTCAGCTTCCGCCGCGTTCAGGTAAATAGTTCTTTGTTGTGTTTCATCATAAGGTCCAATCATATAACAGGTTCTTTGTTGTGTTTCATCGATAGGGTCCAATCATATAACAGGTTCTTTGTTGTGTTTCATCATAGGGTCCAATCATATAACAGGTTCTTTGTTGTGTTTCATCATAGGGTCCAATCATATAACAGGTTCTTTGTTGTGTTTCATCATAGGATCCAATCATATAACAGGTTCTTTGTTGTGTTTCATCATAGGATCCAATCATATAACAGGTTCTTTGTTGTGTTTCATCATAAGGTCCAATCATATAACAGGTTCTTTGTTGTGTTTCATCGATAGGGTCCAATCATATAACAGGTTCTTTGTTGTGTTTCATCATAGGGTCCAATCATATAACAGGTTCTTTGTTGTGTTTCATCATAGGGTCCAATCATATAACAGGTTCTTTGTTGTGTTTCATCATAGGGTCCAATCATATAACAGGTTCTTTGTTGTGTTTCATCATAGGATCCAATCATATAACAGGTTCTTTGTTGTGTTTCATCATAGGGTCCAATCATATAACAGGTTCTTTGTTGTGTTTCATCATAGGGTCCAATCATATAACAGGTTCTTTGTTGTGTTTCATCGATAGGATCCAATCATATAACAGGTTCTTTGTTGTGTTTCATCATAGGGTCCAATCATATAACAGGTTCTTTGTTGTGTTTCATCGATAGGATCCAATCATATAACAGGTTCTTTGTTGTGTTTCATCATAGGGTCCAATCGTATAACAGGTTCTTTGTTGTGTTTCATCATAGGATCCAATCATATAACAGGTTCTTTGTTGTGTTTCATCATAAGGTCCAATCATATAACAGGTTCTTTGTTGTGTTTCATCATAGGGTCCAATCATATAACAGGTTCTTTGTTGTGTTTCATCATAGGGTCCAATCATATAACAGGTTCTTTGTTGTGTTTCATCATAGGGTCCAATCATATAACAGGTTCTTTGTTGTGTTTCATCGATAGGATCCAATCATATAACAGGTTCTTTGTTGTGTTTCATCATAGGGTCCAATCATATAACAGGTTCTTTGTTGTGTTTCATCGATAGGATCCAATCATATAACAGGTTCTTTGTTGTGTTTCATCGATAGGATCCAATCATATAACAGGTTCTTTGTTGTGTTTCATCATAGGGTCCAATCATATAACAGGTTCTTTGTTGTGTTTCATCGATAGGATCCAATCATATAACAGGTTCTTTGTTGTGTTTCATCATAGGGTCCAATCGTATAACAGGTTCTTTGTTGTGTTTCATCATAGGGTCCAATCATATAACAGGTTCTTTATTGTGTTACATCGATAGGGTCCAATCATATAACAGGTTCTTTGTTGTGTTTCATCGATAGGGTCTAATCGTACAACAGGTTCTTTGTTGTGTTTCATAGATAGGATCCAATCTTATAACAGGTTATTTGCTGTGTTTCATCGACAAGATCCAATCATATAACAGGTTCTTTGTTGTGTTTCATCGATAGGATCCAATCATATAACTCTGGCTCTTTGTTGTGTTTCATTAACAGATCTTGTCTTTAGATTACATGCTCTTTGTTGTGTTTCATTAATAGATCTTTTCTTTACATTACATACTTTGTGTTATGTTTCATAAGTAGAACTTGTTTTCATGTTAATAGTTATGTATCATGTTCATCAATAGAACCAGTCTTCAGATAACAAGTTCTCACAACCATTAGAACTAATCTTCATGAACGAGCCCTTGTCTTTAATTATAGAGCTTGTCTCATTAAAAATGTCGCGATCTTTCACTAAGAAAATATATTTTTATTAAATTCGCCATCATTTTTACCACAAAGAAAGAGTTACTGTAAAGGGACATCTGTTCTTTCTGGCACATTGTGTAAATAATTGTCTTACTAAACTCGGTTATTCAAATAATAAAATGTTGATAACATTCTCCTATGTTCAGTTAGAACTTCAATCAAAAATAATGAAAACTCTGTTGGACTTTTTCTAAACTAAATTTACAACATTATTATTGCTTGTATGTGTTGATATTCGTTGATACAGTTTTTTCTTCTTATTATTTATTTGAAATGTAAAAATTCTGGCAAAACAATTACAACTGCAGGATTGATATTTGAGTGAAAACGATGGTAGCAAAGAGATTAGTACTCCCGTGTGGTAGCAAAGAGATTAGTACTCTCGTGTGGTAGCAAAGAGATTAGTACTCTCGTGTGGTAGCAAAGAGATTAGTACTCTCGTGTGGTAGCAAAGAGATTAGTACTCTCGTGTGGTAGCAAAGAGATTAGTACTCTCGTGTGGTAGCAAAGAGATTAGTACTCTCGTGTGGTAGCAAAGAGATTAGTACTCTCGTGTGGTAGCAAAGAGATTAGTACTCTCGTGTGGTAGCAAAGAGATTAGTACTCCCGTGTGGTAGCAAAGAGATTAGTACTCTCGTGTGGTAGCAAAGAGATTAGTACTCCCGTGTGGTAGCAAAGAGATCAGTACTCTCGTGTGGTAGCAAAGATATTAGTACTCTCGTGTGGTAGCAAAGAGATTAGTACTCTCGTGTGGTAGCAAAGAGATTAGTACTTTCGTGTGGTAGCAAAGAGATTAGTACTCCCGTGTTTTAACCAGTTCGGTCTTTGTTCAAATGTGCAAATGTTCCTTTTTCAAAGAAATAGGTTCGTGGTCCACCTAGCCGTACAGAACGAGCACCAAATGTCTTGTCTGTTATAATATAACGATGATTATGATATTGACCACTTTACACACACATATTGAGTTATTGAGTTATTGAGTTGTTGAGTTATTTACGAGTCATCATCATTGCACTCCGAACATGTCCATAGGTGCTGAGATCCCCTCCTCAGCAATTCCCTCAGTGTCCAGCGACTGACGACTCCAGTTCTGTGTTGGTTGTTAAGTCTTCTTACACGCCCACTAAGTTTCTCGTTTCTGGCTGTGCCCATCTTAACTCCCATCTCTTTCATCCAAAGGAATGACGTGAATATATAAACATATTGCTGCACATTGAAGAATATGGTCACTGACAATATATTTCTCACATGTGTCAAGGGAATACCGATTACTTTTCGTTTATTAAAAAAAGAAGTGAGTGGAAATAACAGAAAATGAATCTAGTCACCACACAGACGGGATGTTTGAGGACAACACATGGAGTGAGCTTAGGGGACAAAGTTAGGAGTTATAGGAGAGAGACTGAAGATTCGCTCAGTTCTAAAGTACATACAAAGGCAACATATGATTTAGTTGTCTCATATGGGAAGTATTTCCAGAGATTTGATAGCAAACATGTATTATAAAAAGAGTTGGAGAAATATCCCATGATAGATCCAGAGTAAGAAGGGCAGACAAAATCACAGAAATGCTAGCAGAACATCAATTGACAGTGTCTGAGGCTGACAGAAGGACATGGGCTAGAACTTTCTATCTCCGATGAACAACCGAATGGGTATATGAGGATGCGAACAGAAAACTAAGAAAAAGGTGAGTAGAAGGGCTGCAACTATGGCAGGCTCCAGAAACGTTGTCACGTCCACTTGGCCGAGCGAGCATCCATCTTGCTGTCGAACGTGCTCGGAACATGCTGGCTGTGATTGAGTTACAATACGTGGATCAAATTATTTGATTTGTTTCTATTCATTTCTTTGAAGCACGTGATTTTGTAAAGGCCCTTAGCTTTGCTACATTGATTGGCATCGGCCTAGTGGCATTCTTCTATTAATATGTAACGTCTCTGTACAGTTTTGCACAGACAAACTAGAAAACATTCATTTTTCTCTCTCTGATTTCTCTTCAACATTAAACGTTGCTTTCTCCATTCATTTCTCTCACAACAGTTGCTCTTGCCGCCTTCAACGAAGATCTTTTAGCATCTACTAGTTTTAAGTATTTTACACTTCTTTATGTTTATCTCTCACACTAATCGTATTAAACAAAAACATGCAATTTGCTTCTTTCATTATCAACTTTTGCTTTCAAGCAGAGCCACAACTTCTATCTGTATCTGCATTTATGGAGCTCCGGCAGTGCTTTCCCTTGGTTGATTCTACCATCAATCCATTATGTCGAGTACATAGAGCACATGAAGAACCTTATTTACAGTTACCTGCTGTGTGTTTCCATGTTTGAATATGCCTTCTTTTAATGATTACTACACTTGCTTCCAATATAATTGTGAAGGTACTTCTTTTTGTTTCAGTCTTGCTGCACATATGTCCCTGTGATCTTTGTTGAAATTCGTCTACCTTGTCCTAAAGTCTCCACCTTGAGAAGTTTAATCAAAACTTTGTTTCTTGGCTTTATCACCACTTGAATCATACCTTTGCTGATACCCTCATGACGTAACAGCTGTAAACGCATCATTTCTATTATAGCGACAATGAACTTCTAGAGGTATTTTAACAATTAATGTTAACTTTTCCTGAACTCCTAGACTATTTGTTGTGGTCTGTGTTTTTACAAAGTTGTGCCCGTTCCCACCACTCGACAATCATCTACCATTACGCCATCACCATCTTGACTGCAGCTGCAGGGGTCGCCTGCTTTAATTTTACATTTGAAAAGTAGAAACTTCAAAAGTTGGGTCTATAGGTTGTCATGGAAACGTGTGGCCCGGGACTCGTTTTGAGTTCTTTGTTCCTTTCATGAAGCCATCTGTCCATTCAAACTTGTCGATCTTTCTGCGTCACGAGGAGTCGCACATTCAAAGTTCATGTTTTGGCCAAGATTTAACTGTGAACTATTGGAATATAATGTTGCAACAGGTTCGCTCTATTCTGGAACATGGTAGCTCGCTACTAGTAACAGGCTGCAAAACAACAAACATGTCACATAACAGAATAGAAACAACAAACATGTCACATAACAGAATAGAAACAACAAACATGTCACATAACAGAATAGAAACAACAAACATGTCACATAACAGAATAGAAACAACAAACATGTCACATAACAGAATAGAAAACAGTGCACTATGACTCATCGATGGCACAATGAGGTCCACGCCGAATGCAACAAGCGAAATACAATGTGGAACCTCTAGATGAGAACAGATAAGGCCACTATGGTATTATATGAAAGACAAAAAAGGACTGACAAAGACCATCCTAACAGAAAGTTAGTGGGTTCCGAATCAAAGAATCAAACAGTTCTAAACTTTGCAGCAAGTCAGGGACATACAAGAATGATACCATCTACTTGAGAAACGTCAACAAATATCAAGATTCATCAAAAAACTGTCACTGAATGGAAATTACATAATTACAACAGGGAGAGATCTTTTTAGATACATGTCAAGGTCAAACTCCCATGATAACATTAATAAGTTCAAAAGAAGAGACCAAACCACAACCTTCAGACTGAGAACCGGTTAAACCACAACCTTCAGACTGAGAACCGGTTAAACCACAACCTTCAGACTGAGAACCGGTTAAACCATAACCTTCAGACTGAGAACCGGTTAAACCACAAAAGAGAAAAAACACAGCATAGAATACAATGCAACCAAACTCCAGCATGTCCACTCTGAGAACACCCACATGAATCCACTCTGAGAACACCCACATGAATCCACTCTGAGAACACCCATATGAATCAGTAGAACATCATCTTTTTGACTGTCCAAAGCTCTCTGAGATCAGAGCAACTCTACTTCCCCAAAAACCTGATCAATGGTACACCTTGTATGGGACTTTGAAATATCTGCAGATATCAATCATCACATGGGATTGGGTCGACGGGCGTAAGCCCACAGGCTGCTCAATCCATAACAACAACAACAACAACAACAACAACAACAACAACAATAACAACAATAACAACAATAACATAAACATTGGAATATAATTGCTAATAGTACAACCCCGTTGTTGGGTCAAATCGTGCCTGAGGATAATGGGTCGGTTTCGATCGAGATCAAAGGCTTCTATGTTCACCCAGCCTTAACTTGATAACATGTTTCTGACAAACGAAGATAGCACTGATATATGTTTCTAACAAATGAAGGTAGCACTGATATATGTTTCTGACAAATGAAGATAGCACTGATATATGTTTCTAACAAATGAAGATAGCACTGATATATGTTTCTGACAAATGAAGATAGCACCGATATATGTTTCTAACAAATGAAGATAGCACTGATATATGTTTCTGACAAATGAAGATAGCACTGATATATGTTTCTAACAAATGAAGATAGCACTGATATATGTTTCTGACAAACGACGATAGCACTGATATATATTTATGACAAATGAAGATAACACTGATATATGTTTATGACAAATGAATATAGCACTGATATATGTTTATGACAAATGAAGATAGCACTGATATATGTTTATGACAAATGAAGATAGCACTGATATATGTTTCTAACAAATGAAGAAAGCACTGATATATGTTTCTAACAAATGAAGATAGCACTGATATATGTTTATGACAAATGAAGATAGCACTGATATATGTTTCTAACAAATGAAGATAGCACTGATATATGTTTCCAACAAATGAAGATAGCACTGATATATGTTTCTGACAAATGAAGATACCACTGATATATGTTTCTAACAAATGAACATAGCATTGATATATGTTTCTAACAAATGAAGATAGCACTGATATATGTTTCTAACAAATGAAGATAGCACTGATATATGTTTCTAACAAATGAAGATAGCACTGATATATGTTTCTAACAAATAGAGATAGCACTGATGTGTGTTTCTGACAAATGAAGATAGCACTGATATATGTTTATAACAAATGAAGATAGCACTGATATATGTTTCTAACAAATGAAGACAGCACTGATATATGTTTCTGACAAATGAAGATAGCACTGATATATGTTTCTAACAAATGAAGATAGCACTGATATATGTTTCTAACAAATGAAGATAGCACTAATATATTTTTCTGTCAAATGAAGATACCACTGATATATGTTTCTAACAAATGAAGATAGCACTGATATATGTTTCTGACAAATGAAGCTAGCACTGATATATGTTTCTTACAAAAGAAGATATCACTGATATATGTTTCTAACAAATGAAGATAGCACTGATATATGTTTCTGACAAACGAAGATAGCACTGATATGTTTCTAACAAATGAAGATAGCACTGATATATGTTTCTGACAAATGAAGATAGCACCGATATATGTTTCTAACAAATGAAGATAGCACTGATATATGTTTCTGAGAAATGAAGATATTACTGATATATGTTTCTAACAACTGAAAATAGCACTAAAATATGTTTCTGACAAATGAAGATAGCACTGATATATGTTTTGTAACAAATGAAGATAGCACTGATACATGTTTCTGACAAATGAAGATAGCACTGATATATGTTTCTAACAAATGAAGATAGCACTGATATATGTTTCTGACAAATAAAGATAGCACTGATATATGTTTCTAACAAAAGAAGATAGCACTGATATATTTTTCTGACAAATGAAGATAGCACTGAATTATGTTTCTAACAAATGTAGATAGCACTGATACATAAGTTTCTAACAAATGATGATAGCACTGATATATGTTTCTAACAAATGAAGATAACACTGATATATGTTTCTGACAAATGAAGATAGCACTGATATATGTTTATAACAAATGAAGATAGCACTGATATATGTTTCTGACAAATAAAGATAGCACTGATATATGTTTCTAACAAAAGAAGATAGCACTGATATATTTTTCTGACAAATGAAGATAGCACTGAATTATGTTTCTAACAAATGAAGATAGCACTGATATATGTTTCTAACAAATGAAGATAGCACTGATATATGTTTCTGACAAATGAAGATAGCACTGAATTATGTTTCTAACAAATGAAGATAGTACTGATATATGTTTCTGACAAATGAAGATAGCACCGATATATGTTTCCAACAAATGAAAATAGCACTGATATATGTTTCTGAGAAAGGAATATAGCACTGATATATGTTTCTAACAAATGAAGAATGCACTGAAATATTTTTCTGACAAACGAAGATAGCACTGATATATGTTTATGACAAATGAAGATAGCACTAATATTTTTATGACAAATGAAGATAACACTGATATATGTTTATGACAAATGAAGATAGCACTGATATATGTTTCTAACAAATGAAGATAGCACTGATATATGTTTCTGACAAATAAAGATAGCACTGATATATGTTTCTAACAAAAGAAGATAGCACTGATATATTTTTCTGACAAATGAAGATAACACTGATATGTTTCTGACAAATGAAGATAGCACTGATATATGTTTCTGACAAATGAAGATAACACTGATATGTTTATGACAAATAAAGATAACACTGATATGTTTATGACAAATAAAGATATCACTGATATGTTTATGACAAATAAAGATAACACTGATATGTTTATGAAAAATAAAGATGGCACTGATATGTTTATGACAAATAAAGATAACACTGATATGTTTATGACAAATAAAGATATCACTGATATGTTTATGACAAATAAAGATAGCACTGATATGTTTATGACAAATAAAGATATCACTGATATGTTTATGACAAATAAAGATAACACTGATATGTTTATGAAAAATAAAGATGGCACTGATATGTTTATGACAAATAAAGATAACACTGATATGTTTATGACAAATAAAGATATCACTGATATGTTTATGACAAATAAAGATAACACTGATATGTTTATGACAAATAAAGATATCACTGATATGTTTATGACAAATAAAGATATCACTGATATGTTTATGACAAATAAAGATATCACTGATATGTTTATGACAAATAAAGATATCACTGATATGTTTATGACAAATAAAGATGGCACTGATATGTTTATGACAAATAAAGATAACACTGATATGTTTATGATAAATAAAGATAGCACTGATATGTTTATGATAAATGAAAGTGACATTGTTGTACTACTAACCAAAAATCAAAATTCCAGAAGATATGTAATTATATAATACACAAAATACACTTGACTGCAACCGTGCGGCCGTTAACAAAAATGGGTATTAACAAAAGACTTTCTATTCACGATCCAGTACCATCCAGTTTCTCCTTCTTGTCTCTAGTAGCGGAATGTACTTAGATGTCCATATTGAGTTGGTTTAATCGAGAAAGAAAGTGTCATTATGTTGAGTTAAGCTCTGAGGACTGGATGGTCTAGACCAGAGGTGGCCAACTTAAGATTGATCAAGGACCGAATTATAGCCATGGCCAGGACCAGAGGGTTGAACTTAGAGTATCATCAACAATTTCATGATGTGATTTAGTGATTTAATGATTTAGCGATTTAGTGATATATAAATTATGGTTGCACGATATCACGTGACACTGACAGAAAAGGAATTTTTGAGCGTCAACTACAAACAAAGTCTTTGATTATTGTCGGCATCAAGTGTTGTTTTTTTTTTTAAGCGACTGAAACTTTGGTTTCTATTTATAGATATTTAATACAGTGGTTTCTGGGGACCCTTCACGGGCCAAGAAAAATATACTGGAGGATCGGATCTGGCCCGCGGGCCGCCATTTGACAGCCACTGGCCTAGAGCATTAAATCCTGACACAGGCGTTGGGAATTCTTCACTTCAATCCCATGGTTTTGGGAATTCTTCACTTTAATTCAATGGTTTTGGGAATTCTTCAATTTAATCCCATGGTTTTGAGAATTCTTCACTTCAGTCCCATGGTTTTGGGAATTCTTCACTTCAATCCCATGGTTTTGGAAATTATTGACTTTAATCCCATGGTTTTGGGAATTCTTGACTTTAATCCCATGGTTTTGGGAATTCTTCACTTCAATCCCATGGTTTTGGGAATTCTTGACTTTAATCCCATGGTTTTGGGAATTCATCACTTCAATCCCATGGTTTTGGGAATTCATCACTTTATCCCATGGTTTCTTCGTGGCTGTACCCTCTACTGGTCTCTGGGTAGTGAGACCCATTGTCCATCCCTCTCGGATAACAGCAAAGAACAGAATGCTCCGAATGCACGCGCGCAAGTTAAATAACTCTTCACAATTAAACTTCAACAAGAATAGATCAACATGGTCGCTGCCGGGGCAAAATTGTTAAGAAATCTACCCCCGACTCCGATGTGTTGGATCGAAAGTTACAAATAGTGTGGCTTTGTCGCTAATTAGCGACACATCGCATCTACGCCTTCTTAACCAATGAACGCTAAGAAGGAAGAGGGATGAGATGTATGTCACGCGGTCCAGGCGAAACGTTAACTCTTAGATTTCCTTCGTCCGACAAACTGCACAACTTTTCTTCGTTTCTTCAGTTTCTGAAGCCTGCCAGTCGTTAGAGAGGAACACAATGTGAATGTTAGCGCTTCACTTTGTTTTGTTATCGTTGAACGTTAAAGTGAGGGATTCCTTTGAAATTAACTCAGGTGTGTCACTGAGGAGGGTTTTTACTTCTGAACTAGCTTTTGTATTCTATTCTTCTGTCTTTTAGGTCTTCTATATCAGCAGATACCGCGACTGCGTGATATGCAACGATCATCACAACAGACTGTTATACCACCATCTTGTTTGTAGCGAGCCCAAATACTGGAATGTGTGTCGTCGTCTCCCCACCCCTACTCTACCTATCTTGTTAACCAAAATGGTTGCAGGAATCAGAGAACTTGTCGCCAGCAATCAGAGAACGTGTGGCCAGCAATCAGAGAACTTGTCGCCAGCAATCAGAGAACTTGTCGCCAGCAATCAGAGAACGTGTGGCCAGCAAATCAGAGAACGTGTGGCCAGCAAATCAGAGAACGTGTCGCCAGCAAATCAGAGAACTTGTCGCCAGCAAATCAGAGAACTTGTCGCCAGCAAATCAGAGAACGTGTGGCCAGCAAATCAGAGAACTTGTCGCCAGCAAATCAGAGAACGTGTGGCCAGCTAATCAGAGAACGTGAAGCCAGCAATCAGAGAACTTGTCGCCAGCAATCAGAGAACGTGTGGCCAGCAAATCAGAGAACGTGTCGCCAGCAAATCAGAGAACGTGTGGCCAGCAAATCAGAGAACTTGTCGCCAGCAATCAGAGAACGTGTGGCCAGCAAATCAGAGAACTTGTCGCCAGCAATCAGAGAACGTGTGGCCAGCAAATCAGAGAACTTGTCGCCAGCAATCAGAGAACGTGTGGCCAGCAAATCAGAGAACGTGAAGCCAGCAATCAGAGAACGTGAAGCCAGCAATCAGAGAACTTGTCGCCAGCAATCAGAGAACGTGTGGCCAGCAATCAGAGAACGTGAAGCCAGCAATCAGAGAACGTGTGGCCAGCAATCAGAGAACGTGAAGCCAGCAAATCAGAGAACGTGAAGCCAGCAAATCAGAGAACTTGTCGCCAGCAATCAGAGAACGTGAAGCCAGCAATCAGAGAACGTGAAGCCAGCAATCAGAGAACGTGAAGCCAGCAATCAGAGAACGTGAAGCCAGCAATCAGAGAACGTGAAGCCAGCAATCAGAGAACGTGAAGCCAGCAATCAGAGAACGTGAAGCCAGCAATCAGAGAACTTGTCGCCAGCAATCAGAGAACGTGAAGCCAGCAAATCAGAGAACTTGTCGCCAGCAATCAGAG
Organism: Megaustenia siamemsis; assembly: GCA_032433765.1. Lineage (NCBI taxonomy): Eukaryota > Metazoa > Mollusca > Gastropoda > Stylommatophora > Ariophantidae > Megaustenia > Megaustenia siamemsis. Next base: position 81,084,356 of record JAVIAB010000156.1, on the reverse strand, counting down.
AACGTGAAGCCAGCAATCAGAGAACTTGTCGCCAGCAATCAGAGAACGTGTGGCCAGCAAATCAGAGAACTTGTCGCCAGCAATCAGAGAACGTGAAGCCAGCAAATCAGAGAACTTGTCGCCAGCAATCAGAGAACGTGTGGCCAGCAAATCAGAGAACTTGTCGCCAGCAATCAGAGAACGTGTGGCCAGCAAATCAGAGAACGTGAAGCCAGCAAATCAGAGAACTTGTCGCCAGCAATCAGAGAACGTGTGGCCAGCAAATCAGAGAACTTGTCGCCAGCAATCAGAGAACGTGAAGCCAGCAAATCAGAGAACTTGTCGCCAGCAATCAGAGAACGTGAAGCCAGCAATCAGAGAACGTGAAGCCAGCAATCAGAGAACGTGTGGCCAGCAATCAGAGAACGTGAAGCCAGCAAATCAGAGAACGTGTGGCCAGCAATCAGAGAACGTGAAGCCAGCAATCAGAGAACGTGTGGCCAGCAATCAGAGAACGTGAAGCCAGCAAATCAGAGAACGTGAAGCCAGCAAATCAGAGAACTTGTCGCCAGCAATCAGAGAACGTGAAGCCAGCAATCAGAGAACGTGAAGCCAGCAATCAGAGAACGTGAAGCCAGCAATCAGAGAACGTGAAGCCAGCAATCAGAGAACGTGAAGCCAGCAATCAGAGAACGTGAAGCCAGCAATCAGAGAACGTGAAGCCAGCAATCAGAGAACTTGTCGCCAGCAATCAGAGAACGTGAAGCCAGCAAATCAGAGAACTTGTCGCCAGCAATCAGAGAACGTGAAGCCAGCAATCAGAGAACTTGTCGCCAGCAATCAGAGAACGTGTGGCCAGCAAATCAGAGAACTTGTCGCCAGCAATCAGAGAACGTGAAGCCAGCAAATCAGAGAACTTGTCGCCAGCAATCAGAGAACGTGTGGCCAGCAAATCAGAGAACTTGTCGCCAGCAATCAGAGAACGTGTGGCCAGCAAATCAGAGAACGTGAAGCCAGCAAATCAGAGAACTTGTCGCCAGCAATCAGAGAACGTGTGGCCAGCAAATCAGAGAACTTGTCGCCAGCAATCAGAGAACGTGAAGCCAGCAAATCAGAGAACTTGTCGCCAGCAATCAGAGAACGTGAAGCCAGCAAATCAGAGAACTTGTCGCCAGCAATCAGAGAACGTGAAGCCAGCAAATCAGAGAACTTGTCGCCAGATCCACCGTTAGTTTTAGCAGATGACTCTGGTGACATGAAATCTGTTAATGACGTCATGTTCTGTTTCATTATGGCCGACGTGTTTTCACTTCCTTTCTAAACTCTGAGCAACCGTTTGCTCTCTCACACGCACAAGAGTAAGGAACTAATTGATGGGACCAGTTAGGCTGATCTATTATTGTTTGTTCTTATCTCAGCCTTCCACATTCACGTAAATTGATCAGTTGATTATCTTAGACTGGCAGGATAACTCCGAGGCAACAACGAGGGCCGTTATATTCAAATCTCGAGATTACTTTTTTTTTTTTTCTGCAGGGAATACATACACGTGCTCATTCTCCGTCTTGTTGTTCTACTGCCCGATCTTGTAACGTGATAGGTAGGTAAACAAGAGAAAAAAAAGTAAAGTGCCCCGTCACGCAACGTGGCGTATAGGGAACATGGTGTTAGTGCCAATATTTGTTACAGACCTTCGGCACAAGATTTTGTTATGTAATGTGGTCAGTATTACGCCCATGCTTATTTACCTTCAAAAAAAAACTCCGGTCCCCATTTAAGGCTGGATGAACCCGGAAGCCGTCGATCACGATCGAACCCGATCTAATCCAATTCACATACCTTTGAGCTATTGCCGGTCCCACCAACGTCTGGTGTTTGTAGCATATACTTCTCTAACAAATATCTCTAAAACACGGAATGTTAAAAAAATTTACAATTAACGATTGGAGAAAAGAAACAGGAGCTTCTGATAGACAGACAATTGCCCACAACACGAACATTTCACCGGTCAATATGGACATTCACTCATTAAACGGGTGACACATTTCTTCCAGCTCATCTCTACCTCGCTATGTTTACACTTCAACTAAGTCTTCGTGTAGCCCTGATATTTTAAAAAAAGCAACAAAATATTTCGGTCCCGTTGTATTTTCTCTAATTTAATGAATTCATTATTACGTCACATGATGGGATTGAAGAAACGTCATTTCCGTTACTTGGTTGTCCATGATCGTGGTCCTCTGTCTACCATCGAAAAGGTAACAAAACAGGACAGATAACCAAATGAGACAGATAACAAAACAGGACAGATAACCAAACGAGACAGATAACAAAACAGGACAGATAACCAAATGAGACAGATAACAAAACAGGACAGATAACCAAATGAGACAGATAACAAAACAGGACAGATAACCAAATGAGACAGATAACAAAACAGGACAGATAACCAAATGAGACAGATAACAAAACAGGACAGATAACCAAATGAGACAGATAACAAAACAGGACAGATAACCAAATGAGACAGATAACAAAACAGGACAGATAACCAAATGAGACAGATAACAAAACAGGACAGATAACCAAATGAGACAGATAACAAAACAGGACAGATAACCAAATGAGACAGATAACAAAACAGGACAGATAACCAAATGAGACAGATAACAAAACAGGACAGATAACCAAATGAGACAGATAACAAAACAGGACAGATAACCAAATGAGACAGATAACAAAACAGGACAGATAACCAAATGAGACAGATAACAAAACAGGACAGATAACCAAATGAGACAGATAACAAAACAGGACAGATAACCAAATGAGACAGATAACAAAACAGGACAGATAACCAAATGAGACAGATAACAAAACAGGACAGATAACCAAATGAGACAGATAACAAAACAGGACAGATAACCAAATGAGACAGATAACAAAACAGGACAGATAACCAAATGAGACAGATAACAAAACAGAACAGATAACCAAATGAGACAGATAACAAAACTGGACAGATAACCAAATGAGACAGATAACAAAACTGGACAGATAACCAAATAAAACAGATAACAAAACAGGACAGATAACCAAACGAGACAGATAACAAAACTGGACAGATAACCAAACGAGACATATAACAAAACAGGACAGATAACCAAACGAGACAGATAACAAACCATGACAGATAACCAAATGAGACAGATAACAAAACTGGACAGATAACCAAACGAGACAGATAACAAAACAGGACAGATAACCAAACGAGACAGATAACAAAACTGGACAGATAACCAAAGGAGACATATAACAAAACAGGACAGATAACCAAACGAGACAGATAACAAACCATGACAGATAACCAAACGAGACAGATAACAAAACAGGACAGATAACCAAACGAGACAGATAACAATACAGGACAGATAACCAAAAGAGACAGATAAAAAAACAAGACAGATAACAAAACAAGGCAGATAACAAAACAAGACAGATAACAAAACGAGACAGATAACAAAACAAGACAGATAACAAAACTGGACAGATAACAAAACAAGGCAGATAACAAAACTGGACAGATAACCAAACGAGACAGATAACAAAACAAAGCAGATAACAAAACGAGATAGATAAGAAAACGAGACAGGTAACAAAACGAGGCAGATAAGAAAACGAGACAGGTAACAAAATGAGACAGGTAACAAAACGAGACAGATAACAAAACGAGACAGGTAACAAAATGAGACAGGTAACAAAACGAGACAGATAACAAAACGAGACAGATAACAAAATGAGACAGGTAACAAAACGAGACAGATAACAAAATGAGACAGATAACAAAACAGGACAGATAACCAAATGAGACAGATAACAAAACAGGACAGATAACAAAATGAGACAGATAACAAAACGAGACAGATAACAAAATGAGACAGATAACAAAACAGGACAGATAACCAAATGAGACAGGTAACAAAACGAGACAGATAACAAAACGAGTCATGTATCCGCGAGTTCTATTTTCTAATTAGGAACAAATGACAAAGATTTATCGTAAATACTCTCATTCTTATCATCTCCCTCTGGCTCTTTCTATCATTTTCTCCACGCTAATGATACATTCAACTATCTAGAAACTCTAGTCACTAACTATTCGTTACTTTCATTCCATCCCTTCTTTCAACATCAACCTTTTGTTCATTTACATGTAAAACCCACCATCTTCTTCTCTCTTTCTCTCACAATTACAATACCTATCATCTTCTCTCTATCTCCAGGTTACCTTTCTCCAACTCATCCTACATCATATATCATACCTCTATCATTTCACAACAACTATTTCAATAATTGTCCTTGTCTAGGCTCCATCTTATGACTTTTATTTCTGGGCACAGAGAAAACTATCTTGAAGTCATGATGGGCCCGCTCCCCTCTCTCTAGATTAACAAAACGATACAATTCCTAAAAACAATCGCTTGACAGTATAGACTTTGTGATGATCAAATTGCGTCCTCATGCAGATATAGATACTAGTCTTCTATCACCGAGTCTCAAGTCCATCATTTTGTCGTACAACAACAACAACCCTCCTCAGTGACAGACCCAATTAATTTCAAAGGAATTCATCACTTAAACGTTCAACGATAATCAGCAAATAGCAGCACTATCAGATAGTGCCTGCGTTGAATATTATCATTTCTAGTCTTCTTCTATCTTTCAGCTCCCAATGGAGCATAGGTCTTCAACAAACACTGTCCAAAGCCACTCTATTTCTTGCCATTCTTCTAAGATCATTCTATGCCTCCTCCACCACTTCCTTCTCTGCTTCCACCTTTTTTTCCAAGAATATTTTGGTCTTCATCGTTGTCTATTTTATTGGGGATTCCAAAACAGGGGCTGTCGTGTAATACTCTCAGTTGGCTTCAGCAGTGTGTGTCGAGCACAATCGCGTAGACAATTGACGAATGATCAAGTCAGTTTTTGAAATTTTATTTTATTTTTAAATGCGGCTTTATCACATTTGATTGTCTGGAATCGTATACAGATATGGTCATTTGGAAACTGTGCACTTTAGGAAATATCGTGGATGGAACCCCGCTAATCACACACAATTCGTGTCGAGAAGCTGTTCTGATTTGTACGGATACCGAATCAAAATTACTACAGAGTCTCTTCCAGATCACGGGCGGTTGTTTCTTTAAAACTTCTATAACAATACAAACTATGTATGTCATGCACTCAATTATACATCAAAGGTAAACTAATCAAATGTGCATGGGATAGTGTAACTGTCCCAGACTGCACTAAAGGGAGCTAAGTGGGCGATGGTGTGGAAGAGAAGGCATGTGAATGTTTGAAAGGGGAGTCAACTCCCATGTAACTCTTTCTGTTAGACTCATCACCATAACCATTCTTTCCTCTTTTAGATTTATTTCGTTGTTCGTTTCTGTTGATCTTGTTTTCTCAGGAAGGCCGCATGTATGTCGACACGTCAGTATTTTGTTGTGTTCCTACTTTATAAAGCTGTCACAATACCTTTATACAATATTTCAAAAATATGAAAAACGTCTTATGCAACAAGTCTATGTCAATAGAAGTGAGAAAAAGAGCTCATCGTTGCTATATAGAGCAATTCTTACCTATGGAAGCCAATCATGGACAGTAGACAAACAAATGAAAGACGATTAGAGGCTACAGAGATTGGATTTCTCAGAAGAATGTTGAAAGTTCTCTGGACAGCTAACAGGACCAAAGAGGTTAACACAAAAAGGGCGCTCCTAAAAACATAAAAAAGAAACAATAAATTTTTTTCAGGAAAATCATCAGAAGAAGAAAGTTGGAAAACTTGGTTACAACTGGAAAAATACAGGGAAAGAGAGATCGCGGACGACAGAATGAGAAAATACTAGATAGCTTGGTGTCATGGCATGGAAAACAGTCAACAACAGAATATATACGATACACTGTAGATAGAAGATTGTGGAAGTACATGGTCGCCTACGCCAACCGGTAAGGCACATGACGATAATGGCACAATACCTTGTAGGAGTGTACGTCACACCCCACCACTTGCTTCTGCTACCAGCTCTACAGCAGAACTGCATTTATTTGCCTGTTTCCTAACTCTCTATGTGTCTCTTTCTCTTATATATCTACACATCTATATATAGTACAAGAAGACATTTGTGATTCAGATTTTGCATTGACGTCGGTTTCCATCACGTGAAAGCCTGTCCATGGTATGCACGTGACAATCTGTCCATGTTACTAAAACGGTCAACAACATTGTCAATGAACAGCTCGACGCTCCGACAACAGAAATATCCGGAGACCGTTTCTTGCATTTCAAGGGAAATACATTTGGAAAGAGAATAGTCGCTAGGTCTATTACAAGAAATATTCCTTGGCGCTAAAGGAACGCCACACAACAATCAAACAAATCTCCGACACCATTCAAACCAAACAAAATACTCTGGACTTTGATATCATTCATTCATTCATTCATCCATTCATTTATTAATTCATTCATTCAGTTTCCTCTCTGGCCGAAGACAACACATAGGGCGGAAGTCATAGTTCTCCTAGATTATCAATTTGCTGCTAGTTCTTGTAGTTCTTGTAGTTCTTGGTTGTTTCTTAGTCCCATGGTTGAGCCTTCCCTGGTAGTTGTTCTGTGTAGCGATTCTCTTGGTCTGCCTTGTTTTCTTTTACCAGATGGTTTCCACATGAAAGCCTGACGAGGAAGTCTTTCTTCATTCTGAGCACATGACCGATGTATTTCCAACACCTTCTTATAAAGCTCGACACGTATTCTTATTTAGATTATCTCTTATCTGTTCATTTGAAATGTTCGGTTCACAGCTCATGTTTGAGAGCCTATGTAGGCATTTGTTTCCAAAGTCATCTAATATCATATCTAAAGTCTTGGTGACAATATAAATAGATCGACATTAATAACATACATATTTCCGGATAGTAGACATTCATTTAACCGGGTGGAATATAAGCAAGACAACTGCTTGTATTCAATCAGTAGAAATTACAGAAACCATAGACAAGGACCGAAGTTCAAATAAAGAAATGGATCAGGCAGCACGTTCACAAACATGCGCACTTTTCTTGTCCATGAATTTATTGATTTGACACATGTCGGCAATATCTCCCATGTTTTCTGTGATGTGAAATCAGATCAATAAATGATAGCCTTTCTGATGCTGTCGGTCATAGCTGAGATAAAGTTAGTGAGATTGTGAACTTGACCTTTGTGATAGTAGTGTTGTGTTAGTGTCGGTCATAGCTGAGATATGTCCTTCTATCATCATCATCAAGTACCGGGCCTGCTGGCGTAGGTAATCATGTCTCTCTACAACTTTCGATCTCGGCAGCTATTTATCATTTCTGTTGTTGACCTTCTGCCAAGCCATTCTCTTAAGCTGTCTGTTATTTTTTCTCTTTTCTTCCCTCTATATATGTCCTTCTATATTCGTCTGTTATGTTCGCATGTTATATTCGCCTGTTATAGTCGCATGTTATAGTCGCATTCTATATTCGCCTGTTATGTTCTCATGTTATGTTCGCCTGTTATGTTCGAATGTTATGTTCCATTGTTATAGTCGCATGTTATTTTCTCCTGTTATGTTCGCATGTTATAGTCGCATGTTATAGTCGCATACTATAGTCGCATGTTATGTTTGCATGTTATGTTCGCACGTTATAGTCTCATACTATATTCGCATGTTATGTTCGCATGTTATAGTCTCATACTATATTCGCCTGTTATATTCGCATGTTATAGTCGCCTGTTATATTCACCTGTTATGTTCGCATGTTATAATCGCATACTAGAGTCGCATGGTCGCATGTTATGTTCGCCTGTTATGTTCGCATGTTATAGTCTCATACTATATTCGCCTGTTATATTCGTACGTTATAGTCGCCTGTTATATTCGTTTGTTATGTTCGCATGTTATAGTCTCATACTATATTCGCCTGTTATGTTTGCCTGTTATGTTCGCATGTTACAGTCGCATACTATATTCGCCTGTTATGTTCTCATGCTTGAATGTAAAAATAATTGATTTCTGCAAAGTTAGTTCTCACTTGTTCTCTGCTATCCCCTTAACATTGCCGCTGTAACCAAGCGAACGACTAGATAGAAGTAACTTAGCATCATCTTGGCAAGTATTTGTAGACGCATTTGCAACAACGACATTCCTTGTGTCCTCTCAGAAAGCACTCATGAAGCAGTTCTCACGTCTGGGTATGAGAGCAGAAAAACAGACGAGGTTTGACGCAACAATTGTGCTGTCTTCTTCATATTTGACTTGCTGATCTCAGAATATCGAATCTCTCCCCTTCCCCCTTCCAAACATAACTTTGCTACTGTTATCACAACATTATATCTGTTATATGGCTGTGAAACATGGAGAGCAACAAAAATAACAATCACGAAGATACAGGCCTTCATTAATGGATGCTTGCGCAGAATAGTAGGATTGAAATGGCAGGATATAATCACTAGCTTAGAACTGTGGGAAAGTATCAGTGGAATACGAGTGGACAAAGATATACAACGAACACAACGATGCTGGATAGGACACACACTGCGGAAGCCAACTGAGAGTCTTAAACAACAGGCTCTTTTTTTGGAATCTAAAGGTGGGAGGGGGGAATAGAGGAAGATAAAAATATTCATGGAGAAGACAGGTGGAAGCAGAGATAAGATGATGAGGAAGACATGGAATTATCTTAAAACAACAGCAAGAATCAGAACAGCTTGGAAAATGTTTGTTGGAGACCTATGCTCCAAAGGGAGCTGAAAGGTAGAAGAAGAAAAAAGAATAATAAATCTTTCATGTTATATTTATCCTCTTCTTTAAACAGAACGAGAACTCTCATGTGCTTGTTTGAACATAATGTTATTATCCTTTCTACGCGTGTTCCATAGACACTTTTGTTGGTGTTGTTGAACCAGTGTGTGCTATAAGAGCACGCTATATAATTTATCCCGCGTGTGTTTCTGTGTAAGTGTGCCGGAGTGTTTTTATTTGGCTGACCGTGGTATTACTGTAGATCTGTCATACTGGTATGAGGGTATATGTGTGTGCAGATCGATGTCTGAGCTTGTATTTGATGTGTAAATTTGTGAGTGACCTGCAGCAGCTGCTGACCTTGGCATGAACGATGAATGAATGACACGTCGATGTGTGACAAGTCTACGATGTATTATGTGCGCACAGTGAACAAAGAGGCCAATACAGACATGATGACGCACTGACTCAAGTGTTGGAGAGACTTAGTCCCGCCATGCAACTCTAGATTATTCCACACATAGGGAGTAGTCCAGCAAATGATTGGCAGGTCAGCTTGAACTATAATGTTTCATGGATGTTGAGTCAATCTAAAAAATGGATGGATGTGGTTTCGGTGATCTTAGTCTGTTTCAGGGAAGGGAATGGGGGTGTTTTAGGTGACGTTATCAGTTTGTTTGAAGGAAGGGAATGGAGGTGTTTTAGATGACGTTATCAGCTTGTTTGAAGGAAGGGAATGGATGTGGTTTAGATGACGTTATCAGCTTGTTTGAAGGAAGGGAATGGGGGTGTTTTAGGTGACGTTATCAGTTTGTTTGAAGGAAGGGAATGGATGTGGTTTAGATGACGTTATCAGCTTGTTTGAAGGAAGGGAATGGAGGTGTTTTAGATGACGTTATCAGCTTGTTTGAAGGAAGGGAATGGAGGTGTTTTAGATGACGTTATCAGCTTGTTTGAAGGAAATGAATGGGGGCGTTTTAGGTGACATTATCAGCTTGTTTGAAGGAAGGGAATGAGGGTGTTTTAGGTGACGTTATCAGTTTGTTTGAAGGAAGGGAATGGGGGTGTTTTAGGTGACGTTATCAGCTTGTTTGAAGGTAGGGAATGAGGGTGTTTTAGGTGACGTTATCAGCTTGTTTGAAGGAAGGGAATGTGGGTGTTTTAGGTGACGTTATCAGCTTGTTTGAAAGAAGGGAATTGGGGGTGTTTTAGGTGACGTTATCAGCTTGTTTGAAGGAATGAAATGGAGGTGTTTTCAGTGTAATGGAGGTATCTACGTGCTTTCTCCTCTCCCTCACCTCTCTAACTTTCTCCTCTCTCTCACCACTCTATCTTCCCCTCTCGACAAATTTATCGCTATATTATTTGAATATATTAATGTTTATTACAGTCGCTACATTTTTATCGTGCATTGCTAACGTCATAACCGGCAATTCTTTCAGTTTCTATGAATGTCACTGTCACCTATCCAGGTTTTCGTTGATTTTTCTGTTTCTTTTTAATATTATATAATTTGTTGTTGTTGCAATTTTATCTATCTATCTATCTATCTATCTATCTATCTATCTATCTATCTATCTATCTATCTATCTATCTATCTATCTATCTATCTATCTATCTATCTATCTATCTATCTATCTATCTATCTATCTATCTATCTATCTATCTATCTATCTATCTATCTATCTATCTATCTATCTATCTATCTATCTATCTATCTATCTATCTATCTATCTATCTATCTATCTATCTATCTATCTATCTATCTATCTATCTATCTATCTATCTATCTATCTATCTATCTATCTATCTATCTATCTATCTATCTACCTACCTACCTACCTACCTACCTACCTACCTACCTACCTACCTACCTACCTACCTACCTACCTATACCTACCTACCTACCTACCTACCTACCTACCTCTATCTATCTATCTATCTATATCTATCTATCTATCTATCTATCTATCTATCTATCTATCTATCTATCTATCTATCTATCTATCTATCTATCTATCTATCTATCTATCTATCTATCTATCTATCTATCTATCTATCTATCTATCTATCTATCTATCTATCTATCTATCTATCTATCTATCTATCTATCTATCTATCTATCTATCTATCTATCTATCTATCTATCTATCTATCTATCTATCTATCTATCTATCTATCTATCTATCTATCTATCTATCTATCTATCTATCTATCTATCTATCTATCTATCTATCTATCTATCTATCTATCAGTCTGTCTCTCTGTCTGTCTGTCTGTCTGCCTGCCTGCCTGCCTGTCTGTCTGTCTATCTATCTGTCTATATGTCTATATCTGTCTATCTGCCTGCCTGCCTGTCTGCCTGCCTGTCTGTCTGTGTATGTCTGTCTGTTTGTCTATTTATCTGTCTTTCCTGTCTCATTCATCTCTGTATTTCGTCACTCTAACACTTGATCCACCCAGAACATCATTTATTACTTCAATATCTACTATCCAAATCCACTAATAACAACGGTATCACAATGTCGATAACTGCATGTCCTACCAGAAATAAATGCCCCTATATTATGTATAATATGACATTCAAATATTTCCATATGTATTTTTTACTTTCACAATTCTTGTATTAGATTGTGTTTGTTAATTTCTTTACAGAAGTGGTATTTCCTTTTATGCCTACAATTTTCACTACTCCAATTTCTTCCACAGTTATCCATCTTTTCCATTCATATTTCCTAGCTGCATGACTTCCTCGTCTGTCTTCTGTGTTATTCTCTCAAATGTACATTATCGTTGTGATAGCTCTATAAACCAAGACTAACATGGACGAGTGACATCAAAAGATGGACAAGTCAACCTGTGACAATCTGCACTATCAAAGCAAATAGTAGCCAATCTTCGTTGCGGAGACGGCACCCTAAGATTATAAGCTCTATAAGCCATTTAATGGAACTTGTTCCAGTTTTGTAGAACAATCATAAACTGTAAATTTCTCTTGAACAATTTCTAGTAGATCTTTTCCTTTATCTACAAGTGGAATCAACAATGAATTGTTACAAGTTTTGTTTCTTGATTGTTTGTTACATGCCGTTGTGGTTTTGTTGATTGTTTCATGCCGTTGTGGTTTTGTTGATTGTTTCATGCCGTTGTGGTTTTGTTGATTGTTTCATGCCGTTGTGGTTTTGTTGATTGTTTCATGTTCAGTTCATAACCATTTGTTATAAATTATTAATTTGTCTTCCTCTTTATTCCTTCCTCATTTGCCTTCCAGCGTCGAGGGGAGATATAATGTGCGGTCTTTTGCTCTTCGGTTCGCCTGGGTCTGGTGTTCTCGCAATGTTTTTTAAAGGCACACTTGAGTTGTGTTTTGATCTTTCTGCCTTGCCACGTGGTCAAACCATTTTCTCTGTTATTTTTGTATATATTCTATGACGGGGGTTATTCCTAGTTTCTTTTCTCATTTCTCATCTGATCTCTCAGACTTTTTCCTGTCATTCGTCTAACACATTTCATCTCAGAAGAGTCTATTTTTTGGTTGTTCTTGCATCTAGGGTCCAGTTTTGTCATTGGTTGCACAAAGTTTATTATTTCTTCGGGTTCCTAAAATAGGATGTCTCAAGTGAACGTGTCTTTATGATTACATACTAACATGTTTTGTAGAACTGTCTATTAATGCTCATATTTGTTTTTCCGGTGATTTTATTCTTTACATTTTGTTGTTTTGATTATTTGTTGATGGTCCAAAGATGATTGTTTTAATTATTATTTAACACTATTTGTTACCAAGAAGTAATATGCAAGGATATACAGTAATCCCTCAGTTATCGCGGTTAATGGGGACCAGAACCGGCCGTGATAAGTGAAAAACCGCGAAGTAGTGTCACCCTCTCATTTTTAACATACGTATATTTTTGTGTATGTATAATATCAATAAGTGTATATCTTCTTCCTCTTTCCTTCCTCATCTGCCTTTCAGCGTCGAGAGGAGATATAATTTGCGGTCTTTTGCTCTTCTGTTCGCCTCTGCTGCTGTTATGTTTCCTAGTGCTTCTAATATTCCATCGTCCCATCTTTTTCGTGGTCGACCCTTGGGTCTGGTGTTCTCACAACGTTTGTTGAAGGCTCGTTGTGTTGTGTTTTGTTCTTTCTGCCTTGTCACGCGGCCAAACCATTTTATCTGTTGTTTCCTTATATATTCTATGGCGGGGGCTATTCCTAGCTTTTTTTTATAAGTGTATATGAAACCATATAATTGCATATGTTATCATTAGAACATTAAAGAATAGTTTCAAACATGTAAATAAATATTAATAGTATAAATAACATACATAAAATAATGTATAAATGACATAAATATGATACGTGTGTGTGTAACATACGTAGATGTAACTAAAGTGTACATACTGTAAATATGTTTTTATAACTCTTTTATTCTTATAACAACTTTTCTTTTATAACAAGGTTCATAACAAGGCGTGCGGGCCATTTTCGCGCCATAATTCCTCAATTTTGAATTTTTGAACAAACCTGCTATGTACTGAGGCCGCGATAAATGAACAGCGAAGTATCTGAGGGATGACTGTATATGTGTCATTACAGTATCTGAGGGATGACTGTATATGTGTCACTACAGTATCTGAGGGATGACTGTATATGTGTCACTACAGTATCTGAGGGATGACTGTATATGTGTCATTACTACAGTATCTGAGGGATGACTGTATATGTGTCACTACAGTATCTGAGGGATGACTGTATATGTGTCATTACAGTATCTGAGGGATGACTGTATATGTGTCATTACAGTATCTGAGGGATGACTGTATATGTGTCACTACAGTATCTGAGGGATGACTGTATATGTGTCATTACAGTATCTGAGGGATGACTGTATATGTGTCATTACAGTATCTGAGGGATGACTGTATATGTGTCATTACAGTATCTGAGGGATGACTGTATATGTGTCATTACAGTATCTGAGGGATGACTGTATATGTGTCATTACAGTATCTGAGGGATGACTGTATATGTGTCATTACAGTATCTGAGGGATGACTGTATATGTGTCATTACAGTATCTGAGGGATGACTGTATATGTGTCATTACAGTATCTGAGGGATGACTGTATATGTGTCATTACAGTATCTGAGGGATGACTGTATATGTGTCACTACAGTATCTGAGGGATGACTGTATATGTGTCACTACAGTATCTGAGGGATGACTGTATATGTGTCATTACAGTATCTGAGGGATGACTGTATATGTGTCATTACAGTATCTGAGGGATGACTGTATATGTGTCATTACAGTATCTGAGGGATGACTGTATATGTGTCACTACAGTATCTGAGGGATGACTGTATATGTGTCATTACAGTATCTGAGGGATGACTGTATATGTGTCACTACAGTATCTGAGGGATGACTGTATATGTGTCATTACAGTATCTGAGGGATGACTGTATATGTGTCATTACAGTATCTGAGGGATGACTGTATATGTGTCATTACAGTATCTGAGGGATGACTGTATATGTGTCATTACAGTATCTGAGGGATGACTGTATATGTGTCATTACAGTATCTGAGGGATGACTGTATATGTGTCATTACAGTATCTGAGGGATGACTGTATATGTGTCATTACAGTATCTGAGGGATGACTGTATATGTGTCATTACAGTATCTGAGGGATGACTGTATATGTGTCATTACAGTATCTGAGGGATGACTGTATATGTGTCATTACAGTATCTGAGGGATGACTGTATATGTGTCATTACAGTATCTGAGGGATGACTGTATATGTGTCATTACAGTATCTGAGGGATGACTGTATATGTGTCATTACAGTATCTGAGGGATGACTGTATATGTGTCATTACAGTATCTGAGGGATGACTGTATATGTGTCACTACAGTATCTGAGGGATGACTGTATATGTGTCATTACAGTATCTGAGGGATGACTGTATATGTGTCATTACAGTATCTGAGGGATGACTGTATATGTGTCACTACAGTATCTGAGGGATGACTGTATATGTGTCATTACAGTATCTGAGGGATGACTGTATATGTGTCATTACAGTATCTGAGGGATGACTGTATATGTGTCACTACAGTATCTGAGGGATGACTGTATATGTGTCATTACAGTATCTGAGGGATGACTGTATATGTGTCATTACAGTATCTGAGGGATGACTGTATATGTGTCACTACAGTATCTAGTAAGAGAAGAGAAGGTGTAACTATTAGAAGGATGAGTGGGCTTTAGCCGATAAGAAAAGAGCACAAGCTTAGATCAGTTCAAAGCAAAAATGTAAAAAATGAAAGACTTTTGGTCGTTGCCTTGGATGTGTGGGGATCCAATACCATGGACTGCAGGAGAAGAGATAAGTTTGGATATCTTCACGAGCTAGCAGCGACATCTATATTGTTGATACCTGTAGCTGGCTCCTATACACGTTATCTCACATTTTTACGGGTACAAGTTTCTGTTCCCGAATTTTCTGGTGTCGGATAGCATTTGTTGGAATATCATCCGTTCATTGCTAATTTGAACATGTTCAAAGTATTATTGTGTTCCCACACTGCCCATTTTACACGGTTAGCAAATCTTCTTGTTGAACTCCTTCATCATCTGTATCGCCATCTACAGATTTTAGATCTTCAGGTTTTAGATCTGCGGCTTTTAGATCTACACATTTTAGATTTTCAGGTTTTAGATCTACGGCTTTTAGATCTACAGATTTTAGATCGGGTGTAAGTGTACCAGTGACTGCACAACATTATTAATTCACAACACAGAAACTGCAACCCCAAATATTGTGAACATCACTTGTATTAGACACTTCCCATGATGACACAAGACGTCGTTTAGATCTCGTACACAAGTTTACTCACACACGTCTTTAGTTACACTTCATAACTCATCTGGATACATATTTTGGTTGCATATAAAAGTCCGTCATTGCATATGTTTGCTATGGCTGTCTAAACATTTATATCGTTAGTAGAAGTTCTGTATTCGTGTCTTGGCTACCACCGTTGTTACAAGACACTCTCCCAGGTTCTGTAATTAACCACAAAACTTATTATACTTCACATAAAATCACACACATGATAACATGACTTCTGTATCAATCTATATTTTCCTAACCTTGATTTCTTTAGTAAGCACTGATCTCTTTTGAGACCAGAAGTATCTACATCTAGCTAAACATCTCCATTTTAAATAAATATTTCTGAATAATCCTTGACTAAAACATCACTTAATGTTTCTCTAAGTCTTGAATCACATGTAAAGTCCTCAACTGTCTTTATGAAGGAATGTCTCTTGAATCTCTCTATTTCCCCAATCAAAACTGACTGCTGACTGTCCGTCTTAATATCTTCTGGTCTCTTCTCTTTCCTCTCACTGCCCCCCCCCCCTTTTTCCAATGTTAACTACAACATCTTTTATAACCGAGACCAATCTTGGCAATCTTCATCCCAACGTTGTGCTACCAATGCCAGACCTGGACACTAGATGCAAGAACAATAACCTCTACAGAGATGAAATGTGTTAGACGAATGACAGGAAACAGTCTGAGAGATAAGATCAGAAATGAAGAACTGAGAAAAAAGCTAGGAATAGTCCCCCACCATAGAATATATAAGGAAAAAAACAGATAAAATGGTTTGGCCACGTGACAAGGCAGAAAGATAAAAACACAATACAACGAGTCTTCAACAAACGTTGTGTGAACACCAGACCCAAGGGTCGACCACGAAAAAGACGGGTCGATGGAATATTACAAACACTAGGAAACATAACAGAAGCAGAGGCGAACAGAAGAGCAAAAGACCGCAAATTATATCTCCCATCGTACCTGAAAGGCAGATGAGGAAGGAAAGAAGAAGAAGAAGAAGAAGAATCTTGGCTTCCACCATCTTTGTTGCTGTGTTTCCACCATCTCGCTTTAATTAAATGCAAACGTTTAACTTTAAAGGCAAGTCCAAACGAAATTGGGAGTGATCGCTTACGAGTATTATAATTTATATCTAATCTCGGCGACGAGAGATTATCTTATCAGCTTACTTATATTTCGTTTCACGCGTTATCAGCAACTCGTATGAATACCAAACATTTCTTTTCTTAAAGCCGAGCCAAAAATGCGCTTTTGGTACTGGAAGTGTTTATGTCCATCAAATAATGTCCTACAAGAGCACCAGCTCCGGCGTAACCAACAACGATAACGTTATACTATTACATGATATCTGGCTACTAAGATTTAGATTTCTCCTAAAACGAACTTTTCCTGCAACAACTTCATACAGCCGTTGTCTTTATGGCGTTGTGGCAGGAATATCAATACCAGGACATTGTCTTTCAGCAGGCCATTATCTTTACTGCGAGAACTTCATAAAACGTTGCTTATGATTTTATGTCATTGTAGTAAGACCATCACCTATGTAGGACATTCTCCTTCAACATTCCGATCTCTTTAGTGGTAGTACAAGATCTCAGAACACAGCACTAGATTAGCAGCACAGGCGCGTTCTCCAAGGTACTTTTTAAAATCAGTTAAATATGACAGAATCTTACTTTCTTTTATCTAGCTGAAGACCTATGCTCCACAGGGAGCTGAAAGTGATTGTTCATTACCTATGCTTCACGAGGTGTTGAAAGTGTTTGTTGATGACCTATGCTCCACGGGGAGCTGAAAGTGATTGTTGAAGACCTATGCTCCACAAGGAGCTAAAAGTGTTTGTTGAAGACCTATGCTCCACAGGGAGCTGAAAGTGTTTGTTGAAGACCTATGCTCCACAGGGAGCTGAAAGTATTTCTTGAAGACCTATGCTCCACAGGGAGTTGAACGTGTTTGTTGAAGACCTATGCTCCACAAGGAGTTGAAAGTGTTTGTTGAAGACCTATGCTTCAAAGGGAGTTGAAAGTGTTTGTTGATGACCTATGCTCTACAGGGAGTTGAAAGTGTTTGTTGATGACCTATGCTCCACAGGGAGTTGAACGTGTTTGTTGAAGACCTATGCTCCACAGGGAGTTGAAAAGAAGAAGTTTATATACGCTGACCTAACTTTACTTGAGGCACAAACGTGAGGGAAGCCGATTAATTAACGTCTGTATGCAATTATTCATGAAAAGACGAGAACAAAAGTATAATTATATAAACATATTGAACATAGCCGGACCTAGTGAGTTTAGCGCTCTGTTCACATCATGAGCTGTGCTTTTCATCCGTATGGTGTTTTTATATTCTGATTGCTTACGATCAATGATGATATCGCATGGCGAAGGACAGTTCAGACGTGTAGATGCTCAACTGTGGAGTGGACTCAAAATGTCGAATATGTAGACGTTTTTTGTTTTAGTGATTCAATGTCACTGTGACCGCTCGCTCTCTTCTTCAAAGCTTGTGCTCAGTCGTTGGTGCAGACTGTCAAATCTGTGTACTTCGCGTTGTGTCAGATTCGTTCGTCGGGTTGGAATGCAGCACACCTGTCTACATGACATTATTTGCACACGCACGTCTCTCGTATAACATAATAGTAAGACTTTATTGGCAGAGTCCAACAAACAGAAATGCACCAATATAACAAAGCCCAGCGGCCTGGCATCACCGCTCGGGTATCAAAGTACATGCTAAGGAAATATCATTTACCTCCCACTCTTGTAATCAATCTCCAGGCTCTCTCATCATACATTAAATCACTTGTCTTCTCTAAAAGAGTGTTTGCTGTGTCCTACTAACTTAGCTCAGCTGTCTCTTCCTAGTTACTTAGTTTCCATCTCATATCTATTTTGACTGAAACTCCATCCTACCCACTTCTAATTAACAAAGAGAGTTTGCTCGGTTACTGCTACAGGGGCCCAATGCTCAAGCGGCACGGCCAATCTCCTTCCTTAGCTTACATGTGATTTCTCCTTGGCATCCCTCTGCATGGCCTTAAGTATCTCGTACCTTCGTACCTCAGCCAATCAAAAACTACCAAAGTAATTTCCAAGCCAATGAAATCTCTTCACGACATAGCCTCTATCTCACCCTTCCCTTAAGTCTATTCACTCCTCCGTGCTTCTCGCCTGCCCCCATAATCACGAGACTCTTCCCCTCTCTACTCACCCAAACAAAGAGTCCGCCTAGCATCCCGTGAATGTCACTTTCTCCGCACGTACGATGGGTCTCTCAGTTCTCCTTACACTGTCCCTAACATTATTTCCCTACATCCTTACATCCCCGGTTACAGATGCGTTCATTTTTGGTGCTGATGCACCTTACGTCTTTTGACGTGTGCCGTGTTTGCTATGATGGGGACTGCAGCTACCTTTCTTTGTTTGGATATTCGATGTGATGTTAATTCGGATGATTTCACTGCCAGGGGCGATTGGTCAATTATGGATTTTCATTTGTTTACAGTGATACATGTGCCCTCCAATAACTATAACTATAACTATAACTATAACTTCAATCTTTAACACAGAAAATACTTACAACTTTTTGTCTTTTAATTTGGAAATCGTTTCATAAAAGAAAAAAAAAACATGAACAATTTCAGTATTTAAATCTGATTCATTGTTGTCTTTGTTATTCTCTAGTTTCTCAATTTGTCTTAAATGATGATACCCGGACACGACGTGTCCTCTAGTGTCTTGAGGTGTTTGTGTGTCTGTATATCTATGTCTTTGGATAGCCATATGTATCTGGTGTATGTGTGTGTTTGTGTCAACAGGACTATCTTCAGCTGGAACGGTCGCTGAAAGAAAATGTTATAAAATATTGGCAATTAGAATCATGGCCCTTTGACATGTTCATGTTATGGTGGCTAACTAGAATCACTTCAACATAAAAACACTAGATATTTATTCCTAGGCCTGCTAGATTTACATTTCTCATTTGATAGGACGGCTGGAAAAAGTTTCAGTCATTATTTTTATAAGAATAAAAAACACCTGCGACATATAGTTCATGATATTCTGAAGTGTAATGGTTTCAAATAATTGTAACTGAAAACAGGTTATTATTAAATTAAAATATACCCATACACGTCAATACGTGCACACCCCCCCCCCCACACACACACACATTGACAATTCACTTTTTATAATGAAAACCTGAATCACGCGGCTCGTGATAGTGTTACATTCACTTCATCTGTATATTCCAAAGATTTCACTACTGTTCCTTCCTTCCTTCTTTCCTTCCTCTCTGCTTCCTTCTTTTTTTTGTCTTCCTCCCTTCCTTTCTTCCTCCCTTTCTTCTTCCTTCCTTCATTCTTACCTCCCATAACCCCGATGGTCGTTGGGGCACTACTAACAGTCTTCAACTTTCTGAATTTATCGCTATCTATAGTGACTTGGCACAGCTGAGCTTGTCCATTTGTTTAATGTTATCTCTGTCAACCCCTCGTTCTCACCCCATTTACAGTTCCTTGCAGAATTGTCTTTGCTAGCAAGACGATCGAGATACGTGTCCGAAACAGTTAATTATTTCTTCGCAACAGTCAATAGATCATTATGTACTCCGATTGCTTGACTCATCCTTTTTCAAACTTCTTCGTCTGTAAAACGATTTAATGTCTAGATTCCCACAACTTTAGATAACATTTCAGCTCCATAAATCGTATTTTATTCAGTATCTATGCTGCCAGGGTCCAAACAGAGATCCCAGCAACAGTTATTCGCTGTATCGGTGAGCTGGTTGGTTATTTAGTTCATATTCTCATATGTAGCTTGCTTCTTGTTCATAAAAAAAGAGGCCACAAAAGACAACCTGATGTATGTAGGTCATGTTCATTGTGAATACGAACTTTGAAACAACCCTGGGCCTGCCCGCTGAAGGGGGACCGACCAATAGTTGTGACATGTCCAGCGTTGTGAGCAGGGGAGGTTGTGAGTAAAATGAGGTCAGCTGTCTATATATAGTACGCATAGCCCAAGACGTCACATGTATTGGGATATTTTTCGGGAACACCCCCTCAGCGGGCAGGCTCAGCGATGAACAAGCTGTGACAGCGGTTGAGTTTACACGACAGATGGTTGACTCGGAAAGTTGAACATTCAACTCGGGTTGATATATTTCATAAATTATCATTTCCTGCTACACATTTATCTATATTACTACAACTTTCCAGCTAGGGTATCACCTCCTGCTACACATTTATCTATATTACTACAAATTTCCAGCTAGGGTATCATCTCCTGCTACACATTTATCTATATTACTACAAATTTCCAGCTAGGATATCATCTCCTGCTACACATTTATCTATATTACTACAAATTTCCAGCTAGGGTATCATCTCCTGCTACACATGTATCTATATTACTACAACTTTCCAGCTAGGGTATCATCTCCTGCTACACATTTATCTACATTAATACAAATTTCCAGCTAGGGTATCATCTCCTGCTACACATTTATCTATATTACTACAACTTTCCAGCTAGGGTATCATCTCCTGCTACACATTTATCTATATTACTACAACTTTCCAGCTAGGGTATCATCTCCTGCTACACATTTATCTATATTACTACAAATTTCCAGCTAGGGTATCATCTCCTGCTACACATTTATCTATATTACTACAACTTTCCAGCTAGGGTATCATCTCCTGCTACACATTTATCTATATTAAAACAACTTTCCAGCTAGGGTATCATCTCCTGCTACACATTTATCTATATTACTACAACTTTCCAGCTAGGGTATCATCTCCTGCTACACATTTATCTATATTACTACAACTTTCCAGCTAGGGTATCATCTACTGCTACATATTTATCTATATTACTAAACCTTTCCAGCTAGGGTATCATCTCCTGCTACACATTTATCTATACTATTACAACTTATCGGCTAGGGTATAATTTCCTGCTACATTTATCTATATTACTACAACTTTCCGGCTAGGGAAATCCGGAATGACGTCATCAAAGCCCTCAAATGAATGTTTGAAATCGATGCGGCTATTAGTGAGGGCTCGGTTTTGCCTGCTCGCTTGGGTTCGTCCGATGACTAAAGGACTACATCTCTTCATCATCCGCACTTAAAAGGACGTTAAGTGGGCGTGTCTACGTTGTGTTGGACTCGGTTTTGAGTTTACTAGAATTAGGAATCAAGCGTGGATCAAGTAGGAGCAATAAAGAACTAGGAATAAATATAGATGTGCATAACTAGCGAGTTATTGAAATCATCAGTGTGTGCACACACACACATTGTCACCTGTTGAAGGTGAGTGATCACATACGAGTTGTCCTTGAGTGATGTGATATCATCTTGCAAGATCCATGGGCATCATCTATCTTATTATTCAGGGAGCCGCGCTAGCTCAGTGGTTAGTGAACTGGACTGCAAAGGACAAGAGGTAGGGTTCAATCCCAACCGACGGCTTCCGGGTTCATCCTGCCTTTAATGGGTACCGGATTTTTTTCTGGCAAAGTAAAGCGGTACGGGCGTAATACCGACCACATTACCCCAAAAATCATGTGCCGAAGGTCTGTAAAATGTATGGTCACTAACATCATATTCCCTATACACCACTTGGCGTGACGGGGGTACTTTACTTTTACTTATCTTATTATCCGGCACTTGATAATGCTAATAAGGCTCTTCTTCCTTACATCCAGATAAGTGGAAACCTGTTAATGACAAAACCAAAGCAAGCTCGTATATCTAGTACGCTGGCGAGACAATTGTTCCCAATTAGTTTCGCCCACTCAAACGTTCAACTTGCTTGAGCACTCTCCTTTGTGCTGCTTAAATGCTTCCCTGAATGAAAGTAACAATTACAATTAAATGCTCTGTCCAGATTAGGCGTTCCGTGGTAGCCAACCTTCGTTGCTGAGATGGCACTCGATGATGATGATGATGATGATGATGATGATGATGATATCTAAATTAGGAGTCAATGTAACTGAATAGTTAATGAACTAGACCAATAAAGATGAGAGATTAGGTTCAAATTTGATCTACTACTCCTACATTCCTCTCGACGCTGAAAGGCAAATGAGGAAGGCAAGAAGAAGAAAGCAAAAAGTGGGGAGGGGTGGGGGGAGGCCGACACCGGTCTCGAGACAGAGAGGTTGTGAGTTCAAACCTCCGCTGAACAAGTTGGGATCTTGATTTGTGATTTCTCTCTGCGACAACCAACCCTGGTCTCGGCAGCTAGCCGCGGTTTGAAACATCAGTTACTCATCCGAGGAAACAAATATAAGTACCTCCGAAGACGGAGTTATCTGCCTGTGCGGCGAGGGACTCCTATGGGCATGACTGCCAGGGAAAAACGGATTAACGCGCAAAATTCGGTTCCTAGTATCTAGGGACTTTGTCAGAGGTGAAAGCTGGCGGACGCAAAAATACCATCAAAGCAAATAACATCAGAACTAAAACTACGAATTGCAAAATGCTATATTTAACCAACCTTCATGTATGGTGCAGAAATATGGACATTAAATAAGAAAATAGAACAAAAATTGTAAGACTTTGAAATGTGGATCTTTAGGAATATGATAAGGAATGTGTGAAAGAAAAGAAGACAAACAAGAAAGTTATGAATCAGCTGAAAATGAAAAAAAAAACACTACTTAACACAATTCAAAAAGGACAAATGAAAATTTTTTGGACATGTGAAGAGACATAATTCCTTTTTTTTTTTTTTCTAAAAGTCATATTGGAAGGTAAGATACAAGGTTGACGAGTCAGAGACAGGCCATAACTAAAGTGGACTCATAACATCAAATAATGGACAGGTGAGCCTATGACAAAGTGCACCATTAAGACAAGAGACTGAGTCAAATGGTGCTAAAAATGATACCAACCACCGATGTGGAAACTGCACCCAATTAAAAGATGCATGACTGAGCAGTCTCTATTTCACTCTTTCTCTCCTTCCCTCTCTCTGTGTTTTGATCGTTACTCTTCTGTCAATCCCAACTATAAATAGACAGACCACATATTTTGTTTCTGACAAAGAAAAGCTGCTGTTGCTCATATCTTGAAATTGTTATGTGTCTGTAAGCTATAAATGTGTCTATATAAATGTGTCTGTAAGCTATAATGTGTCTGTATGTTATAAATGTGTCTGTAAGCTATATGTTATAAATGTGTCTGTATGTTATAAATTTGTCTGTAAGCTATAAATGTGTCTGTAAATTATAAATGTGTCTGTAAGCTATAAATGTGTCTGTAAGTTATACATGTGTGTCTGTAAGCTATAAATGTGTCTGTAAATTATAAATGTGTCTGTAAGCTATAAATGTGTCTGTAAGTTATACATGTGCGTCTGTAAGCTATAAATGTGTCTGTAAGCAATAAATTTGTCTGTAAACTATAAATGTGTCTGTATGTTATAAATGTGTCTGTAAGCTATAAATATGCCTGTATGTTATAAATGTGTATGTAAGCTATAAATGTGTCTGTATGTTTTAAATGTGTCTGTAAGTTATAAATGTGTCTGTATGTTATAAATGGGTGTGTATGTTATAAATGGGTCTTATTTATAAATATGTCTGTAAGTTATAAATGTGTCTGTATGTTATAAATGTATCTGTAAGCTATAAATGGGTCTTTATTTATAAATGTGTCTGTAAGCTATAAATGGGTCTTTATTTATAAATGTGTCTGTAAGCTATATATGTATCTTTAAGTTATAAATGTGTCTTTATTTATAAATGTCCTGAAAAATTATAAATAAGTCAGCAAACTTTAAATGTGACCAAAATATATTAAATTGTCCATAAGGTATATGTCCATAACTCTGAAACATGTCTATAAGTTATAACTGGGACTAAAAACTAATTTCTGTCTAAAGTTGAACGTATACAATAAATAAAGTGGTCTGGTGCAGCTAATATAAAAGACAAGACAAAACTACAATGTTGGCACAAGCCTTCATCAGGTATGGCAAACAAACTATACAGATTAAACACATAAACCCAAGCTAGAAAACACAACACAGATCTAAATAGTAGCACAAAAAGAAGGTGGTCAGGATATTACGTAACACACGTGAGAGAGAGTTAGACATCATCAGGTCGTTTAGGCCTTACTCTACGCTTGGTAGCTTGCCCTGACAAATAGTCGCATGAGTCGCTATTTGGAACTTATCAGCAACATGTGGCGTATCAGTCGTGGTGATAGTTTGTGTCATCTCTCGACAGACCACTACTCACGTCTGTCTGTCTCTCTCTGTGTCTGTCTGTACCTGTCTGTCTGAGTGTCTGCCTGTCCGTCTCTCTGTTTGTGTCTGTCTCTCTGTTCGTGTATGTCTGTCTGTCCGTGTGTGTGTGTCTGTGTGTGTCTATCTTCCAGATCACCACATCAAACTGTAATATGATCTTTGTCAGCTCTTGTTCGCTGACCGTGGGGTTGGTAGTCAGCTATTATTTAGGGATTAGTTAGAAACTCCCCAAGAAATGAAGCCCTGGCCACCATGAATTTAAAGAAA
Organism: Megaustenia siamemsis; assembly: GCA_032433765.1. Classification (NCBI taxonomy): domain Eukaryota; kingdom Metazoa; phylum Mollusca; class Gastropoda; order Stylommatophora; family Ariophantidae; genus Megaustenia; species Megaustenia siamemsis. The sequence continues at coordinate 81,059,102 of JAVIAB010000156.1, read as the reverse complement.
TTATAGAAAAATTGAATGAACAGAGAATGATATAAATAATGATGCTTTGTTAAAACAGCTGGAAATGAAGAAATAATATTTAACACAATTCGAACAAGGAAATACATGTGAAGAAAACATACAAAATAGACAAGGCAGAGGCAGACAAAGCTAGACACTTCTTTATGTACCAAGAAAATTAAACCTGTGTGAATATTGACAGTTTATGATTTCTCACCACTGAGATGACACACGACAAAATCTTTGGCGCAGAGCCATTTATAAAGTGTTATGGTGCCCCTGGGAACCCTCAGTACACTTTGAGAAGCACTGTCTCCATGAACAATAAATTCTAGAACGAGAAATCGAGCCCAGTGGTTCCCTCATTTGTAGATGAGGTCCACTAGACGTATTATACTACAAGACTGTCAGTAAACACTTGGCGGAGAACTGAGATTACTTAACAGTGCTGTCAACGGCAAATACAAAAAAAAAAAAAAAAAAAAGTAAAGAGCCCCAATATCGCTAAGTGGCGTGTAGGGAATATGATGTTAGTGACCATAATTTTTACAGACCTTCAGCACATGATTTTTGGGGTAATGTGGTCGCTATTACGCTCGTGCCGCTTTACTTTCCCTGAAAAAATCCGGTACCCATTAAATGCTAAGTGAACCCGGAGCCGTCGGTTGGGATCGAACCCTACCCCTTGTCCTTTGTAGTCCAGTTCACTAGCCACTAAGCTATTCAGCGCCAAATGATGGGACTAATTTATAACGGTCGTTTTTACTATTTCATCGAATGAGACTGGAGTGCACACAAATCGAACACATGAAGTTGAATCAGATGGAGAATTAAATCAATCCCTCCCACACAAATCGAACACATGAAGTTGAATCAGATGGAGAATTAAATCAATCCCTCCCACACAAATCGAACACATGAAGTTGAATCAGATGGAGAATTAAATCAATTCCTCCCACACAAATCGAACACATGAAGTTGAATCAGATGGAGAATTAAATCAATCCCTCCCACACAAATCGAACACATGAAGTTGAATCAGATGGAGAATTAAATCAATCCCTCCCACACAAATCGAACACATGAAGTTGAATCAGATGGAGAATTAAATCAATCCCTCCCACACAAATCGAACTCATGAAGTTGAATCAGATGGAGAATTAAATCAATTCCTCCCACACAAATCGAACATATGAAGTTGAATCAGATGGAGAATTAAATCAATTCCTCCCACACAAATCATCATTGTCATTATCGTCATCATCATCATCATTGAGTGCCGTGTCCACATCGAAGCTTGGCTACCATGGAGCACCATTCCACTCTGTCTCTTGCTTTTATGGTCCAGCTTGTCATAGACTGACATCCATATTTTGATTTTACTCGTTCATGTTAGTCTTGGTCTGCCTCTTTTACCTTGTATTTTCCCTTCCAAGATTACATTTAGTAGGCTGTTGTGTCTTTTAACATGCCCCAACAATTATATTTGCCTTGTTCGAGTTGTGTTTAGTAATTCCCTTTTAATTTTTAGTTGTTTTATAACTTAATCATTTCTTTTCTTTTCTTTCTATCCAACTTTTCCTATTCTTCTATAAATTCACATTTCAAGGGCTTCCATTTTCTGTTATATTTTTCTTTCTCTAATGTCCATATTACCACAAATCATAAAACCATTATAATTTGAACTCATCGATCACGTTAAAGTTGAAAGCTATAAATATTGTTCAAACGTGACATATTATGCTGACCTCAATTTGTTAAGTAATGATGATGGGATATCGTTGAACAAATACGAATGACTAGTCCCTACTGCGTGAAGAGCTCCCGCGCTTACAGAGCAGTGTGCAGACATTGTCTGTGACAGAATACAACATCTGGTTCCTGGCTAGATCGGCTGCAGATCTCAAAACTAATCTCAGGGAATTTGTTTAATGGGCTCTTCAACTTGATTGTCTGCAATGGAAGCCGTCAAAGTTGATTCGCCGCCACGTCACGTGATCAATACTTCTCGTCAAAATGAACGAGATCACTAATTTCATCTGTTAAGTATTTATTAGAAATTACGCCCCCTCCCTCTTTCCCCCGTCTTCCCACACCCCAAAAATGTACTTAATTGCTCCACATTTGACTTGTACCGCTTGACCTCATGACCCCAATTAGCATATATTTTTTTTGCCGTCACGTTGACAGCAATTTAAAATTTGTCATTAATGACCTGAAGTGGACGCGATGCCTTCTTCCTACCTATTGCTCCTGTGTTTGTGGCAGGAGAATTCTTCACATGGCAAGTTGCTGTCATTGTTCCAGTCTGTGGATTGAGCCTGCCAAACACAATGCACAATTTGTATCGTGAATTTAGCGCCCGTTTTTCAACATTTAGAAACAATTGAGTAGTTGTAACGGGACGTCATCAGGTACTCATTGATGGCAATGATTATGATGGTGACGATGATGATGATAATGAGTACGATGAATATGATGAATATGGTGATGATAATGAGTACGATGAATATGATGAATATGATGATGATTACGATGAAGATGGTGATAACAATAAATATGATTACGATGATGATAATCATGATGATGAGGATTATGATGATTATAATAAAGATGAACATGAACAGGATGATGATGATGATTACGATGAAGATGATCATGATGGTAATAATAATAATGATGATAATTACGATGAAAATAATCACGATGATGATGACTACGACGAAGATAATCATGATGGTGCTGATTACGATGCAGATGCTCATGATGATGATGATTACGATGGTGATGATTACGATGGTGATGATCACGATGGTGATGATTACGATGGTGATGATTAAGATGCAGAGGCTCATGATGATGATGATTACAATGAAGATGGTGATGATTACAGTGAAGATGATCATATTAGAGAATCAAGATCAAACTAGAAACACGAACTTGGCAAGAGTTGATACAAAAGCTAGCACTGCTAACTGTCCTCTCTGTGTGGCTAAGAAAGACACTTGCATCAAACTTGAGGATAAATTACAATTAGCAATGTGGAATGTTAAAACTCTTATGGATGGCACATACCATCTAATAATAAAAGAAAGGCTTAAACAAGAAATGTGCAGCTTATATGAAAAGACGTTGGCAGAATAAAGCTATTTCTGAAAGAAAGAATGCCGGAATTTGTATTTATCTCTTTTGGCAAAGACAGATCGGGTCAAAGTGGAACAGCAATTACATTATTCACACACATTTTGAGAACACCACTAGGCTATAATCCTATCCATGACAGATGATAAGCCATTCGCTTACGAGAGAAACAATAAAACATAACGATCAGTCGTTGAAATATAAGCACTAATCATAGCTTCGAAAGGTGAAGAAATAGAGGACTTTTACAATGGACTACTACCACAACCACCACCACCGCCACCACGACCATCATCACCACCACTTCTACTATTACTACTACTACTGCTTCTACTACTACTACTACTTCTACTACTACTACTACTACTACTTCTACCACTACTACTACTACTTCTACTACTACTACTACTACTACTTCTACTACTACTACTACTGCTACTACTTCTACTACTACTACTACTTCTTCTTTTACTACTACTACTACTACTACTACTACTTTTTAGCGTTCAGTGGGCGTTGGTGCGTTGTGTCACTAGTTTACGGTAACGCCGCCATATCTGCACCATCCGGCCCGACACATCCATCTTTGGCTGGAATAAATAGATTTGTTTAACAAATTTGTTGCCAGACTACCACTATTTTTGTTGGCCTACATTTTCTGTTTTTATTTGCCGAGAGTTCTGTCACGTGCTCCAGTGAGCATGGAACTTCCTGTCTTACATTGTCAGAGACAATGATCTCAATACCCCGAAACCAGGGGAGGGTAAAGCCACGAAGAAACCATGGATTAGCTTTTAGACAAATTCCTACCGCCTGTGGTGGAGATCGAACCCGGGACCTTCTTCTCCAGAACTTGACGTTTCACCTCTAGACCACCCAGTCCCCCACTCCCCCCTCCTCCCAAAAGGACTACAAATGTGATGGATAAAGTGAATCCAAATTACATCGCACTAATAATGGGTGATTTTAACACAAAAGTACTGGGTGTTCGTCAAATCTCACTACACTTTGTATATAGAACACATTTTTTTTTGTTCGCCAGCTTTTACCTCTGACGAATTCCCTAGAGACTAGGAACTGAATTTTGCGTGTTATTCCATTTTCCCCTGGCAGCCTTGTGCACAGGGATCCCTGGCCACACGGGCAGATAACTCCATCTTCGGAGGTACTCACATTTTTTTCCGTCGATGAGTAAATGACGTTTCAAGCCGGGCCTCGCTGCTGAGACCAGGGGTGGTTGCCACAGAGAGAAACCATAGATAAAAATCCTAACTGGGGAAGCCGGGATTTGAACCCACAACCTCTCTGTCTCGAGTCCGGCGTCTTGCCTCGAGACCAACCAGTCTTCCCCCCCCCCACCCACCCACCCCCCCCCAACCCCAAAAAACATTTGAAAAAAGAAGTAAATGACGTAATCATTATATCATAAAAAAATGTGCTGCACAGTCCATCATGAAGCAAGATGCAGTGAGTTGCTACTGTCTGATGGAGTAATTCTTTGCGCTCAAAACAGAATGATGTTATCAATGGGAGAAAGAATTGTTTTGGTTGAACAAGTGTTTCCAACTGGCGGTCGATACACACAGATGGTTGTTCAAACATTTATAGCAAGATTTCCTGATAAACAAGCTCTTCATCGCATTACATTTAGAAATGTGTTCAGTTTCGTGCTACGGGAAATGTGAAAGATCCTCCGCGATCTGGTAGGCCTGCTGTACCTGAAGAAAAATGTCTAGATATCCAAGACATAGTCTTGAAAAATTCGAGCAAGTCCATAAGGAAATTTGCAACAAGTGAACGTTTCAGTGAAGACAGCGAACAAAATTCTCAAAATCGGTTACATTTTTATCCATGCAGGATTTCTGTGTCTGAACTAAAAGAGTATGACTATCAATCGAAGGTCAACTACAGCATGTTGTTTCAGGCATTTTTAGCTGAAGGAGACGAATCGGTTCTTGATGCAACATTCTTCTCTGATGAGGCATGGTTTCATCGATCTATATGAGTTAATAGCCATCATAACCGCATTTAGAGCAGTTTTAATCCCAATGCATTTCATGAACAAGATGCAAAAGTTGGAGTGTGGTGTGCCGTCAGTATAAAACGTTTAACTGGACCAATTTTCTTCAACAACACAATTAATGCCGATCGGTACCGTACTAACATTTTCTGGAACCTTTTTTCGAACAGCTGAATGACCATGAAATTGAAGAACCATGGATCCAGCAAGGTGGTGCAACTGCACACACAGCTAGAGTATGACTGCATTTTTTGGAAGAAATTTTCGCAAATCGTTTAATATCGCATGAAATTTGGCCTGCTCGTTCTCCAGATCTAACTCCATTAGATTATTATCTGTGGGGTTTCTTGACAGGAAATGTTTTCAAAAATAATGTACGCACAATTGAGGACCTGAAAGAATTAATCAGAATTACCATTCAAGAAACAACAACAGACACGTTACAGAAGGTATTTTACAATATGAAGAGACGTGTACAGTCATGTCTTGAAGCCCGTGGTGGACAGTTCAAACACCTTGCGCAATGAATATTCTATTGGTACTTTCCAAATAACTCAAAACAACATTAGACTATAGCAGTAACTATTGTAACTAATTTAATGACTTTTTAAGCACATTATTTGATGACGTCATTTACTTTTTATCCAAATGTTTTCTATATACGAAGTGTAGTGAGATTTTATGAACACCCTGTATAAAGAAAACAATTACACATATTATGTGTATTATATATATATATATATATGCTATATTATGTATACATAATGTAGAGCAAAAGAGCGTAGGAACAATTAAAGGGGTAAAGTTATCAAGATGCATAGAGATGCCAAGCTGATGTAAAGGCAGAGCATAGGAACTAGAAGTGAAGCATGAGAGAAGCTTCTAGCTTTCTTCTCACAAATTTAATTTATGAAAACAAACACAATGTGTGGATGTTAGATATTAGAACAGTGTGACGCAGGCAGGGCATTCCCACATCTGCTGAGCGCCGTATCATCTACCAAGAAAATGTTCATCCTGATCGTTCATACTGTTCTAGTGAACGTGTTGCGTTTGAAAAAAAGGTGCGCTGCTACTTACTGAGGTGTACTTCCAGATCGCTGTAACGATCGTCGCTGGCAGCACAAAAATCCATGCATCAACGCAGAATCCGTGTAGCCATCATGATCAGTGAGCGTGCTCCAAGAATCATTGTTCCAACAAATCAAGTCAGACCATCACTTCGGTGAATCACTCCATCCGACCGCATTCCAGGTGGTGATGAATTTGCAGTCGAATACCGATCACACATCTTGTCCCAGGGCAAAGCCGGGGCCCGGTACTACCGTTTCACTCCAATCAACGGTCAAACGCCCGCAGCACGTATCCCTGTACGCTGGTGCCACAACCATTTTGACTTTGTGGTCAGGTAAATACGATCGGCCGACTGCGGTCTCCGTAAACGAAAATCCACCCTGGAAAGAATCACTTGAAAAACCACTGCAGCAAAAAAGCCACCAGTTCTGAACCTGATTTGACCGGTTCGTGCAGCGAGCCAAGGTGGTCAAACACAATGTTCAATCAACACCAAAGAAGACTTGTTATATGAACATATCCTGATGGAGCGACCAGCATACCAACAGAGACCATTCCTGTACAAATGAGATGTAGATCAGGCGCAATAGCAGCCAAGACTCTTGCTTCACGCAGAATGCAACTCAATCATCACTTGTTCGTTGTATTAATGAAAATGATGAGAGCGGGTGGTCTACAGGTACGTCGTCGGTCTCAGGACAGGGAAGACCCGGGTTCAAAACCCACCAGAAGCGGTGATGATTTTTTTTTTTTTTACAAAATAGGAAAATATAATCCATGGTTTCTTTATGACGTTACCCTCACATAATCTTTGGGTAGTGGGGCCCGTTGTCAGTCCTCTAGGATAGCGGCAATAAATATGAGGTCCCGTGTGCACTCGCACACGTTAAAGAAACCTTGGTATTTAAAATTGAAAAGAAATCTGGCCACTGCCGGGGGAAAATTGTCAGCAGAAATCTCTCCGCACTGTCAATCACAGGCCGTGCTACGGAGTTCGTGCCCATGAGCAAAGACTCTCCTCTGATTTTCGAGGCGGATGTTGGAACATCTACAGATTCTTCCGGTGTGCAGTGATGATGATCCTTCTTCTTCTTCCACCTTTCAGCTCCCTGTGGAGCATAGGTCTTCAACAAACAATTTCAGCTTCATATGGAGCATAGGTCTTCAACAAACACTTTCAGCTCCTTGTGGAGCATAGGTCTTCAACAAACACTTTCAGCTCCTTGTGGAGCATAAATCTTCAACAAACACTTTCAGCTCCCTGTAGAACATAGATCTTCAACAAACACTTTCAGCTCCCTGTGGAGCATAGGTCTTCAACAAACACTTTCAGCTCCCTGTCGAGCGTAGGTCGTCAACAAACACTTTCCAAGCCATTCTGTTTCTTGCCATTCTTTTAAGATCATTCCATATCTTCCCCATCATCTTCATCTCTGCTTTTGTCTTTCTTCTGCAAGAGTTTCTTGGTCTTCCTCTTTGTCTTTTCACCTGGGGATTCCAAAAAAGGGCCAGTTGTGCAATAATCTCAGTTGGCTTCCGCAGTGTGTGTCCTATCCAGCGCCAGATCTTCTGGATGTATCTCTTCATCCACTGGTATTTGACTGGTACATTTCCATAATTCTATGTTAGTGATTTTGTCCTGCCATTTCCATCCCTTTATTCTGCGTAAGCATCCATTAATGAAACTCTGTATCTTCATGATTGTCAATTTTGTTGTTCTCCATGTTGATGATCCTAACAAAAAACAAATACTGAAATTGAAACTCAAAAAGATGCATAAAAAATCAAGACTTTTTTAACCAAATGCCAGCAAAATAGGTGAAGAGAACAAAGTAGAGACCAAAGTAAAGAAGAAATTAGAGATCAAAAAGAGGTTTTGAGGATTGATGCTCATACAAGAGCTATCACTTGATGAGTCATAAATAATGCAACAAATATTTTTTTGCAAAAACAGAAGCCGACTAATTCCACGAGAGAATGACTCCCGAAACAAATAGATTAGAGATGCCACGTTGTGTTTGTTGTTTGAGTACGCCAGTGTTTTTACATCACTAGCAAAGTCCAGAGGGACTGAATTGTTGAGTGAATATCACCTTTTTCCTTTTATTTACATCGGCAGCCTAGTGCTCAAGTGTCCCTCGCAACACAGGCAGATATTCTCCCACTTTATTCCCACATTTTACAGTTGAAAGTTTTAACGATTTCGGGTTATTTTTACTTCTAATTTTGCCCGGGCTGGGGCCATCTTTCGCTCACACCTTTTTTTTAATCTCAAAATTCTAAGGGTTCTTTAACGTGCGCATTATGCACACGAGACCTTATTCTCGCCGTTGTTCGAGAGGTCTAACATTGGATCTTACTACACAGAGACCAGGGGACGGTAAAGCCTGGAAGAAACCACTGATTCGACTTGTCACCGCTTGGTCGACTTGTCACCGCTTGGTCGACTTGTCACCGCTTGGTCGACTTGTCACCGCTTGGTCGACTTGTCACCGCTTGGTATGGACATCCAATCTTATCCAGAGTCGGACGTCTTACCTCTAGACCACCAAGCCGCACACCTCCCCCCCGCCCCCCCCCCCTTACCCCCCATGACACGTTCAAACTGGTAAAACTGAGAAAATATCTGAAAATAAAGCGTGCATCAACTGACTTGTATAACAGAGAACACAATAACTTGTCAAGGCAGATAGAACAGAACGTTAGATAAGACTAAAACAAAAATATTTGTTAAACTACTATACCTGTTCTGTTCATGAAATCGTTCGCATTTCGTTGACAAGATTGACTACCGTGCAACCTTAATCGAAGGCACAGACGACTATGCAAAATAACTTCCATAGAATAGAAAGCCCAAAGTCATTTCTTCACTTTCATCGAAAACACGCATTTAAAACAAATAAAGCAACCAATAGGGTTTGAACAAAAGACATGGCGACATCGTGTTATTCTTCGTTGCCATTCTGAGCTTTACTCACCTCAACACCTTTGAGTTCAATGGTAACTTCTATGACCAAGTTAGTGGAGTAGCCATGGGCAACAAGATGGGCCCTAGCTATGCTTGCCTATTTATGGGTTACCTGGAGCACCAAATTCTCAATTCTTATCAAGGCCCCCTTCCCATCATATACCTCCAGTACATTGATGACTGCTTCGGACTCACCGATCTACCTGAGGATGACCTCTCCAGGTTTATCGACTACATTGGTAGCTATCACTAAGCTATCAAGTTCACATCTTGTATATCCGCTTCTTCTTGTCACTTTCCTAGATCTTATTGTTTCTTTGGGTACTTCTGGCCTCCACACCTCGGTTTTCTATAAACCCACAGACGCCCACTGCTACCTTCTCTATACTTCATCCCATTCACCTTCTTGTCGCGACTCTATTCCATTCTCACAGTTATTGCGTCTCCGTCGCATCTGCCAGGATGACAAAGATTTCCTCCGACAGGCTCACCTCATGTTAGGTTTCTTCAGCCGCCGGCTTTATCCAGACTCGATCCTCCAGTCTGCCCTCAAGCGGGTCCTCCTTATCTCCCGTCCCGAGGCACTCACTCCTTCCAACCGCCCCCCCCCTGAGAGAACTATACCCACCCTCACATATCATCCTCACAACTTGGCTGCTGTGAAGATACTCAACCGCTACCGTTCCATTCTCCTCTCTGATCCCACTACCCGTCTACTTTTTAGTGATCCCCCGATGATCGCTTTCAAGCGCGACAGGAATTTGGGAGACATTCTGGTTAGGAGCCATCTCCCTCGCTCCCACCCTCAACACATCGGTACGGCCCCTTGTGGTCGTAACTGTATCACCTGTGCCTATGTGCTCCCTACTGACTCGGTCTTATTCCCTAATGGACGGTTCGAGATCAAGCATGGCTTCACATTTGTGTCCCGCAACATCATTTACGCCATCATATGCCAACGATGCCACATGACCTATATTGGCGAATCAGGGAGAAGATTCGCGAAAAGATTTTGCGAACATCTACGAGATGTCCAACAGAATACTGGCACTCCAGTGTCTTCCCATTTCAACTCCCCAGATCACAAGGGCAAAGACGACATCCGTGTCACTGGCATTGTCCTTTGTCACTCTGGCGACCGCAGCCGATTTACTTTGGAAAATCGCCTCATAGTCCAGTATGGTTCGCTGACCCCACGAGACATGAATGTATCACACTCATACACATAGTTTCCTTTCGGTTACTCCTTCCCTTTTGCATAGCCTTCTCTTCTGCCCATGTTTGGGCACTTTGGTCCTTCTACTATGCCATGCTATTCATAGTTCTCCTCCACTAGTCCCCATTGAGACGTTTCGGTGTTCTCCTGTATACCTCTTTTCTGTGCTACTTACCCCTCATATATTTTTATTGTACCCCACTCTCAGACATCTCACTCTTACCGCCTTTTGAGTACCTGTTAGTCTACTGTTCTATTCTTTCTCCTTTGTGTTTGCACACTGACCCCGGTATACACTCCTCTGGTTCTGTGTGCATTATGCGCACATTTCTGCACATACACGATTATACCCGTATAGATGTGCATGTATGTGTTCATATGTATGGGCATTGGTATATATATATATATATATATATATATATATATATATATATATATATATGCATGTATGTGTGTGCTTGTTGGTATGCTTATATGTGTAGGTGTATGTATGTATGTGGGTGTTGATATGTACACGTATGTGCATGTCTGTTTGTACGTGCACATATGTATATACGCATCTGGGTGTGTGTATACATGGTTTTATGGGCCCTTAGATACATTTTCAGTGTCTTTGCAGTCGAGTTAACCTAGACAGCGTTCCCCTCACTCGTGCATTTTTAGAACCCTTCACCTGACCTAGGCTGGTATAATAACAGTCACACTCGTCTCCGTTTCCTTTTTAGTCTGACCACGGTCCGGGACACAGGACACAGGGAAGTCACTTTTATTTTCTTCAACCAATTTCTATTATTTTTGTTTTGGACGTTTCGTTACTGATTAGCTATGTAGGATTAGTTTTATTTCCTTAAATATCTGTGTGTGTGTTTTTTGTTTGTTCCTGCTGAAGGCCTATTGGGCCGAAACGTCGTTCAAATCTGTGTCGTCTACTAATCACGTAAAGCTTCTAACATACCATTTTCTTCTATTTTTTTTCAATTTTCCCAAAGGATCAAGAATCAAGATCTAGAATCAAGAATACCCCTAGAGTGTCTAATTAAGGGTCCGAGTTAGGCCTAGGCTAGAGAAGTTAGGATCTCACAATCTTAGGGAACTTTACATTTGTTTATATTGTAATCTATGGTAGATACCTTTTCGCGTTTATATTGTAATCTATGGTAGATACCTTCACGTGTTTATATTGTAATCTATGGTAGATACCTTCACGTGTTTATATTGTAATTTATGGTAGATACCTTTTCGTGTTTATATTGTAATTTATGGTAGATATCTTCTCGTGTTTATATTGTAATTTATGGTAGATACCTTCTCGTGTTTATATTGTAATTTATGGTAGATACCTTCTCGTGTTTATATTGTAATGTATGGTAGATACCTTCTCGTGTTTATATTGCAATTTATGGTAGATACCTTCTCGTATTTATATTGTAATCTATGGTAGATACCTTCTCGTGTTTATATTGCAATTTATGGTAGATACCTTCTCGTGTTTATATTGTAATGTATGGTAGATATCTTCTCGTGTTTATATTGTAATGTATGGTAGAGACATTCTGGTGTTATGTTGCAATCTATGGTGAGACTTTCTGATGTTTATATTGCAATATATGGTAGAGACCTTGTTGTGTTTATATTGTAAGGTAATTGTTAAATGAATATTGTAATAGGCTAGGTTTAGGGCCTAACCAAGTCTAAATAGAGCTGTGGTTACGTTACATTCTGTGGTAAGTGACAATTGGTACTGAGTTGTCGGTTTAGTTACCTGATGCACTTGTGTCAACATGCAGACAACTTAATATATATTTGTTACATTCACTTGAAGTTGTTCAGGTAAACTTTAGCATATATTTGTTACATTCACTTGAAGTTGTTCAGGTAAACTTTAGCATATATTTGTTACATTCACTTGAAGTTGTTCAGGTAAACTTTAGCATATATTTGTTACATTCACTTGAAGTTGTTCAGGTAAACTTTAGCATATACTTGTTACATTCACTTGAAGTTGTTCAGGTAAACTTTAGCATATATTTGTTACATTCACTTGAAGTTGTTGAGGTAAACTTTAGCATATATTTGTTACATTCACTTGAAGTTGTTGAGGTAAACTTTAGCATATACTTGTTACATTCACTTGAAGTTGTTCAGGTAAACTTTAGCATATACTTGTTACATTCACTTGAAGTTGTTCAGGTAAACTTTAGCATATATTTGTTACATTCACTTGAAGTTGTTGAGGTAAACTTTAGCATATACTTGTTTCATTCACTTGAAGTTGTTGAGGTAAACTTTAGCATATATTTGTTACATTCACTTGAAGTTGTTGAGGTAAACTTTAGCATATATTTGTTACATTCACTTGAAGTTGTTGAGGTAAACTTTAGCTTATACTTGTTACATTCACTTGAAGTTGTTGAGGTAAACTTTAGCTTATATTTGTTACATTCACTTGAAGTTGTTGAGGTAAACTTTAGCTTATACTTGTTTCATTCACTTGAAGTTGTTCAGGTAATCTTTAGCTTATACTTGTTTCATTCACTTGAAGTTGTTCAGGTAAACTTTAGCATATACTTGTTTCATTCACTTGAAGTTGTTGAGGTAAACTTCATCTACAGCGTATTTTTAAACTGAAGCTGTTGACTCATTAGATTCATTTTTAACAATAGGCTCCAGCATGAAAGAACTAGGAAATATAATACCAGTGCAAAAGAGTACATTGCCTCAAGTAATATTATGTATTATATTCCTTTAACTACAGGTAAAAAAACAGATAACAATAGGACAACAGACAAGAAATTCACTGGAGGCTGTAGAAATGTGGTGTTACAGAAGAATGTTGAGAATGTCATTGGCAGCTAAGAAGAGTAATGAGAACATTCTGAAAAAGGCCAAAGCAAAAAGAGAGCTAATTTCCAATATTAGGAAGAAACATTCATCATTTTTTGGCCATGTAATGAGAAGAGAACAACTGGAATATATTGTGACAACTGGGAAAATTGAGGGACGAAGAGATAGAGGGAAGCAAAGAGAAAAGATACCAGACAGCTTAAGAGAATGACTTGACAGAAGATCAACAACAGAAATGATAAATAACCGTCGAGATCGAAAGTTATGGAGAGACATTATCACCTGCGCCAGCAGGCATGGTACTTGATGATGATGTACTACGCATACATTTACTGTATGTCACGCAAGTAACGAAGATATTTTAACCGAAACGCTGATATGCATCTATTACTGTACATCTGACGAACTGTATAACCGTAAACTCGTATGTTGATGAGTCATCTCTTTACGGCTTTTAATGTATATCTCGTATCATCGTCATTTCACTATATTGAACGTACCCCCTGCTATTTGTTCCTACTACAAAAATGCCTTGGTTCACATGCCTACAAAGTCAACATAGTTACAAATTTATTCGGAACTTGTATTACAATACTCACAATAATAGCTGTATTTGCGACACGTGTGAGCCAGCACACAAGTTGGGAGCAAGGTCGAGAACATCATCTGTGCTCTACTGGACATCTGTTGCTTCATTAAAAATTAACGCCAACGCAAAGGGGAACAAACTCTTTCTCAACTCGACAAAACTGAACGCTCAAAAATGATTCACTAGTTCAGGGACTCACAACATATAACTATAGGTTTGATAAGGCTCTCGGGCAGAAAATAAAACAGGAGAAGACCACCAACTGATGTGACGTGTTTAACAATAGAACATACAGACGGCTGATTTAATTCTACCCTCAACTACTCCTGCCCCCAAGGCTGAAAACGTCACGCAAGTGGGTAGTTTTCAGGAAATTCCTTCTTAGCCCGTAGGTCTAAGTACATCTACAGTTGGTTGTGGATTCAGCCCTTCACTTCGGCGGCCTCCTGTATAAACAGAACCCTGCCTAAATGCAGCGATATCTTCTCACGCGGAATGAGAGAGTCACTTTTTGTCTTAGAGAATTAATCAGACTTCCCTAATGATAGAAATGGTCATCTTATCTCACTAAAGACTTGTAGATGTCTTTTGATGTCTGTCGTTTCTTGATTTCTATTATCAATTTGATGATATATCAAATCACTTTGTGACCATGTAATAAGAAGGGAACAGCTGGAATATATTGTGACAGTTAATATAATTAAGGGACGAAAAGATAGAGGGAAACAAGGAGAAAAGAAGACAGCCACGATAGCTCAGTGGTTAGTAAGTGAACTGGACTACAACGGACAAGAGGTAGGGTTCGATTCCAACCGACGGCTTCCGAGGTTCACCCAGCCTTTAATGGTACCGGATTTTTTCTGCGAAAGTAAAGCGGCACGGGCGTAATACTGACCACATTACCCCAAAAATCATGTGGTGAAGGTCTGCAAAATTTATGGTCTCTAACACCATATTCCCTATTCGCCACTTGGCGTGACGGGGCACTTTACCTTCTTTTAAAGAGAAAAGATAATAGACAGCTTAAGCGAATGGTTTGGCAGAAGGTCAACAACAGAAATGATAACTGTCAAGATCGAAAGATGTCGATAGACATGATCGCCTACGCCTTCAAGCATGTTACTTGATGATGATGATGATGATGATGATGATGATGATGATGATGATGATGATGATGATGATGATGATGACGGATTATCAATGTATTTAAAGTTATTATTTTTCTCAACAATTTATTTGATATAATAATCTAATCCCAACAATTTATTTACTTTATAATCTTGTCTCAACAGTTTATTTTATATTATAATCTTGTCTGAACAATTTATTTTATATTATAATTTTGTCTCAACTATTCCTAAACTTAGTTTAGTAGTCTTCTAAAATTTTGTTTTTTTAATCTTCAGGCGGAAGAATGTGCAGTGTTGCACTAGAGATGTCGCCTTTATTCTCCATAGAACAGAAGCACTCACCCCTTCTTCACACCCTCTCTCTACTTCCAACAGGCCACTAAAAAAACAAAACACAGTAATGACAGTTTTGTAGTTAATTACTTCAGTGAGAAATCAGATACCACTGCTTTGGATTTGGAGCTCTGTGTTCGATATCTCTGTTTAATCATCCATGAGATAGGGCTCTAGGGAAGCTGAAAGATATTGCCAAAGTACAGTAATGATAGCCATGTGTAGCAGGATACAAGTACAGTAATGATAGCCATGAGTAGCAGGATACAAGTACAGTAATGATAGCCATGTGTAGCAGGATACAAGTACAGTAATGATAGCCATGTGTAGCACGAAACAAGTACAGTAATGATAGCCATGTGTAGCAGGATACAAGTACAGTAATGATAGCCATGTGTAGCAGGATACAAGTACAGTAATGATAGCCATGTGTAGCAGGATACAAGTACAGTAATGATAGCCATGTGTAGCAGGATACAAGTACAGTAATGATAGCCATGTGTAGCAGGATACAAGTACAGTAATGATAGCCATGTGTAGCAGGATACAAGTACAGTAATGATAGCCATGTGTAGCAGGATACAAGTACAGTAATGATAGCCATGTGTAGCAGGATACAAGTACAGTAATGATAGCCATGTGTAGCAGGATACAAGTACAGTAATCTATGCATTAGCTGCACGCAGATCTGGCTCGACGTTCATTTGAAATATTTCACAAATCAATAAAATCGTGGAAACAAGGCTGAGACCAATAATAGAACTACAGTTAAGCGATTCTCAAATGGGGTTCCAAATAAAACAGAGGATGTGCTGACGCTATATTCACATTAAAACAGCTTGCAGAAAAGACGACAGAACACAATAAATGTGTACATAGCCTTCACTGACCAGGAAAAAAACAATCGACAGAGTAAATAGAGAACAACTGTGGGAGATGCTAACAACATACGGAGTAAGCCAACATCTAACCAACCTAATTAAAAGTCTCTACATCAACAGCAGCTGCACAGTCAGAACAGCAGCAGGTTACACAGACCACTTCGAAGTTAAATCAGGTGTAAGACAGGGGTGCGTACTATCCCCGCTACTGTTTATTACATACATGGACCATAAATGCAAGCTAGCCAACCCATCAGAGACAGAGGAGATCAACGAGCTTTTATTTGCAGACTATCAGGCACTCATACATGGAAAAATAGAAGACGTACAAGAACACTTAAATAAACTCAACAGCACAGGAACAAAATACAACATAAAAAATCAACATCAACAAAAGAGAAATAATGAATGTCGCAAAAGAGAAACAGAACATCAACATAACTATAGAAGGCAGACAACTAAAACAAGTAGAGGAATTCAAATACCTAGGAAGTCTAGTGACAAACGACAATTCTCAAACAGCAGAGATAGAATTAAGATGCATCAAAGCTTATCAAATCTTTGGACAGCTATCACCACTATTGTCCAACAAGGAAATAACACTGGAGGGAAAACTGGCACTGTGCAATACAATCTTCATCCCAACGTTGTGCTACCAATGCCAGACCTGGATCCTAGATGCAAGAACAATAAGAAAAAATAGCCTCTACTGAGTTGAAATGTGTTAGACGAATGACAGGAAACAGCCTCAGAGACAAATATGAGAAATGAAGAACTGAGATGAAAGCTATGAATAGCCCGATCCACAGAATATATAAAGAAACAACACATGCAATGGTTTGGTCACGTGACAAGGCAGAGAATCAAAACACAACACAGCGAGCCTTCAATAAGAGTTGCGAGAACACCAGACCAAAGGGTCGACCACGAAAAAGATGGATCGATGGAATATTAGAAGCACTAGGAAACAAAACAGCAGCAGAAGTGATCAGAAGAGCAAAAGACCGCAAATTACATCTCCCCTCAATGCTGAAAGGCAGATGAGGAAGGAAAGAAGAAAAAGAACACTAAGTTCCACAAATCACATGAAACAGATACATTTTTCCACACACAAATCACATGAAACAGATACATTTTTCCACACACAAATCACATGAAACAGATACATTTTTCCACACACAAAAATCAATGTTTGAATGCATGTTTGAGCACATTACTTCTACTAATCGTCAGACTCGTCAGCTTTGTTGAAGTCTACTGAAGCCGCTGCACTAACATGTGCTCATTAATTATAAACGATTGATGGAATCTAGTCGTGACATTGATTTGTTTGTGTGTACGTGTTCATGTGAAGCTGTAACATTGATTTGTTTGTGTGTACGTGTTCTTGTGAAGCTGTAACATTGATTTGTTTGTGTGTACGTGTTCTTGTGAAGCTGTAACATTGATTTGTTTGTGTGTACGTGTTCATGTGAAGCTGTAACATTGATTTGTTCGTGTGTACGTGTTCTTGTGAAACTGTAACATTGATTTGTTTGTGTGTACGTGTTCATGTGAAGCTGTAACATTGATTTGTTTGTGTGTACGTGTTCATGTGAAGCTGTAACATTGATTTGTTTGTGTGTACGTGTTCATGTGAAGCTGTAACATTGATTTGTTTGTGTGTACGTGTTCTTGTGAAGCTGTAACATTGGTGTGGTCCCCTAGGGGCTTTTGATTCACGCACATTCATTATCGTCGTCATCAACATCATCATCATCATCATCAAGTACCATTCTGTTGGGGTTAGTGATTATGTCTATCCACAACATTCAATCTCGACAGTTATTTATCATTTCTGCTGTTGACCTTTTGCCAAGCCATTCTCTTAAGCTGTCTGGTATCTCTTCTTTTTGCTTACCTCTTTCCCTCCGTCCCTCAATTTTTGCAGTTGTCACAATATATTCCAGCTGTTCCCTTCTCATTGCATGGCCAAAAAATCATGATTGTTTCTTAATAATATTGCATATTAGCTCTCTTTTTAATTTGGCCTCTTTCATAACGTTTTCCTTACTCTTCTTAGCTGTCCATGGTATTCTCAACATTCTTCTGTAAAACTACATTTCTACAGACTCCAATGAATTTATTCTCTGCTGTCCTATTTTCCATTATTCACAACTATATGTGAAGACGGGCCCCGCGATAGCTCAGTAGTTAGTGAACTGGACTGCAAAGGACAAGAGGTAGGGTTCGATCCCAACCGACGGCTTCCGGGTTCACCCAGCCTTAAATGGGTACCGGATTTTTTCTGGGAAAGTAAAGCAGCACGGACGTAATACCGACCACATTACCACAAAAATCATGTGCTGAAGGTCGGTAAAATGAATGGTCGCTAACACCATATTCCCCATACACCACTTGGCGTGACGGGGGCTCTTGACTTATACGTGAAGACTGGTGAAGACATTAAAAAACTCTTTTTCTTATTTCTATATCAACAATGGATTGCACAGTATCTTCCTCATTTTTCTCTTCGGAAAACTGCTTTTCCCTGAGCTATTACTAACATTTCAATCATTAATTTGTGTTCGTTTTCACAATTAATAGCATTTATTATTATTGTTTACCTTGTTCTCTCTTCTGTGTCTCCGTCTTTCCTTTCCTGACCTTCTTTACGATCTCATTGATGTAAGACTAACTATTGTTAACCACTTTTCACACACCTGCTTCTTATCCCTCCTCTCCATACCTGCTTCTTATCCCTCCTCTCCATACCTGCTTCTTATCCCTCCTCTCCATACCTACTCCTCTAATACTTCCCTACCTCTCGATTGACTAACTTCCTCCGGACCACCCCTCTATCACTCTACCGCCCTTCTGCCTACCTACTTGACTTATACCGGCTTTCTTATTCTTCCTCTCCTTATCTCTTCCTCTGGTATTCACTTCCCCCCCCCCTCTTGCTCCCTTCTTTCACGTGTTACTTTCTAGACACATCCTTACAACTCCAAGTCATTCTGGTGTGTTCCAGCACGGAGGGCAGACTTGCTGTTTTAAGCTAAGTGCATTTTATGATACATTTTTCTCTTTTTTAAATATATTTTTCTCTTTTTCTATTTTATATATCTTGACGCCCATCCTACCTCTCCTCATGTAGTATTCATTTCTCTCTTCCCTCTCCTTTCTTATTTCAACATCCTACTTTCCTCGCCCTCCACTTGATCATCTAGCATGTAGTTATAGATAATTGTGCTTCACCGTTTGTTGTCGTTGTCCTTGTATTCTGAAGAAGGCCACAGGCCGAAACGTCATTATTGTGCTGTGTTCTTCTTTGTAAGGCTGTCACCATACTTTGGAGTGTTTAGTACACCCCACCACTGGCTCCCTGCCCCAAGTCTTGCCCTCACTGTTCAGTCTAATCAGCCGTGTCCTCCTACTGACTGGTCTACCTCTCCATCTCCCCTGAAGAAGCGATCATTACTCTGATGCTACATTTCATCGCTACGGAATACCTACAAGCCTACCAGCATATTGATTGTTCATCAAAGTCAATCACTCAATCCGTCCCGTCCACCCTATATATTCTGTGATGGTTTATTGACTGCGATTGTTTATATTTGGCGCTAGCAATAACTCTCACATTTTAACAGAAACTACAGAAAAGTAATCTGCTCGATCATGTCACATCACAAAGTTTCTTCTGTCAACTCTACTGAACTATACTCCACTTGAAAATGTGTACCTTAATCACATAGTTCTTAGTACTTCTTCATTGCTCTCATTAAATTGTTGGTTGTCGATGTAGAAACAAAGTTCTAGCGTTCCTTCTTCTGGCAGCATTGATCATTGTCACGTGATGTCACTGTTGTAATTTTTCCGTTATAATGTCCCTCAATCTTACTTTGAACCTCTCATTGTTTCATTTCTCATTGTTTCATTTCTCATTGTTTCATTTCTCATTGTTCTTTTCGGTCACTACAAATAATTTCTTTAAACACGTGATTTCAACGATGATTTCCGATTCTAAAATATTCTGCCACCTGAATGTCTGCCTCATCGTTGATGGGGACCACACAACGTTTGTGACGTTTCCAGCATTGCGAGAAGAGGACGGTTGTGGGGTAAAATGACGTCAGTCATTTATAGCTAACATAGATCATGACGTCACAAGTTTGGGGAAAAATCCTCTAAACCCTTCGACTTTCAATATAGGGTGCGATGTACAGAGGTTTTTTAATATAGGTGGCGCTGTACCTCGGTTTTCAATATAGGTGGCGCTGTACCTCGGTTTTCAATATAGGTTGCGCTGTACCTCGGCTTTCAACATAGGTGGCGCTGTACCTCGGTTTTCAATATAGGTGGCGCTGTACCTTGGTTTTTAATATAGGTGGCGCTGTACTGACCATGTTTAACACTAGAACTTAATATGGTGTCATCATCAACAGGTGCCATAAGGTTGGCGTAGGCGATCATGTCCCTCCACAATCTTCTATCTACAGTGCATCGTATCAGTTCTGTTGTTGACTGTTTTCCATGCCATGACACCAAGCTATCCAGTATTTTCTCTCTTTGTCGTCCGCGACATCTCTTTCCTTTTATTTTGTCAGTTATAACCAAGTATTTTAATTTTCCTCTTCTCATGATGTGCCCAAAAAATGCTGATTGTTTCTTTCTGATGTTTTTTAGGAGCTCCCTTTTTGTGTTGGCCTCTTTGAGAATTTCCTCATTGGTCTTTTTAGCTGTCCAGGGAACTTTCAACATTCTTCTGAGAAATCCCATCTCCGTGGCCTCTAATCGTCTTTTCCTTTGTTTGTCTACTTTCCATGATTCGCTTCCATAGGTCAGAATTGGTTCTATACAGCACCGATGAACTAACATAGTGTAGCAATGAATAAATGTTTCACTTACAATGTTTCTACTCTAAACCTGCGAAGCTTCATTTCCCTGCTCTATGGATGTATGCAAGACTATCTCTACCAGCATAACTTCACATCATTAATAATCAATACGACCAAAGCGTAAACATCAGCATGTGATCAGTGTTTCTGTTTTATTTGTCGTTGATTCTCACAGCACTAGCGTGTGAAGATATGGGAAATACCGGGAATTATTGAGTTGGCACCGGCCAAACTTCCTAAATTCAAATTCAAATTTCTTTTTTTTGGCTTTGCTACGACTCTTCTTGTGCATGTGTATGTGTATGTTTAAGTATCTGTGTCAATACGTGTGTCTTTATGTCGTCTACATGACTCGACGCTTTATTCTATACGTTCAAATTACGAAATATCATATGCTCCTACTTTCAACGTCCCATCTCTGATGTCTCTACTTTCATCTTCCCATCTCTGATGTCTCTACTTTCATCTTCCCATCTCTTATGTCTCTACTTTCATCTTCCCATCTCTGATGTCTCTACTTTCATCTTCCCATCTCTGATGTCTCTACTTTCATCTTCCCATCTCTGATGTCTCTACTTTCATCTTCCCATCTCTGATGTCTCTACTTTCATCTTCCCATCTCTATGTCCCTACTTTCATCTTCCCATCTCTGATGGCCCTACTTTCATCTTCCCATCTCTGATGTCCTTACTTTCATCTTCCATCTCTGATGTCTCTACTTTCATCTTCCCATCTCTGATGTTCCTACTTTTATCTCCGTTGAATATCTCGGCTCTGATGTCTCTACTATCAACTTCTCATCACTGATGTCTCTACTTTAAACTGTCCGTATCCGATGTCCTGACTTTCAACTTCCCGGCTCTGATGTCTCTACTTTCAAAAGCCCAACTCTGCTGTCTCTATTTGCGGGCTCCTTAATGTCTTGAAATCACTTTCTTCTTGGTATGCCCGTTATTCATCGCCCAGGAACCACGCCTTCCATTATTTTTCTTTCCCGCTCTCTGTGTATTTTGACGTGACCATAGTATTTTGGTGGATGGATTGTGAACTTTACCGATATTTAAGTGGAATATGATTTATTCTTCCTTTGTGTCGTGTGTTCGCGGTTCGATAGGCAAGCACATGGTTCAACAAAAATGTCGCCGGCAAACCGGGTATGTTCAACCCGTATGTGAAAAGTCTGCGACGGTGGATGGGGCAGAAGAATTTGAAATAATCAACGGCCCAGAAAGCGAAAACAGGAAAGTGTGTGGTACACATGAGGCATATTCAGAACACGAAAGACGAATATGGCTGACCACCGTGAAAGAGATTGGAGCCTCATCACGTAACACTCCAAAGAAAGCCATGGAGAGAAATTCTAACTATTGTTTTAAGAACGAGCTAAAAACAGCTACATGGAATGTTAGGACCTTATACCAACAAGGAAAACTAGAAAATCTTATGGTAGAAGCAGAACGATTAAACATAGATATCTTAGGCATTTCAGAAACAAGATGGAAGGAAAGTGGATACATACAAGACGATAAATATACATTTATATATTCAGGTAATACAACAGAACACCAAAGAGGGGTAGGCATACTAATAAAACGAGAACTACAAAAATATATAAATACTCACTTGACATATAATGATAGGATTATACTATTAAAAATGAAGGCAAAACCATTTGACATAGCAATAATACAGACATACGCACCTACTCAAGACTACACAGATGAACAAATAGAAGCATACTATGAAGATCTAAATACAGTTATGAAGCAAGTGAAATCTTCAGACATCTTGATTATAATGGGTGACATGAACGCGAAAGTAGGAAAAGGTAGATATAAGACCATTATAGGAAATCATGGGTTAGGAAAATGAAATAACAGAGGAGAAAGATTAATTCAATTTTGTGAAGAAAACAGGCTAATAATATGTAACACCTACTTTGAGCAAGAGAACAGGAAATTATACACATGGAAAAGCCCTGGAGATGGAAAGAGGAATCAAATAGATTATATAATGATAAAAGACAGATCCCGGAACAGCGTCAAGAAAGCCAAACCCTATCCAGGAGCAGATATTAAATCAGATCACAATCCTGTAATGATTAAAATGAAAATCAAATTAAAGAGAAATAAACAAAATACTCATTCAGCAACACCAATAGATACATCAGCTTTAAATCAGAAAGATGTAAAAGAAACATTATACTGTACAAGTAAAGAACACATATCAGAAGATGCTAGAAAAAGGAATTGAGCAGTACAGAAGAGAAAATCCTGAAGAAAAAGTCGCAACCAAATGGCAATGCATAAAAAACAACATACAAGAATCCTGCATCACCTTGCCCAGAAAGGAAAGTAACAAAAAACAAAAATGGATAACTGACAACATTTTAGAAAAAAATGGAACAGAGAAGACAAGCGAAGAACACTGCCAAATACAAGGAAATTGATAATGAAATACGAAAAATGTGCAAAAAGGCAAAAGAAGGCTGGCTCAACCAAAGATGTCTAGAAGTCGAAACTATGGAAAGTAAACAAAATTTAAGAGGAATGCACACAGAAATAAAATGAATGACTAATAAAGACACAAAAATGGCAGGAAGCGGATGAATTGCAAACAAAGAGGGAAGAATGCTAACTGACAACAAAGATATAAACGATAAATGGCAGGAATACATAACATAATTATTTCATGACGAAAGAGACAAAAACCCATTTATAAAATGTACATCCAGCTATAAAATCCTGAAATCTGAAGTAGAAAAAGCTATAAAAACAAGGAAAAATGGAAAAGCAGCAGGACCTGACAATATACAGATAGAGATGATACAGGCACTAGACGATTTTGGCATCGAAGTGATCACAGACATATGCAATGACATATACCAAACAGGATACATACCAAATGAACTAAAAACATCAACTTTAATTGCATTGCCAAAATGAATGGTGCAGTTGAATGCAGTGATTTTAGAACAATAAGCCTAATGAGCCAGGTAACCAAAATTTTACTAAAAGTTATACAAGGAAGGATTCAGAATAAAATTAATACTGAATTAGATGAGCAGCAATTCGAATTCACTAAAAAACAGCGGGACAAAAGAAACCATATTCAGCATGAGGACATTGATTGAAAAGTACACAGAAGTAAACAAACCAATATATGCCTGCTTCATAGACTACACCAAAGCTTTCGATAGAATACACCATAATCAACTTATAGACTGCCTAAAGGATATAAATCTGGACGATAGAGACATGCGACTAATATGTAATTTGTACTGGGAGCAAACAGCAATAATACAATATAACAAGGATAACACTACACCCATTGATATAAAAAGAGGAGTCAGACAAGGATGCGTCCTATCACCAAGCTTGTTCAATCTATACACTGAGGAAATCTTTAAAAACATCACTGAGATGCCAGGCCTAATCATTAATGGAATGATAATCAATAACCTAAGATATATTGATGATACTGTTCTACAAGCAGAAAATCCTAAAGATCTACAACAATTGCTTAATGTGATAAACATAACAAGCAAAAAATATGGACTAGATATGAATATCAAAAAGACTGAACCATTGAAGGCTATGTCTGAAAAGTGTTCCTTCTTGCAGTTTCCTCATATTCCAAGTCCGGCTTGTTGCAGGAGCTACTGAGTTAAGTGCTCTGTGCACACCGTGAGCTATGTGTTTCATCCGTTTTGATCATGTTTCGATATCCCGCTTGTTTACGATGAATGATAATATCGTATGACAGGGAACAGTTGGCTGTGGTCACTTTCTGCGCGGTTTCGCCTTATGTCTTTTGGTGTGTGCTGAGACTGCTACGATGGGGACTACAGTTACCTTTCTTTGTTTGGGAGATATGTTAGTAATTCGGATGATTCCACTGGCACGGGCGGTTGAGCAATTATGGATTTTAATTCGTTTGCAGTGATACCGGGGCCTTCCATAACCAATAAGCAATAACCAATCAAAAAGACTAAAACTATGATCATAAACAAAGAAAATTCTCAAGACCTACAATTAAATATCAAAGTGGAAGGAATACATCTGGAGACAGTTCAGAACTACAACTACCTGGGAGATACTATAACCAGTAATGGAAAATGTACAACTGAAATAAATAAAAGAATAGGTTTGGCAAAAGTAATTTCAATGTCATGAAAAATATACTAACATCAAAACAAATAACACCAGGGCTAAAACTAAGAATAACAAAATGTTACATTTTCTCAATATTCATGTATGGTGTAGAAACGTGGACATTAGAGCAGAAAACAGAACAGAAAGTCAAAGCCTTTGAAATGTGGATTTATAGAAGAATAGGTAGAAATGGATGGAAGGAAAAGAAAACAAACGAGGAAGTTTTAAAACAACTAAAAATGAAAAGAGAACTACTAAGCACAATTCAAACAAGACAAATGAAATTTTTGGGTCATGTTAAAAGACACAACAGCCTACTTAAAGTAATATTAGAAGGGAAAATACAAGGTAAAAGAGGCAGAGGCAGTCCAAGACTAACATGGACGAGTAACATCAAAAGATGGACTAGTCAGCCTATGACAACCTGCACCACCAAAGCAAAAGACAGAGTGGAATGGCGCTCCATGGTAGCCAACCTTCGATGCGGAGACGGCACTCAATGATGATGATAGTATTTTAATTTCTTCTATAGGATGGTGTTTGTAAGCCAGTTCTGTTCAGTGTTTATATCTTTTAGTATGTCTTCATTGCGTTTTTTATTTTCTTAGGTAACATAATCATCTCATTAAATGCATTTAAAATAAGAATATATATTAATACAACTATTATTGTAAAATAACATAAGAATATATATTAATACAACTATTATTGTAAAATAACATAACAATATACTCTCTGTCCCAACGGGTGACTTCTAGAATTTACTTGAATTTGCTGTCCTGACACATGACGATCATGAGGGTAATGAATAACTTGACATCTTTGCGTTGATGACACCTGTCATGGGGTTATTACAGGTTAGGGGATGACATACAAGACATTGTATTGATTGTATTATGCTAATTAATGAGGACACCGTCCTATTAGAATTATGTTCGATATGGCAAAAGTGGGACGTTTGAGAAAGTATATCACCTTGTGTCATCTGTTGCTATCATCATCGTCATGTGCTATACCGGTTGGCGTAGGTGATCATGTCCCTTCACAATTCTATCTACAGTGCATCGTATCAGTTCTGTTGTTGACTGTTTTCCATGCCATGACATCAAGCTATCCAGTATTTTCTCTCTTTGTCGCCCGCGATCTCTCTTTCCTTTTACTTTGCCAGTTGTAACCAAGTATTCCAACTTCCCTCTTCTCATGATGTGCCCGAAAAATGTTGATTGCTTCTTTCTGATGTTTTTTACGAGCCTTTTTGTGTTGCTATGAGGTTATCTGTTGCTATGAGGTTATCTGTTGCTATGAGGTTATCTGTTGCTATGAGGTTATCTGTTGCTATGAGGTTATCTGTTGCTATGAGGTTATCTGTTGCTATGAGGTTATCTGTTGCTATGAGGTTATCAAATATGGGAGCTCAGTGGTTAGTAAACTGGACTACCAAGGACAAGTGGTCGGGTTCGATCCTGATCGACGGCTTCCGGGTTCACCCAGCCTTAAATGGGTACTGGAATTTTTCTGGGAAAGTAAAGCGGCACGGGCGTAATACCGACCACATTACCACAAACATCATGTGCTGAAGTTCTGTAAAAAATTATGGTCACTAACACCATATTCCCTATACGCCACTTGGCGTGATGGGGGCTCTTTACTTTACTTTTTTTATCAAATATGGGGCTATCCCGAACAGCAAGAAATCTCTAGTCGGAGAACCCAAAGATGAAAACACAACACTATAATTGGTACAAGCATGATACAAATTGGTACAAGCATTGGTACAAGCATTGGTACAAATGTATCAAATAATAAATATTATGCTGAGTCGCAAATAGAGGTGTAGAGAACATGTCAAACAAACACACAACTGTATCTAGCAGCTACAAATATCATTTTTAAAACTATCTATACGGCATTCTTTCAGTTACTGGGGTCTGCCGTGGGGGACTGTAGGACAGGATATAAAGGTCGCTTGCCCAGTGCAGTCGACGCGAGGTGTTCGTGTCTGTGGTTTTATTTCATCCCCAGAAAAAAGAAACCATTTGAGCCTACCGGGATTCGAACCCACGTTCTCCTGGTGTGAAGCCCGACATGTTATACAGCAGCTAATATGAAATTGTGTATGTTATGACAAGATTATATTATAAATGAAATTGTTGATACAAGATTATCAAATAATCGTCGGTTGGTCTCATCTCTCTCATATTGAGCTACTGGATACAAGTTCATGTTTATTTTTCTTCGTATTGAGTAGACTTTGGATTGATATTTCCTGTAGTTCTTCACTAGAAGATTAGGACCAACCATCGGAAATGGCTTGTCAGAGAAGGAGTAAAGAGAGACTAACTAGGTTTGATGAGGAATAAGAGGAGTCAAGAGAGGCTGGCTAGGTTTGATGAGAGTTTGAAGAGGCAGACATAAGATAATCTTGTAAACACTTGTTTTTGTGTGTGTTTCTCCCCGAACTCTTCCAGTGTGTCTTTACTCAGCCTCAATAATAAACACACTTCACTTTCCACTCCTCTTGTACACATCCATAAACATAAATACGTCCTTAATACTATCATGTACACACATATACACAGTATTACACAAATGCATAACGCCCTCTCTCCTCACACATTCTCTTATCACTTTATCTCTGCCTTCTATGTAGCATTAGTTTGACTTACTCCAGAACATGAAGTGAAGTATATCTTCATTAAGTTTCTCAGTTGATGTAGTCTCTTTTCTGAAGACCGCATGTAGGCCGAAACGTCAAAATATTTTGTTTTGTCCTTTCATATAAAGCTGTCACCAGGAGTGCATGTATGTTATATCCCTTACCCCTCAACCACTTGTTCCCTGCACAGCGCCCCCTCTTCCCCTTACAATCGTTTGTAAACAACCATCATTAAAATTTTAAAATTGTGAAAATCAAAAGAAAATGTTTAAAATAGAAAAAATGAAGAGTGCTACCCCCCCCCCCCCCCGTTTTGCACACTTCCCAAGATCTCTACCCATAGCTGTTCCCCATTC
The DNA here is from genome assembly GCA_032433765.1 of Megaustenia siamemsis. Taxonomy (NCBI): domain Eukaryota; kingdom Metazoa; phylum Mollusca; class Gastropoda; order Stylommatophora; family Ariophantidae; genus Megaustenia; species Megaustenia siamemsis. Next base: position 81,030,863 of record JAVIAB010000156.1, on the reverse strand, counting down.
TCCTACTCCCTACTCCCTACGACAAACACCCAAACAATAACAGGACCACTATAATTAAACTTCACCAAACGCACTCGTAATGACGTTTCCGTGTTCTGTTTCCTTTGATGTCTTTCTTCCACAATTTTTGTCAGTTATCTCGGCTTATCAGTTTGAATATCAATGTTTATTTTGTTCTCGTTCTGTCTCCTATCAGTTGAAATGTTAATTTTCTTTCATGTTGTTGACCACAGCTGTTATCAAATGAAATATTAACATGTTGTACTATTATTGCGTTGACCACAGCCGTTATCAAATGAAATATTAACATTTTGTACTATTATTGTGTTACCACAGCTATTATCAAATGAAATATTAACATTTTGCACTATTATTGTGTTGACCACAGCCGTTATCAAATGAAATATTAACATTTTTTTACCATTATTTTGTTGACCACAGCCGTTATCAAATGGAATGTTAACATATTTTACGATAATTTTTTGATCACAGCCGTTATTAAATAGAATGTTAACACGTTTTTACTGTTACAATCCACAGCCGTCTGAGCCACGTGCTATGCGCCATTCGTTTCGAGTGTACCAATTTCGGGGACCCCATCGGTGTTTCGTGTGTCTGCAGCTGGTTTACGACCAGGGATCTGCTTGTCAAGGTGAGCGCAGTAGGGGTCCAAGCGTCTGATTAGTAGTTGTTGGGGGTCCAGGGGTCTGATAGGCAGGGGTTGATGGAGTGTCCATGGATTTTATAGTGGTTGGGGTCCAGGGGTCTGATAGGCAGGGGTTGAGGGAGTGTCCAGGGATTTTATAGTGGTTGGGGGTCCAGGGTCTGATAGGCAGGGGTCAAGGGGGTGTCCATAGGTTTGACAGGCAATGGTTGGGGGTCCAGGGGTCTTATTGGCATGGGTTGAGGGGAGTCCAGGGGTCTGATAGGCAGGGTTGGGAGGGGGGGTCAAGGGATCTCATAGGCAGTGGTTGGGGGTCCAAAGGCGGAGACGTCTGATAGGCAGTGTTTAGGGAGGGAACCATCTTGTGGAACGAGAGAGATGTTTAGAAAAAAGGTAAGTAAACTAAGGGGCACGTATGCCATGTGAAATGAGAACTACTAAACACAATTAAACAAGATAAATTAGATGTTTGGGGCATGTTAAAAGACACATCAGGCTACTAAAAGTAATCTTGGAAACGAAAATACAAGGTAAATGAAGCTGACCAAGACTAACATGGGCGAGTAACATCAAAAGATGGGAAAGTCAGCTTGCGACAACCTGCAATATTGAACGTAGAGAGCGAAATGGCGCTCCATGATAGTCTACCTTCGATGCAGAGACGACACAATATGATGATGATGTTGATGATCTCCTGATTATAACAGAGAGTTTTGAGGAAACGTCAAGCTTTAGATAACTTAATAGATGACAATATTATGTTGTTGTAGTAATAGTTGACAATATTACGTTGTTGTATTAGTAGATGACAATATTAAGTTGTTATATTAATAGATGACAATATTACGTTGTTATATTAGTAGATGACAATATTAAGTTGTTGTATTAGTAGATGACAATATTAAGTTGTTATATTAGTAGATGACAATATTAAGTTGTTATATTAGTAGATGACAATATTAAGTTGTTATATTAGTAGATGACAATATTAAGTTGTTATATTAATAGATGACAATATTAAGTTGTTATATTAGTAGATGACAATATTAAGTTGTTGTATTAGTAGATGACAATATTAAGTTGTTATATTAGTAGATGACAATATTAAGTTGTTATATTAATAGATGACAATATTAAGTTGTTATATTAGTAGAAGAGATCGATCACTTTATCTATCTTGGAAGTCACATTGATCGAGAAGGGGATACGAGCAAAGAAATTAGAATCAGACTGGCTAAAGCAGCAATGTCTTTCAGAAGCCTTGAAAAGTTGTGGAAATCAAAACTCATTAGCACAAACACAAAACTTAGGCTATTCAAATCAAATGTACTATCAACCCTTACGTATGCGTGTGAAAGCTGGAAAGCAACAAGAGATATAGAAACAAAGTTGAACGCATTCGAAAATAAATGTCTAAGGAAAATACTTGGTATAGAATGGAACGAATTCAAAACAAACGAGGAAATTAGAGAAATCGCCAATCAACCACTAATATCTTCAGTAATAAAGAAAAGACGATGGTCATACGTTGGACATGTGATGAGAAGAGATAATAATCGAATAGCGAAGCAAGCCCTCATATGGGAAACAACAGGTAAAAGAAAAAGAGGAAGACCCAGGGAGACACTGAGAAGAACATTGATGAGAGAGGCAAGAGCAGCAGGAATCGGCTCCCTCAATGAGATAGAACTGCTTGCACAGAACAGAGACAGATGGCGAGATTTAATAAAATATCTTTAAAAGAAAACTGCTAGAACAAAATTCATATAGGAGAAGGTGTATCTTGGTCTACGCCCTATGGGCCGGTTACGGCTCGAAAGGTCAATAGATAGATAGATATTAGTAGATGACAATATTAAGTTGTTATATTAATAGATGACAATATTAAGTTGTTATATTAGTAGATGACAATATTAAGTTGTTGTATTAGTAGATGACAATATTAAGTTGTTATATAATAGTAGATGACAATATTAAGTTGTTGTATTAGTAGATGACAATATTAAGTTGTTGTATTAGTAGATGACAATATTAAGTTGTTGTATTAGTAGATGACAATATTAAGTTGTTATATTAGTAGATGACAATATTAAGTTGTTATATTAGTAGATGACAATATTAAGTTGTTGTATTAATAGATGACAATATTACGTTGTTGTATTAGTAGATGACAATATTAAGTTGTTGTATTAATAGATGACAATATTACGTTGTTATATTAGTAGATGACAATATTAAGTTGTTGTATTAGTAGATGACAATATTAAGTTGTTGTATTAGTAGATGACAATATTAAGTTGTTGTATTAATAGATGACAATATTAAGTTGTTGTATTAGTAGATGACAATATTACGTTGTTATATTAGTAGATGACAATATTAAGTTGTTGTATTAATAGATGACAATATTACGTTGTTATATTAGTAGATGACAATATTAAGTTGTTGTATTAATAGATGACAATATTACGTTGTTATATTAGTAGATGACAATATTACGTTGTTATATTAGTAGATGACAATATTAAGTTGTTGTATTAATAGATGACAATATTACGTTGTTATATTAGTTGATGACAATATTAAGTTGTTGTATTAATAGATGACATTATTACGTTGTTATATTAGTAGATGACAATATTAAGTTGTTGTATTAGTAGATGACAATATTAAGTTGTTGTATTAGTAGATGACAATATTAAGTTGTTGTATTAATAGATGACAATATTAAGTTGTTGTATTAATAGATGACAATATTAAGTTGTTGTATTAATAGATGACAATATTAAGTTGTTATATTAGTAGATGACAATATTAAGTTGTTGTATTAGTAGATGACAATATTAAGTTGTTGTATTAATAGATGACAATATTAAGTTGTTGTATTAATAGATGACAATATTAAGTTGTTGTATTAATAGATGACAATATTAAGTTGTTGTATTAATAGATGACAATATTAAGTTGTTGTATTAATAGATGACAATATTAAGTTGTTGTATTAATAGATGACAATATTAAGTTGTTGTATTAATAGATGACAATATTAAGTTGTTGTATTAATAGATGACAATATTAATAATATATCGCCACATTTCTAATGAGAGGAGACCTTCTAAGCGAGGCACAATTATATTTAAAAAAAAAACATGTTTGCTGATAACTTGACTGATTAATGTGTATTGTGGCTATTTTACGGAATGTACCCCGTTTAGGTTTACTAATAGCAACACAAACATTGAACGCCATGAAGAACATGTGGCACAATATCAGCAAGGCAGTCAAGTCAAAATGAATAAGGACAGGTATTTTCCCGATTGCTACATACGGTTGTGAATTATGGATAATCTCGCAAACAGCAAAAAAGAAAACAGTGAAAATGATTGTTCTAACACGCTTAATCAAACGTTTGCTACATCCATGGCAATGATTTATGTTACACATTGAATCAAACATGTGCTACACACAGCACAATGATTTCTGTTACACATTGAATCGAACATGTTCTACACACAGCACAATGATTTCTGTTACACATTGAATCAAACATGTACTACACACAGCACAATGATTTCTATTACACATTGAATCGAACATGTTCTACACACAACACAATGATTTTTTTTACAAATTTAATCAAACATGTGCTACACAATGATTTTTTTTACACATTGAATCAAACATGTGCTATACACAGCACAATGATTTATGTTACACATTGAATCAAACATGTGCTATACACAGCACAATGATTTATGTTACACATTGAATCAAAAATGTGCTACACACAGCACAATGATTTATGTTACACATTGAATCCAACATGTGCTACACACAGCACAATGATTTATGTTACACATTGAATCCAACATGTGGTACACACAGCACAATGATTTCTGTTACACATTGAATCAAACATGTGCTATACACAGCACAATGATTTATGTTACACATTGAATCAAACATGTGCTACACACAGCACAATGATTTATGTTACACATTGAATCGAACATGTGCTACACACAGCACAATGATTTAAGTTACACATTGAATCGAACATGTGCTACACACAGCACAATGATTTCTGTTACACAAAGAATCGAACATGTGCTATACACAGCACAATGAATTATGTTACACATTGAATCAAACATGTGCTACACACAGCACAATGATTTCTGTTACACAAAGAATCGAACATGTGCTATACACAGCACAATGATTTATGTTACACATTGAATCGAACATGTGCTACACACAGCACAATGATTTCTGTTACACAAAGAATCGAACATGTGCTATACACAGCACAATGAATTATGTTACACATTGAATCAAACATGTGCTATACACAGCACAATGATTTCTGTTACACATTGAATGAAACATGTGCTACACACAGCACGTACACATTGAATCAAACATGTGCTACACACAGCACAATGATTTATGTTACACATTGAATCAAACATGTGCTACACACAGCACAATGATTTCTGCTACACATTGAATCAAACATGTGCTATACACAGCACAATGATTTTTGTTTCACATTGAATCAAACATGTGCTACACACAGCACAATGATTTAAGTTACACACTGAATCAAACATTTGCTCCTAACAACACAATGATTTCTGCTACACATTGAATCAAACATGTGCTACACACATAACCATGTATGTTTGTTCTGCTTCTCTCTTTCAGTATGTCGGTACATCTGTCACAGCGCGTGCGAGCCTCAGGTCAGTTGATAACATGTTTTCGTTGAGCTAGCCACTAGTTATGTTGCTTCTCTGAGCTTATCACTACCACCATCATCATCATGTGCAATGCCTGCTATCATAGATGATCACGTCTCTCTACAATTTTCTATTTCTACAGTTTTTTTGTGTTTTTTTTGTAATATTTTACCGACAGTTACCAAACTATTAATTTAAACCAGGGATAGGCAACTTTTTATGTTCGGAGATCCCGGTCTGAAAACTATGAATACGCCGAGGTCCAGATACCATTACTTAATGAAGCCATTAAATAAATTACATAATTTGCTTTCACGCGAGATTGTAATGTACAAATCTGAAGGAATGGAGTGTAGAGTAATTTTGAAATCAAACACAAGGATCGATCAAAATAACTTGACTGGCCGATTGTGTCCCACGGGCCGTAGGTTGCCTAACTCTGAATTAAACGGTATTGTATCCTTTCTGGCGGTTTCTCTCTGTCTAATTTTCTGTCCATTTTTTCTCTGTTACAATATAATTTAATTGTTTACATTTTTTCACTGGCTGAACACAACATATTTCAGTGTGATATCAGTAATCAGTTTTATTTTTGTCTTGTTCTCTCTCTCTCTCTCTCTTTCTCTCTCTCTCTCTCTCTCTCTCTCTCTCTCTCTCACTCACTCTCTGTAAAAATATAATAGAATAAAGATGAATAGAAAATTGTATTTGAATGACACGGGGGACTGGTTGGTTTCACTGCAAGACGCCGGTTTCGAGACAGAGAGGTTGTGAGTTCAAGTCCCGGCTGCAGCACTTGGAATGTTATGTGTGATTTCTCTTAGCAGCGAGGTCCAGCTTGATACGTCAATTACTCATCGGCGAAAAATAATACGAGTACCTCCTAAGTCGGAGTTATCTGCCTGTTCGGCGAGGGACCCTGTGCATACAGCTGGCCAGAAATAGAAAAATTAACACAAAATTCAGTTCTTAGTCTCTAAGGAGTTCACCAAAGGTGAAAGGTAGCAACCGAAAAAAAAAATCTTTTCACAAGAATCACTAATTCATGCATCCTGACATTTTGGAGAATTTAACGGATTTATGATTTCTTTTAATGCCTGCATGTCTCTTTTCAGTTGCTAATGTTATTCTAAATAAAGCTTTCTTATGTTTTTACCTTTGGGAGTTGGTCCTTACAGTTCCGAATGTTGTGTGGCCACACAGAAGAGTGTCTCTCTGACACCAGCTGTTTACAGTGCTCCTTCCGTGAGATGAGATAGTGTTTATGTAGTTGTTTATTGCTTTAACTTGATCAGTTAAAATATGTACGAGATGGGCTTTGGTTGTTTAGTGGAATAGAGCAGCAATCGATCGTAAAATACGAGTTTTGATAATGTCTGAGACAGAACAGCAAATAATCGTAAAATACGAGGTATTGATATGCTTGAGACAGAGCATCAGCTAATCGTAAAATACGTAGTATTGATATGTTTGAGACGTATACTATTAGGGAACATAACTGAAGGAAAACTCACCTTCCGCTACAAAGACGCCTGAAAATATGACTTGAGAGTCCTTAGAGAATGAATAGAACTGTCAATTGTAACCAAGTATTCTAGCATTTCTCTTCTCTTGGTGTATCCGAAAAATGATGATTGTTTCTTTCTGATGTTTTTTTAGGAGCTCTCTTGTTGTGTTGACCTCCTCTTTAAGAATGTCTTCATTGGTCTGTTTAACTGTCCAGGGAACTTCGACATTTTTTTTTAAAATCCCATCTCTGTGGCATGTAATAGACTTTTCATTTGTTTGTCTGCTGTCCATGATTCACTTCCATAGGTCAGAATTGGCTCTATATATCACCGACGAACTCTCTCTTTCCCTCTCTCTCTCTCTCTCTCTCTCTCTCTCTCTCTCTCTTTCGCTCTCATTCAAATCTATTGACTTAGACTTGTTGTACAAGACGTTTTTTTCATTTTCTGAAATGATTTTTTGGCCTGAGCTATTCTGTTTTTTTTACTTACGAAGTGTATCTTCCATCACATGTTATTATTGTGCTCAAGTATTTGGTTCTTTGCACATCTTTCAGATTTGTCCCATTTATTGTCAAGTTACTTGGTGTGTCAACAGAACTTATCAGTGACATGTCTAAAGTTTATTGCGACATCATTACGTTCAAGTTCCTGAACTCTCGAGTTCCCTGAACACCCTAATCTGGTTCCGGTATGCGTCAAACGTTCATAGACAACATAATTGAGTCACTGCTAATTCTGAACAAAGTGACAGATGACTGACTTCCTGGCACGACCGCTGTTAAGTGAAAGGCTGTCACGTCAGCCGGAATGGGACCTTGATTTGGAAAAACGCGTTTTTGAGTTTCATTAAACAAAATGTAGGAATTGTTTGTTTGGAATAAATGACGATAAGATAACTTTGTTTTCGGTATTTAATTTTCGTCTCAATGGCTCAATCGTTGATAGAATATATAGCGGCTAATTGGTGTAGTTGATAGTTTATAGAATATATAGCGGCTAATTGGTGTAGTTGATAGTTTATATAATATATAGCCGCTAATTGGTGTAGTTGATAGTTTATAGAATATATAGCGACTAATTGGTGTAGTTGATAGTTTATAGAATATATAGCGGCTAATTGGTGTAGTTGATAGGTTATAGAATATATAGCGGCTAATTGGTGTAGTTGATAGTTTATAGAATATATAGCGCTAATTGGTGTAGTTGATAGTTTATAGAATATATAGCGGCTAATTGGTGTAGTTGATAGTTTATAGAATATATAGCGGCTAATTGGTGTAGTTGATAGTTTATAGAATATATAGCGGCTAATTGGTGTAGTTGATAGTTTATAGAATATATAGCGGCTAATTGGTTTAGTTGATAGTTTATAGAATATATAGCGGCTAATTGGCGTAGTTGATAGTTTATAGAATATATAGCGGCTAATTGGTGTAGTTGATAGTTTATAGAATATATAGCGGCTAATTGGTGTAGTTGATAGTTTATAGAATATATAGCCGCTAATTGGTGTAGTTGATAGTTTATAGAATATAAAGCGGCTAATTGGTGTAGTTGATAGTTTATAGAATATATAGCGGCTAATTGGTGTAGTTGATAGTTTATAGAATATATAGCGGCTAATTGGTGTAGTTGATAGTTTATAGAATATATAGCGGCTAATTGGTGTAGTTGATAGTTTATAGAATATATAGCCGCTATTTGATGTAGTTGATAGTTTATAGAATATATAGCCGCTATTTGATGTAGTTGATAGTTTATGGAATATTTAGTTCCTAGATCTTAGTTGCTGACTCTTACGGTTATCAGTGTATTTAATATTTAACAGTTTGTTACTTTTGCAGTTGAAACATTTTAGAATAAAATCACGCACTCACTAACTCATCCGCATACTCGTTAATCTATATGCCTACACATACGCTCACTTGTATGCAGCTCAATAATTCAACAGCCCATTTATTCACACATACACCCATCTATTCACCCATTCATTCACACATACACCCATCTATTCACACATTCATTCACTCATACACAATATATTCACCCATTAATTCACATATACATCCATCTATTCACCCATTCATTCACTCATTCACCCATCTATTCACCCATTCATCTACCCACCCTCTCATCCAATCATCTACACACCCACACATCCAATCATCTACTCACCCACTCATCCAAACATCTACTCACCCACACATCCAAACATCTACTCACCCACACATCCAAACATCTACTCACCCACTCATCCAAACATCTACTCACCCACTCATCCAAACATCTACTCACCTACTCATTCATCCAAGTATTCTACTCAATCAATAAATCACACATCCACTCACCACACGAACATCCACTCTCTCCTCCACCATGTCATCCATACACTCATTCTCCTACACTCACAATCCACACACAACTCCTCACATATCATACACCACTCACACACAATTCCCTAAGGTGTTGATATCCATGCTCATGCTGATCTTCCCAGATAGGGGTAACTGACGTCAGTCCAAATCTGTTGTACTTTAACGATTACTTCCCTTCTGTAATATTGTTGTTATTCCAGTTCACTGAGCCACGCTCAAGTGGGATGTGTTGGAACTAAAGGCGCAAAAGCCTCAGTTTACTGAACACTACAACACAACACATCCACGCCCATTTAATCTCCTTTTAAAGTAAACAACCAGCATGAATATTTGCCTTAATTGCATCATTACTGTACTTCGACAATGTCAATTTATTTCGAATAGTTGGTTCTGTCGTGATATCAATGTACATGGACATGACAATTAGCTTGCAATCATTATCCTAATAACATAGGAAGACTACAGAGCAGACAACAAACTCCGTAGCACTGGCCAGTTATCTGCCCCTTCTCAATGGGCATGTGTGTGGGAGATCATTTTCGGAGAGTGAACTCTGCGTGTTACATTAAGTGCCTCTCTCTCTCTCTCTCTCTCTCTCTCTCTCTCACACTCTCTGTCTGTCTGTCTGTCTGCCTGTCTGTCTGTCTGTCTGTCTGTCTATCTATCTATCTATCTATCTATCTATCTATCTATCTATCTATCTATCTATCTATCTATCTATCTATCTATCTATCTATCTATCTATCTATCTATCTATCTATCTATCTATCTATCTATCTATATCTGTCAGTGTTTGATTGTCTGCTAGTGATTGATTGCCTGTTAGTGATTGATTGTCTGTCAGTGATTGATTGGCTGTTAGTGATTGATTGTTTGTCAGTGATTGATTGTCTGTCGGTGATTGATTGTCTGTCAGTGATTGATTGGCTGTTAGTGATTGATTGTTTGTCAGTGATTGATTGTCTCTTAGTGATTGATTGTCTGTCAGTGATTGATTGATTGTTTGTTAGTGACGATTGTCTGTCTTGTAATGGCATGAGGAGACGCGCGCGCGCGTGTGTGTGTGGGTGTGTGTGTATGTGTGTATGTGTATACTGTGAGTTGATTCGACGAGGAGGACGCACCAACAAATGTTTCTACAAACTGCATGAACATTAAGTATACGATAAGTGAATGTTCTACAAACTGCATGAACATTAAGTATACGATAAGTGAATGTTCTACAAACTGCATGAACATTAAGTATTCGATAAGTGAATGTTCTACAAACTGCATGAACATTAAGTATACGATAAGTGAATGTTCTACAAACTGCATGAACATTAAGTATACGATAAGTGAATGTTCTACAAACTGCATGAACATTAAGTATACGATAAGTGAATGTTCTACAAACTGCATGAACATTAAGTATACGATAAGTGAATGTTCTACAAACTGCATGAACATTAAGTATACGATAAGTGAATGTTCTACAAACTGCATGAACATTAAGTATACGATAAGTGAATGTTCTACAAACTGCATGAACATTAAGTATACGATAAGTGAATGTTCTACAAACTGCATGAGCATTCAGTATACGATAAGTGAATGTTCTACAAACTGCATGAACATTAAGTATACGATAAGTGAATGTTCTACAAACTGCATGAGCATTCAGTATACGATAAGTGAATGTTCTACAAACTGCATGAACATTAAGTATACGATAAGTGAATGTTCTACAAACTGCATGAACATTAAGTATACGATAAGTGAATGTTCTACAAACTGCATGAGCATTCAGTATACGATAAGTGAATTTTCTTTCAACTGTAAGTAGAAAAAGGATGTAAAAAATGTAAAGAGCCCCGTCACGCCAAGTGGCGTATAGGGAATATGGTGTTAGTGACCATAATTTGTACAGACCTTCGGCACATGATTTTTGGGTAGTGTGGTCGGTATTATACTAGTGCCGCTCTACTTTGCCAGAAAAAAAAAACTCCGCTACCCATTCAATACTGGGTGAACCCGGAAGCCATCGATCAGGACCGAGCCGACCTCTTGTCCTTTGTAGTCCAGTTTACTAACCACTGCGCGATCGCGGTTGCCAGGGAAGTGCTGAACGTTATTTCTACCAGTTGGAGGGAGATATAGATAACTGATGACATGGGAAGGGAGCAGCGAACGGTTTCTTATGGGGTCTTTCAGATGAAGAAACGACAGGTGTCATTTAGAGATATATGTCTTTCATTGATGGAGGACGAGTACAGAGCTAGGACCAGTTATCTCGTGAGCGAGTGCAAGGCTAGGACTGTCCTCTCTTTCTCTCTCGTTTCTTTCTTTCTCATTCCATTTCGTTACCTTTTCTTCACTCCGTTTCTTTCAATATTCTCTCATTGCCTTTCTATGACATTTATTCCTATTACCTTTACATTATATCCAGTGACCTCTATGTTATATCCAGTGACCTCTATGTTATATCCAGTGACCTCTATGTTATATTCCACAAATCGTGGTGCCCTATCAACACCTTCTATATCCAATAACCTCACCTAGCACAGACCTATAACCAGTAACTATTTGTACACGTCACCACTAACATTAAACATAAATATGCCCTGGCATCAATTACAGTGCTCTCTCTTCAGGTAAACTCTTGTCGACGTCACACAAATTCGTCAAAGAATTTGGCACTGGTTACCTACCTTGTGGTGATAACATTCTCTCACTTTTCGACCAGGCATAGGGGAAATAATCTTTCCACCTGGAAAGACCGATTTTTCCGTTTCATTTTAGGAAACTTTCGTTACTTTCGATTCAGTTTGTTGAGGATATTTGTTTATGTTATTTCATTGTGAGTACATCATTTTATCGAGAGTTTTGTGAATAACGTTTTTGATTATTTTTAATTTCAGAAATAACTTTTCTAGTAATGTTTTAAAATAGATTTGATCCGTGAGGTTTTGTCTTTGGAATGAAGAAATACTATGCGTTTACAAAAAACTATTGATCTCCAATCGGTTACAGTTAATGGTAGGATTGATGTATATCTCGAGAAAATTTGATTGGATTGTGATTTGATTGGAATGTGATTTGATTGGATTGTGATTATCAGTGGTGGTGTCTTGTTCCCATTGCTGTACACATTATCAGTTGTGGTGTCTTGTTCCCATTGCTGTACACATTATCAGTGGTGGTTTCTTGTTCCCATTGCTGTACACATTATCAGTGGTGGTTTCTTGTTCCCATTGCTGTACACATTGTCAGGGCTGATCCTGGTCAGTTTTTTGGTCATTGTTTTTTTTTTTTTTTTAAATCGAGAAATTTGCGAAGAGCGATTTACGTGGGTTTTGCTTTAAAGGGAATTGTAACACTATTCTTTCATTTAGTTTCCATTTTGGAGATTAAAATTAAGACTCCCTCTTTCTCTCCCCCTCCCCCCTCCCCCCCAACTCTCTCTCTCTCTCTCTCTCACACACACACACATACATATATATATATATATATATATATATATATATATATAAATGATGTAAAATATATGTCATGTAATCAACCAGAAACAGTCATTTTGTAAATAAAATTTAAAGAGAGCAATAAGTAATGTGAAGTAAAGTAAAGTAAATAAGTATAGTAAAAGTAATGTAAAGTAAAATAAGTAAAGTAAAAGTAATGTAAAGTAAAATAAGTAAAGTAAAAGTAATGTAAAGTAAAATAAGTAAAGTAAAAGTAATGTAAAGTAAAGTAAAAGTAAAGTATGTTATCCCGTGGTCCCCTTGTCCAGGACTGATATACCCGCCCCCATCACCCTGTCTCCGTGTCATCCTCACAAATGGAATGATAAAAAAAAAGTAAAGTACCCCCGTCACGCCAAGTGGTGTATAGGGAATATGGTGTTAGTGACCATCAATTTTACAGACCTTCGGCACATGTTTTTTGGGGTAATGTGGTTGGTATTACGCTCGCTCCGCTTTACTTTCACATAAAAAAATTCGGTACCCATTAAAGGTTGGGTGAACCCGGAAACCGTCGGTTGGGATCGAACCCTACCTCTTGTCCTTTGTAGTCCAGTTCAGTAACCACTGAGCTATCGCGGCTCAATGGTGTGGATGTTCCCTCAGTAACCCTTGACTGACTTGTGTCAGATGTTTCAGACATGGCCACGGTTGTTTGGGATAACCCAAAGTGGCATTTTAGTTACAATCCTAATTGCTGCTCAGAATTTATTGATAAATATGTCTTTAATTTACGTACATTCTACTCGCTTAAAACATAATGCTTTTGGGGAAGTGTTTCCAATTTGTATCATCGCATAGACATGTGCATGTTTGATAATTAATTGATCTTGAGTTGTTGATACTTCAATAGATGCTTGCTTGTGTTCGCCCGATGAATAAAGGAATACAATTTTTTCTCATCCGCCCTTAGAACGACGTTAAGCGGCGTGTATACGTTGTGTTTGAGGTTTGCTGTAAAACAGTGATATTTGCACCTTTCGGACCAACACATCCGACTTCAGTATGTTATTTTTTGAGTACCGGGTTGTCATCCCTCTTCGGTCCCTACTCACTTGGCCAGACTAGACAGGTTGGTCTGTTTCCAGGGGCACCGCGAAGAGGTGGAGTCTGGGTGGTACTGTTTCACTGATCCTGGCGCAAGCCATCATCTGTGGGTGGCTGACAGTTCCATCTCTGGTTAAATAAGCTTTCGTGCCTCCACTTCAGCAGATGAACATGCATGATAGAAGCATTTTTGTATGTGATACACTTGTTGTTAAATATTACATTCCTGACCACAATATGATTAAAATGTAAGAAATGAGCTACACTAATCAACTGGAATGTAACACACAAGACTCCTATATGCGTGTCATACCGCTGAAGTAGTAAATCAAACAAGACAACTAAAATAGCAGTGTCAAACATATTTCTGAGGCATTAAATAGGAACTTATAGGAAAATACGTCTTATAGAGTTGAAGGAAAATGTGGGGTTTTGGAGTCAGGGGAGAGTACTCTGTGGTGCCATATCGCTTTAACTTATCGTGACGTCAGCTGTTTCACCGATCTATCATAGTCTGTGTCTGCCTTCTCCCTCTTGTTGCTGTTTTTTTTTTAATTCTCAGATATTGGTTTCAATCGCTCATTCCCCCTCTCCCCTTTGATACTTTTGGTGCGTGTGTTCTATGTTGCTGGAAAATACAGCGCACATATCCAGTGCTGTCGCCACGAAGTGTTCTGGTTAGAGTTTTTATTTGATCTCTAGTTTGAAAAAAAAGAAAACTTTTATTTTAATTATCATCATCATCAAGTGTTGCGCTTAGTGGCATAGGTGATCATGTATCTCCACAACTTTCGATCTCGACAGTTATTTATCATTTCTGATTTTGACCTTCTGCCAAGCCATTATTTTAAGCTGTCTTGTATCTTTTCTCTTTGCTTCCCTCTATCTTTTCGTACTTCAATTTTCCAGTTTTCACAATATATTCCAACTGTTCCCTTCTCCTTACTTGGCCAACAAAGGATGATTGTCCTTTTTATCCTATCGTATTAAAATCGTTCCATATCTTCTTGACAAGTCTAGTCTCAAATACAATAAATTGTGTGTGTATGTAACAACATTCCAGCTACCGACAAGTGCTCATTTCTCACAAAGAAGACTTTTTTTTTATAACAACTTTCCAATCTCTCACAAAGAAGATAGTGCTTCTGTTACAACTTTCCAATCTCTCACAAGAAGATAGTGTTTCTGTTACAACTTTCCAATCTCTCACAAAGAAGATAGTGTTTCTGTTACAACTTTCTAATCTCTCACAAAGAAGACTTTTTTAATAACAACTTTCCAATCTCTCACAAAGAAGACTTTTTTTAATAACAACTTTCCAATCTCTCACAAAGAAGATAATGCTTCTGTTACAACTTTCCAATCTTTCACAAAGAAGATAGTGCTTCTGTTACAACTTTCCAATCTTTCACAAAGAAGATAGTGCCTCTGTTACAACTTTCCAATCTTTCACAAAGAAGATAGTGCTTCTGTTATAACTTTCCAATCACTCTCAATGAAGAATGTATGTAACAACATGTCAGTTTCCACTTAGTACGATGTTATTACCACCAGAACCTGCCGTGAATTTTCTCTTCCCTTGATTCTACGATGACGAAGTGGTTATTGCCCTCGTCTGCTGACCGGGCGGTCAAAAGTCCCACGAGTACTCCAAACCCACAGAAGAAACCTCTCAGCCTCTGAAAATATAGGCTGAATATTTTCTGACATTTTTTGTGCGAGATTGATCGGCCTGATGTGGTGCTGGTCACATTAAACAAAAACGATTGACTTAGAAAACTAGTTCATGTAACTTATTGATCTCCCAGAAACTAATCGCCCGATTCTGATCATCTTCTATCATAATATCATGATTGCTATTTTATATTTCCATGAGACTGTGGAAAACACGTCTCTTTGTGGCTTCATTGTTTGTTGTTCATTGCATGTTCATTGTATGTTCATTGTATGTTCATTGTATGTTCATTGTATGTTCATTGTATGTTCATTATATGTTCATTATATGTTCATTGTATGTTCATTGTATGTTCATTGTATGTTCATTGCATGTTCATTGTATGTTCATTGCATGTTCATTGTATGTTCGTTGTATGTTCATTGTATGTTCATTATTTGTTCATTATTATATGTTCATTGTATGTTCATTGTATGTTCATTGTATGTTCATTGCATGTTCATTGTATGTTCATTGTATGTTCATTGTATGTTCATTGCATGTTCATTGTATGTTCATTGTATGTTCATTGTATGTTCATTGTATGTTCATTGTATGTTCATTGTATGTTCATTATTTGTTCATTATTATATGTTCATTATATGTTCATTATTTTAGCTAATGCATGTCCTCCATTCCAGCCACACTAAATGTATGACCGACTGTACCTCCTTTGACGTTCTCACCAACTGTGGTTCTCTCCCCCCCCCCCCCCCAGCCCCACTAAATGTATGACAGACTGTGCCGCCCTTGACGTCCTCACAAATTGTGCTTCTTCCTTTTCGAAAGGAGCAGCCTGTCACCGCCATGTTGTAAACGGAGACAGGATATCCTGTTATCTCGTGAGCAGGAAGTGATAAATAGTCATGTCTAATTATAGGCCGCTATCATGGATATCTGTACGCCATTTTGTAATCGTTGTCCTTTTGCATTTTGCGTTATTCTGTTTTATTTTAGAGGCAGGTAAGAGAGACAGGCATAGAGAGAGAGCGAGAGAGATAGTAACAGTCAGAGATAGAGAGAGAGACAGGCATAGAGAGAGAGCGAGAGAGATAGTAACAGTCAGAGATAGAGAGAGAGAGAGAGACAGACAGGCAGAGAGAGAGAGATAGTAACAGTCAGAGATAGAGAGAGAGACAGGCATAGAGAGAGAGAGAGATAGTAACAGTCAGAGATAGAGAGAGAGACAGGCATAGAGAGAGAGATAGTAACAGTCAGAGATAGAGAGAGACAGACATAGAGAGAGAGATAGTAACAGTCAGAGATAGAGAGAGAGACAGACAGGCAGAGAGAGAGAGATAGTAACAGTCAGAGATAGAGAGAGAGACAGACAGGCAGAGAGAGAGAGATAGTAACAGTCAGAGATAGAGAGAGAGACAGACAGGCAGAGAGAGAGAGATAGTAACAGTCAGAGATAGAGAGAGAGACAGACAGGCAGAGAGAGAGAGATAGTAACAGTCAGAGATAGAGAGAGAGACAGACAGGCAGAGAGAGAGAGAGAGAGAGAGAGAGAGACAGAGACGTGAGATATACATAGAAGACAGAAATGTATTAAAACATAAAGGAAAAGAAACAAAAGAGATAAGTTGGTGGTAGTGAGAATAGTGTTACAAATAATGGCGGAGCTGCGGTAAAGCTGGTATGCAGGGAACGAACATAGTGTTTGGGACAGCTTTACATAGGAGAACAGCATAAAACTATTGACGTCTTGGTGTCTACATGAAGCCTTCCTCAGACAAGAAAACACAGGAGCACAACAACCGGAGATGTAGTGTCTTACCCGTAAAGATATAGATACACCAGAAATAGCAACAAACTGGCTGCGAAACGAAACAGGAAACAGATGTAGATTGCAGAAGTTATTTACGGTGTCGGCCTAAATGGCATTGGCGCAATCTCCGTGCAGGCAACTAAAGGGGCTACAGCAATTATAGAAATTACAGCAAATGACACACATTAGCCAGTCTCTGGATAAAGGGACAATGCTGGGAAGTCAGTAGGTTCAGTAGGTGAGGTAGTGTAAGGACATCATGGGATATTGGGTAGTGTAAGGACATCATGGGATTTTGCGCGTTTTGGTCACAGACCAGTCACAGTTAACTTTAGTTGTACTAAGGCCTGCTGGCTGAGAGGGAAATCGTGAAATCACCCAAAGTTTGTGATGTTTTCAGCTGTGCGACCATTAGAGGGCTGACGTTATTTTAACCATAACCGTCCCTGCTCGCAAAGCTGAAAACGTCATAAACTTTGGGTGATTACTTTTCCTCCGTGGGCCTTAATAAAACTACAGATGGCTGTGGACCAGTAGTGCTACATAATGTGAAAACGTTTGCATCTGTGACACAAGTACCTTTTATTTATCATTAAATGACAGCATCAGTGGCGGAGTGGTTATCGACTGGGATCACGATACTGTGAGCGTGGGTTTAGTTCCACTTTGACTCTCTCTCTCCGGCCAATTCTGCCCTCTAACAGCTCGGATGCCCATCTAGGGGAGCTAGACAAAGTAGAGTACCATATTTATACATATAAGTACATATTTCTACATTCATACATATAAGTACATATTTCTCCGTCCATAAATTCATCAACACGTTTGCTTTCGATGTGTGTGAAAACTACCAGTTAGATGACAGTGGATTTTTGCATGCAGACGTAGAGTACCTTTGACGTTCTATAAATATGTTTTTACTCTTACAGATTTGATCTAGTTTGCAAGATTTCTTCTTTAGGGTAATTTAAAATCAACCTTATATAATTTGACATAATTTTAGGAGATCTGCGGTGTTCAGTCGTGTTGTTTTAAAATAGTTTTTGTTTTTACATTGAAATAGGTCGAAGAAATATAAAATTCTTGATTTTCCCGCGCACCAATTTGACTTTCAGTTGAAACCGGTAAACAAGTAGCGTTATAAATCAACACAACCGTTTATGTTAAAGGCGCATCAAGTTATTATTGTGAAGTTATTTTGGTAAATGTTGGCTTCTAGAAACTGACATTTATATCAACATCATCATGAGTTTGAAATGCAAATTTATAACTATGCAGAATGTTGCCATTTCACAATACCAACACTTCTGCGGAGAATCAAAGATGGCTCATTTATATTGTGATATTCAAGACCTAGAGAGAGAGAGAGAGAGAGAGAGAGAGAGGAACGCAATTGGGCTTGGTCTGGATAGATCATCATTTTCCCGTTAAATTAAACAAGACTCAGAGTGCACTCGTGTCAAGCAAGGAAGGAAAAGACAGACGACTTTGACGTAGATGTCATAAGACGGGAAATATTTAAAATTTTTGTTACAAATATACTTGTATCTCTCAGGAAATTGAAATTAATATTGTATGCAGACTCAGACTGCATTACTGAAATGTAAAAAAAATCCTCTACAGAAACATGTACGAGCCGCCGCTTCACTTTCAGGAAAACTGTATTTGTGAATAACCACATTTGAATGCTGCCCCCCAAAAATACCTGAGGCAGATCCGTGAGCGGTGCAGTCAAGGATATGATATTGTATATTTGGACGAATCCTGGGTCAATGCTCACCACAACTATGCTAAAGAATGGCAATAGTAGACGGAGAACAGAAACTAATAATTTCCAGCAGCAATGGCCAGCGCGTCATTTAACGCATGCTAGAAATAGCAAACACGGACTTGTACTTGACGCTGGATTTTTTTCCCAATCGAAAGTACCAACGGTCGGGGCTACCACTTAGAAATGAATGGACACATTAACAGAAACTAGTTGGAGAACGATCTTCTTCAATCCTGGATAGACCTTCAAGTTTTGTATTGGTTAGTGTATCTTATCACAATGTTGTGTCAACTGAAGACAAAGTACCAGATGCATCAAATACAAAAGATCACATTAGGACAGCGCTTGAGAAGGAAAATGTCAATTCAACAACACATATTTTAAACCCGAGTTGTTGCAGCTTGTGAGGAATACAAATAAGAAAAGGTACATTATATTGACAGAATCATTGAGGGATACGGCCACACTTCTCTACGACTCCCTGCATATCATGTGCACCTCAATTAGATCCAACTTGTGTGGGCTAAAGTCAAAGGACACGTTACAGAACAGAACAGGATGTTTAAAATGTGTGATGTTGAAGGTCGACACATGAGTCCCTTTCAAGAATAGATATTCACTTCTGGAGAAGTATGTTGTACATGTGCTCCAGATGGAAGATGTGTACTGGCAATGAGATGGATTACAATCTGTCCAGCCATTAACCATTAGCAATCGCTTGGAATCCTCAGATTCGGAATGATGAAGACCATATTTGTTGACAGACTGGATAACTGTCTAAGACAATTAAGCGTATGTTGGGCAAATGGTTAAGTGTATGCACAATGACAACAAATGGTTAAGTGTATGCACAATGACAACAAATGGTTAAGTGTATGCACAATGACAACAAATGGTTAAGTGTATGCACAATGACAACAAATGGTTAAGTGTATGCACAATGACAACAAATGGTTAAGTGTATGCACAATGACAACAAATGGTTAAGTGTATGCACAATGACAACAAATGGTTAAGTGTATGCACATGACAACAAATGGTTAAGTGTATGCACAATGACAACAATATATTCCAATATAAAATGCGTCTACCACCATACAATTTGGTATGCAGTTATAACACCCTTGGGTCTAATGGCGACCGAAGGGCAAGAGTAACTGTCACAAACTGAAGTCATGTTTGCGATTACACATAACGGGCAACTCACACAATAACTTGATTTATAAAAGTATTATGTAGATACGCCTCTGAAAGAATTGAACTGGAAATTAACATGACTACTGTACAATCTAAAATTTCAATCAATTTATTTTCAGTGGTTCTAAAAGATAAACAAGAATTCGCCGATGTGCAAATATGTTGTATCTATAGAATAAAGAATAACTACCTTTGCGACATTGTTATTCTAAGGCTGTATGCAACAAATCACTGCGGTCTAGCAAGTTGTTTTCATGCATGCAGAAAGCAAATGTGTTCATGAATTTATGAAAGGACTACAGACAGAACACTGGCCCACTTGATTTCAAAGTCTATGACTTAGATCAGTGAAGTTCATTACGTCACTTCCGGACCACAGTGTAATCTATCACATCCTTCACCTTGACTTATATTAGGTCAGCTCATATTTCCCAGGTAATTGTGAAGACTATCAGAAGTTGATCGCAGAAAAGAAAAGAGAACAGTTTTTAGACAAGACGAGTTAATGTTCTTTCTGCGATATCATTTCTGAGTGCTACTGTGTTGGCGAGGTGACAGATAAGTTCTTTACTTGTCACTACTGTGTTGGCGAGGTGACAGATAAGTTCTTTACTTGTCACTACTGTGTTGGCGAGGTGACAGATAAGCTCTTTACCTGTCACTACTGTGTTGGCGAGGTGACAGATAAGTTCTTTACTTGTCACTACTGTGTTGGCGAGGTGACAGATAAGTTCTTTACCTGTCACTACTGTGTTGGCGGGGTGACAGATAAGTTCTTTACTGTCACTACTGTGTTGGCGACTCCCGTGCGCTGCCGGGGCCCGAAAGGGAAGTAAAGAATAGCGGCGCTGTACCCTACCAGGCATGTTCGTAAGAGGCGAGAAAGGAGGGTTGGGCATGGGACTGGCTATCCCATACTGTAAAAAAAATAAGCCGAAAAAACTTCACAAACATGAACAAGTCAAAGAAAGATAAAGTAAATCCGTCAACCAGGAAAGAGAAGGGCTCTCTGTCTAAGAGACGTATGACGCAATCCGGAGAAAGCCATAAGGAGTCCGGGTTGCCTACTTACCCTTTGTCTACCAGGAAATCATCCAGAATTGGCACCTGGAATGTTCGTACCCTTAACGAACAGGGAAAAGCGGCACAAGTGGCAGCAGAAATGAACAACTACAAGATAGATATTCTGGGAATGTGTGAAACAAGATGGCTGGGAGCGGAGAGAATAAAATTGAATACAGGGGGATGATTTTATCATCAGGACACCAGGAACCAGGAGCACAACATAGCGAAAGGGTAGCTATAATGCTATCAAAGAATGCACAGAAGACACTAATAGAATGGGAGGCAGTGGGACCAAGACTGGTGAGAGCAACATTTAGAACAACCAAAAACAAAATAAAATTACACATTATACAATGCTATGCACCAACCAACGATAAAGATGACTCAGTTAAAGATGATTTTTATAAACAGCTACAATGCCAGATGGATGCAAGACGAGCCAAGGATATTATAATCTTGATGGGAGACCTAAATGCTAAGGTAGGATCAGACAACAGAGGCTTTGAAGAGATTATGGGAAAACATGGACTTGGAGATATAAACGAGAATGGAGAGATATTTGTGAATTTCTGCGCCCTTAATCAAATGAGCCTAGGAGGAACAATATTCCAACATAAAAGAATACACAAAGCTACATGGGTGTCACCAGATCATAGAACGGAAAATCAAATTGATCACATATGTATTAATAATAAGTTTAAGTCATCCTTACAGGATGTAAAAGTATATAGAGGGGCAGATAGAGCTTCTGATCATCATCTTCTGTTAGCCAAACTTAAAATTAAATTAAAAAGGTATACTACAACGAATAAGGGCAGAACGTATTTCAATGTAGGGTTTCTTAAAGAACAAGGAATTAAAGATAAATTCGCAGTCACAATATCAAACAAATACCAAGTCCTCCAACAACTAGAAAAACAATAAATATAGAAGATCATTGGAAACAGGTAAAAAATATATGGAAAGAGACATGCGAAGAAACACTGGGGAAAAGAGAAACGCCAGAATAAGGCATGGATGACAGCAGAGACCCTGGATAAAATTAAAGAAAGAAAGAACAAGAAAGCAGACATAAATAAAAGCAAAACAAGAAGTAATAAAGCCAAGACACAGGAAGCTTACACAGAGGTGAACAAAGAAGTGAGAAGATGCATTAAAAGGATAAGAGGAAATATATAGATGAATTAGCTAAAGAGGCAGAAGAAGCAGCAAATAAAGGGAATATGAAAGAACTGTACAACAGCACAAAGAAATTAGGTGGAAAATACAAACAGATCAACGCCTTTATCAAAGATAAGAAAGGAAATCTGCTTAGTAATATAAAGGAACAAATGGAGAGATGGAAGGAGCACTGAAGAACTTTTGAACAGACCTGGCGCAAATAATCCTCCAGATATACTACCAGCAGAAGAAGAATTACACGTTAACTGCGGAAAACCAAGCAAAGAAGAAATAATGAAAGCCATCAAACTGTTAAAAGATGTAAAGCCACAGGACCAGATGAAATTCCTTCGGAAGCCATCAAAGCAGATATTATCACCTCTACCAAGATGTACATAATCTATTGGATAAAATTTGGGAGAGGGAAGAAATACCTAAAGACTGGAGAGAAGGTTATATGATCAAACTACCAAAGAAAGGAAGTTTACAGGAGTGCACAAATTATAGGGGAATTATGCTACTATCAGTGCCAGGAAAAATATTAGGCAGAATCATTCTGGAGAGACTAAAAGAGGCTATAGAGAAACACTTGAGAGATGAACAAGCAGGTTTTAGGAAGAACAGATCATGTGCTGATCAAATAACCACTCTACGTATAATAGTTGAACAAAGTTTAGAACTAAAATCCCCACTTTATATTGGATTCATAGATTACGAAAAGGCATTTGATAGTTTAGACAGAAGAATGCTTTGGAAGTTGCTGAGTCATTATGGAATCCCCATAAAGTTTATTAACCTGATAAAAACAATGTATGAAGGAACAAAATGTAGTGTGGTGCATGAAGGACAGCTTACAGAAGCATTTGAAATAAGAACAGGAGTAAGGCAAGGATGCCTTCTGTCTCCATTTCTCTTTCTACTGGCCATAGATTGGATTATGAAAATAAATCAAACAACTGAAATGGGATCCAGTGGTCACTGACCAAACAACTTGATGATTTAGACTTTGCTGATGACATAGCTCTCCTATCACACAGCCACCAACAGATGCAAGATAAAATGAGTATATTAGATGAGAGATCACAACAGCTAGGACTAAAGATTAATAGAGATAAGACCAAACATTATGAGAATTAATGCAGTTGGCATAACCAAATAAAACTAGGAGAAATACCTCTACTAGACGTACAATCTTATATATATCTGGGCAGTAATATAGATAAAGAGGGAGGAACAGAAAACGATACCAAATAAGGATATCAAAAGCAAGAGGAGCTTTCATTGCACTGGGAAACATATGGAAATCCAAAGAAATTAGGCTAAATACAAAAATACAAATTTTCAACTCCAATGTTAGTCGGTTCTATTATATGGCTGTGAAACATGGAGAATAACAAAATTGACAATCACGAAGGTACAGACTTTCATTAATGGATGCTTGCGCAGAATAAAGGGATGGAAATGGCAGGACAAAGTCACAAACGTGGAATTATGGAAATGTACCGGTCAAATACCAGTGGATAAAGAAATACAGCGAAGACGATGGCGATGGATAGGACACACACTACGGAAACCAACTGAGAGTATTACACACTGCCCTTTTGGAATCCCAGGGGAAAAGACAAAGAGGAAGACCAAGGAATTCTTGGAGAAGACAGATTGAAGCAGAGATGAAGATGATGGGGAAGACATGGAATGATCTTAAAAGAATTGCAAAAAAACAGAACGACTTGGAAAGTGTTTGTTGAAGACCTATGCTCCACTGGAGCTAAAAGGTAGAAGAAGAAGAAGACTGTGTTGGCGAGGTGACAGATAAGTTCTTACTTGTCACTACTGTGTTGGCGAGGTGACAGATAAGTTCTTTTACTTGTCACTACTGTGTTGGCGAGGTGGGACAGATAAGTTCTTTACCTGTCAGGTATTTGTTCTTGGAGATACACCAAATGTACATGAGGTTACAGAAAAATCTAGAAGGCTAAAAAATTAGGGATAATGCATCTCAAATAAGAACCGTTAAACAACTGTTGAAGTAGATAAATAACTGGATGGAGCCCATTACGTCTAATAAAAACTTGTTAAAGGCAGGAATAGTCAGGCTGACCTCCAGGCATTTTGTCAAGAAACTACATTCTGTAATAGATTATATGCATGTGTCACATGATACGGCAAGAATGTATCATCATCAAGTACCATGTCGTACTGTCTCCACAATTGCATGTTTATAGTTGGATTTTTTTCGTACTTTTATTTATTTCCTAACAAGCCTATTCATTGCAGTCGGGGCGTACCCATGTCCGCTCCACGACCGTTCATCAATTTTTCTATAAACGTATGCAGATTGATTGTACCTGTAAGGTTCTGATTTCCCACTTAGCACTCAGGATCGACCAGAGCTCTTTTCCACCTTTAGACTCCTCGGTCTCTCAATATAGACATCATTGCCCCACCTCAGTCTCTCAATATAGACATCATTGCCCCACCTCAGTCTCTAAATATAGACATCATTGCCACACCTCAGTCTCTCAATATAAACATCATTGTCCCACCTCAGTCTCTAAATATAAACATCATTGTCCCCCTCAGTCTCTAAATATAAACATCATTGCACCTCAGTCTCTAATATAAAACATCATTGTCCCACCTCAGTCTCTCAATATAAACATCATTGTCCCACCTCAGTCTCTCAATATAAACATCATTGTCCCACCTCAGTCTCTCAATATAAACATCATTGTCCCACCTCAGTCTCTCAATATAAACATCATTGTCCCACCTCAGTCTCTAAATATAAACATCATTGTCCCACCTCAGTCTCTCAATATAAACATCATTGTCCCACCTCAGTCTCTCAATATAAACATCATTGACCCACCCATTCCACCCCCCCCCCCTCTTTTCTTAGAGAATGAAGAAGACACTTGGCGATGTCCATCCTGTCCAGCGTACGGAGGCCACACCCCATGTCTGAGCTGTCAGCGAGCTCATCGGTTATTTCATGTGTGTGTACACCAGCACGCCCTGGACAGTGCACCCAGACTAACGCGCACACTTTAAAGTCGCCTAAGAGCTGCATCCACTCCAAGAAATTCTTGGAGAAGACAGAGAAAAGCAGCGATGAAGATGATGGGGAAGACGTGGAATGATCTTAAAGAATGACAAAACACAGAACGACTTGGAAAGTGTTTGTTGAAGACCTATGCTCCACTGGAGCTAAAAAGGTAGAAGAAGAAGAAGGAAGAAGACATAATGTTATAAGATTTATATTGGCTACATAAAGGTGTCCGCTTGTTATGGCTACATCTGAACAAGGCACTTTCTCCAGAACGGGTACACTACAGACCCTCCACGTGGTAATTTACTGTAGAAACGATCGCAGTTTTCTTCGTGTAAAGCCACTGAGATGAGCAGATATAAAACTATAGTTCGTTCAGAAATTCGTGCCCACAGAGTGATTAATATCTAGGAAACTGATGAATTTCTGTAATTCTTTTTCATGATATCTAATTTCTTACCGACCTTAAGATTTTATAACATTTAAGTACAAAGGTAGTCTGAATTTTGCACTAATCGTTTTTTTTTATATAATTTTAGGAAAATATCAAACCGTGTGCCCTAAACGTTAGATTTTACTGTAAATTATGTTAATTTTCTAACAATGCAAGTCAAAGGCGTATACGTATCACATTGAAGAGGGTCACAATTTTTATTTCATTTTATTCTTCGTCATAGATATAGGTAATTGCAAAAGTGCCTGTACAATAACACAGTTAGCTTTTGTATAGTGATGAATTTACACTTTAAACTCTTCATGGTTTAAAAAAAATCAAGTAGTCACTTCACAACACCTTACAAATTATAACATGTAAAGGAATATCCATGAATAGTAAATATTGTGTCACAATACACCACTGGACCTATTTAACAAGAAATCGGAAATGACAAAAGTGGCTCGTCTTTCAAAATCACGTTCAGTAAGTGCGAGCAAGTGCTAAGATTGTATGGATAAACACGTGACGTTTCGCCTTTTTAAATGACAATGTTCATTACAACTAATGTGGGTATTGTAAACTCTCAAAAATTAGGACAACCAAGAAAATCATATTTTTAGATACCTTAAAGAAAGAAAAATATTTCCTAATGCATGACAGTAGGGAGAAAAATCACGCTTAAGGTCGGTGAAAAAATAAGATTTCAGGGGGAAAAAATTATTGAAATTCTTCAAATAGTTTCCGAGATAATAATAAACTCTGTGGACAGGAATTTCTGAACGAACTATAGATGACCCCATTGTATGAGTTTAGAGATGAAAAGAAATCGATGGAACCAGAAATGTTTCAACACAGAAACTGGCAGTGTTCTTGGTAATTAATGTGACACTAACCAATGATAACACAGATCATAACAAACGCTGCTTGACAGTTGTAGCACTTTTATGAATACTTGTCCGCAATTCAGATAAAACAGACAGCAGAGAGAAATAATCGACATTTGTTAGGAACGTTATGAGAAGATGAAAAGTTGGAATATTTGGGTTAACTGGCAAAATACAAGGAGAGAGAGATCGCGGACGACAAATAGAGATGATACAGAATAACCCGGTGTCGTGGAACGTAAACAGTCAACAAAAGAATTGATACAATACGCTGATATGATGAATAGAGGGAGCCACGATAGCTCAGTGGTTAGAGAACTGGGGAGCCGCGATAGCTCAGTGGTAGTGAACTGGGGAGCCACGATAGCTCAGTGGTTAGTGAACTGGGGAGCCGCGATAGCTCAGTGGTTAGTGAACTGGGGAGCCGCGATAGCTCAGTGGTTAGAGAACTGGGGAGCTGCGATAGCTCAGTGGTTAGAGAACTGGGGAGCCGCGATAGCTTAGTGGTTAGTGAACTGGGGAGCCGCGATAGCTCAGTGGTTAGTGAACTGGGGAGCCGCGATAGCTCAGTGGTTAGTGAACTGGGGAGCCGCGATAGCTCAGTGGTTAGTGAAACTGGGGAGCGCGATAGCTCAGTGGGTAGTGAACTGGGGAGCCGCGATAGCTCAGTGGTTAGTGAACTGGGGAGCCGCGATAGCTCAGTGGTTAGTGAACTGGGGAGCCCGCGATAGCTCAGTGGTTAGAGAACTGGGGAGCCGCGATAGCAGTGGTTAGAGAACTGGGGAGCCACGATAGCTCAGTGGTTAGAGAACTGGGGAGCCGCGATAGCTCAGTGGTAGTGGAACTGGGGAGCCGCGATAGCTCAGTGGTAGTGAACTGGGGAGCCGCGATAGCTCAGTGGTTAGTGAACTGGGGAGCCGCGATAGCTCAGTGGTAGTGAACTGGGGAGC
>JAVIAB010000156.1:80664076-81002923 GCA_032433765.1 Megaustenia siamemsis | reverse complement strand
GTCGTTTGTTGAAGTCGTTGTTGAAGTCGTTGTTAAAGTCGTTGTTGAAGTCGTTTTGAAGTCGTTGTTGAAGTCGTTGTTAAAGTCAAGTCTTGTTGGAGACGTTTTGAAGTCGTTGTTGAAGTCGTTGTTAAGTCGTTGTTGGAGTCGTTGTTGAAGTCATTGTTGAAGTCGTTGTTGGAGTCGTTGTTAAAGTCGTTGTTGAAGTCGTTGTTGGAGTCGTTGTTGAAGTCGTTGTTGAAGTCGTTGTTGGAGTCGTTGTTAAAGTCGTTGTTGAAGTCGTTGTTGGAGTCGCTGTTGAAGTCGTTGTTGAAGTCGTTGTTGAAGTCGTTGTTGGAGTCGTTGTTAAAGTCGTTGTTGAAGTCGTTGTTGAAGTCGTTGTTGGAGTCACTGTATTAGAGAGGCAGAGCTGCAATGAGGTTAAAGTTCGTTCTGTGAAAAATATTTCAAGGAAGTAGAAGGCTTTCGTGGTAGGTTTGACTTCTTGTATTTGCTGCTACATAGCCTGCCGTACGTGACAGATAAAACGTAATTCGAAGATGCGGAGGCTCAATAACGTTGGTGTAGCTACTTCAGTCTTATGATTACAGTTATCAAACATCTTCATAAATGTTGAGTGTTCGTTTGATCTCACAAATTGAAGACATATTTTCATTGCTTGTATCATTGCTTTCATACCTTCTCCGCCTATGAAGCTCCCCTCTCCAACGTCCGATCTTTAACATCTGTCAAGTGGGCACGTGTGTGCTGTGTTGAAGGTGTCATTAACAGAAAGCAACAAGAAAGGTCTCAGTCTGATTAGTAAGAAACAAAAGTGGTCATATCGAAGAAACAATCAACCACCATCATGCAGCATAAAAATAAACAGGACAAATCTGAAACAAGTGCAACGCGTCAAATACATGGACACAAAAATAACATCAGATGGAAGATGCACCACAGAAATAAAAAGCAGAATTTCTCAGGGCAAAATAGCATTTCAAAAAATGAAATACGTCTTATGCAACAAATCTATGTCAATAGAAGTGAGAAAGAGAGTTTATCATTGCCATATAGAGCCAATTCTGACCTATGGAAGCGAATCAAGGACAGTAAACAAATAAATGAAAAAACAATTTGAGGCCACAGAGATGAGATTTCTCAGAAGAATGTTGTAAGTCCCCTGGACAGTTAAAAAGACCAACGAGGTAATTCTCAAAGAGGCCAACACAAAAGGGGGCTCATAAAAAAAAAAAAAACGTCAGAAAGAAACAATCAACATTTTTCGGGCACATCATGAGAAGAGGACGGTTCGAATACTTGGTTACAACTGGCAAAATACAGGAGAAAAAAATAGATGGCGGACGACAAAGAGAGAAAATACTAGATAGCTTGGTGTCATGGCATGGAAAACAGTCAACAACAGAATTGATATGATGCACTGTAGATAGAAGATTGTGGAAGGACATGATCGCCTACGCCAACCGGTATGGTACATGATGATGATGAAGTTTACAGAATTCGGTCTTTCACTCCAACATATCCGACTTCAGCACAATTTTTTCAGGTACGGAGTTGCATCCATGACGATGAGGCATCTCATGGCCAGAGTGGTGCAGAGCAATCACGGGAGTTGGGCTTACGATTAAGGACAATTCTCAGCAAATTTTGTCAGCTATGAGTTACTGTTTGTTTTCAGACCATGATATGAACGCTTGTCAGCTATTTCTATTCGTAATTTGTAAAAAGAATATTGTCTGAAGGAAACAGCTATGTCTATATTATCTCTATGCTGCTAAGCGTTCTCTTTTCTTGTCTTAAATAGTCTCCAGTTCTGGCTAAAAACTTCTAACTGAGCAGCTATTGAATTGTTTAGTTAATTAGTTAGGTTATCATCAATGCACTCCGTACGTAACTATATCATCTGTCGTCTTGCCTTTGGTGTCTTGACGGAAAGTTGGTAGCGAGCAAGCATGGTAAGTCAGTAGTTTGGTAAGATTTTAGTGTCTTATGCGAATGCTGCTTTGCTGAGCAGCTTCTCTCGTGGCTGAATCTGCCAATATTGGACAGACAGATCCATCCACAGAACGAGCACAATGTATTGGTGGTCCCTGACACCTTCTCTCGTGGCTGAATCTGCCAATATTGGACAGACAGATCCATCCACAGAACGAGCAAAATGTATTGGTGGTCCCTGACACCTTCTCTCGTGGCTGAATCTGCCAAAATTGGACAGACAGATCCATCCACAGAACGAGCAAAATGTATTGGTGGTCCCTGACACCTTCTCTCGTGGCTGAATCTGCCAATATTGGACAGACAGATCCATCCACAGAACGAGCAAAATGTATTGGTGGTCCCTGACACCTTCTCTCGTGGCTCAATCTGCCAATATTGGTCAGACAGATCCATCCACAGAATGAGCAAAATGTATTGGTGGTTCCTGGCATCTTCTACTTTGACCTACATCATTTGTTTTCTGAATTTGATATCAACGCTGTCGCGAATGTTGCTGTGGCTTTTTTTCTGTTTGTTTTTTCATGTGCAACGATCTACATCCAGATGATCGCAGTTTCTTTCACTGATAGAGAATTCACTCAAGGAAGCCCTGCACACATCCTTATATCTCAGCACTGGTCTGTACTTTGATCTCTTTCACTGA
Organism: Megaustenia siamemsis; assembly: GCA_032433765.1. NCBI lineage: Eukaryota > Metazoa > Mollusca > Gastropoda > Stylommatophora > Ariophantidae > Megaustenia > Megaustenia siamemsis. The sequence continues at coordinate 81,000,282 of JAVIAB010000156.1, read as the reverse complement.
TAGAGAATTCACTCAAGGAAGCCCTGCACACATCATTACATCTCAGCACCGGTCTGTACTTTGATCTCTTTCACTGATAGAGAATTCACTCAAGGAAGCCCTGCACACATCCTTACATCTCAGCACTGGTCTGTACTTTGATCTCTTTCACTGATAGAGAATTCACTCAAGGAAGCCCTGCACACATCCTTACATCTCAGCACTGGTCTGTACTTTGATCTCTTTCACTGATAGAGAATTCACTCAAGGAAGCCCTGCACACATCCTTACATCTCAGCACCGGTCTGTACTTTGATCTCTTTCACTGATAGAGAATTCACTCAAGGAAGCCCTGCACACATCCTTACATCTCAGCACCGGTCTGTACTTTGATCTCTTTCACTGATAGAGAATTCACTCAAGGAAGCCCTGCACACATCCTTACATCTCAGCACTGGTCACTATACCATTAACTGATTAACTATATTAGTGTGTATGTTTCGTGTCAGAGTTTCACATAATAAATATATTGCCCCCCCCCCCCCCCTCAGTTTAGATGAGCGCAGTCAATATATGTGGACATGTGTGGCATCAACAGTGCTGAAATAATTGAAACAAATATTGGATGTCGTTTTTGGCAGAAAGAATGAGGCGAGCACAGGTTGTTGTTGAAGCTGTTTGATGAACACCCCGTCGCCGCGTTACTGACGTCAGTAGTTGACGTTTTGAAGCTGAATCATCGTTAAGAAGGACTGTAGCCTTGAGGCGTCGTAAATGTGAAGTGACTTACCTCATCGTAGATTGTAGTTGTAGAACTGTACAGGTATTTTGACGGTAGAATAAAGGTAGACTTTCTGAGGTGATAATTGACTGTGAACAGGTTCAGAAGCTGGCAACAATCGTTTCTTTCTAGCATTCACCTGACGTCTGCACAAGGAACGAAGAGTCGGCTTCGTTGTTGCGGCCGCCCGCTCCACTAAGGGACGTTACGTGTGTGTGGGTGCGTTGTCTAGGCTGTTGTATTGACCCGCATCAGCCAACACACGCGGCTACAGGACAGTATTTTAGGGGGTCAATCTTAGAAGTCCGTCAAAAGCTGTGGTAAAGCTGATTGTAAAGGAGAAATAAAAATAAAATAGAAAAAATTGTATGGTACAACTTTACGTAAGTAATGAACAACACAAAATCGAACGACGTTGCGGTTCATTATGCCTTCAGCAGGAACAATAAACAACACACACACACACACACACAATTATGTCATTAAATATAAGATATGTAATATTAATTTTATTGTTTCGCTATTTGTGTATGTGTTGCTGACTGTTCCTGCTGAAGATCTAATGAGCCGCAGCGTCGTTCCATTTTGTGTCGCCTCTTACTAACGTAAAGCTGTACCCATATCTCCTAAATTATAACAACAGTTTCTTTCCTGCTCCGACTCCAACTGGCTTGGCCACACTCCGGGACTGGATAGCTGGCTCCAGAAGCAATGTTTGGAGGTGGAGCAGGGGCTCTTCTGTTCACCGATCCTGGCGCAAGCATTCAGTTGTGGGTCGCTGGCTGTATCCAGCTTAGTTCCAACCATCTTGATTGTCATTAAATCTTTAAATTGTGTTAAATGAAAGACCCTATGGTACATGACGAACAAGCAGGAGATGCATTCGATGCAGTTCTGTAGAAGAATGTTGAGAATACCAACTGCCATACTTCAAAGTGGTTACTACCAAAGTCTTGTAGCTGTACAAGCAGACTGCGGTTAGGAGAGAGTGAAGAGAGCAGAGATGACAAATATAAAATAATAAGAGTGGGTCTGGTAGATGTTCAACACCAGGCATGATAAAGAACCATCGATATTGAAAGTTACGAAGAGGCATGATCACCTACGTCAGCAAGCACGGTGTTTTGATGATGATGATGGTGGTGCATCGCCCTTCTTCGCTTTGTATTTTGATCTGCTGGATTTGCCACATAGTTTTTTCTATGTTGTGAGGTTTGTCATCTCTTCTTTGTAGAAATGTTATTCTTGCTTCTTGTCTGTCCTTTGTCTGCACAATTTCTCGTAATGAGATGATGGTTGTTGACCTGTTCTATTTATCATGACCTGGTCATGTTTGTGTCTGTTCCTGAGTGTTATCATAATGGATGAGAGATGTTATCATAATGGATGAGAAGTATCATCATAATATCGAGATGTGTTATTATAGATGATAAGAGGTGTTATCGCAATGGTCGAGATGTGTTATCGTAACGGTCGAGAGGTGTTATCATTATTGTTGAGGTGTGTTATAATGGATGAGAGATGTTATCATAATGGAGTAGATGTTTTATCATAATGGTCGAGATGTGATATCATAATGGATGAGAAGTATTATTATAATGTCTAAGAGGTGTTATCGCAAAGGTCGAGATGTGTTATCGTAACGGTCGAGAGGTGTTATCATTATTGTTGAGGTGTGTTATAATGGATGAGAGATGTTATCATAATGGAGTAGATGTTTTATCATAATGGTTGAGATGTGTTATCCTAATGGATAAGAGGTGTTATCACAATGGTGGAGATGTGTTATCTTAATGAATAAGAGGTATCATACTTGATTACAGCTTTCAACACTCCAAAATACCAGAGTTGGTTATTCTCTATCATTTAATATGAAGACACACGTCGTTTTTTTCCTATTCTTAAATAAGTCTGGAGGTAAAGGCGCGCCTCCCAGCACCAGGGCTGGAAGTTGTCAGCGACCCACAGCTGATGGCTTGCTCCAGGAGCGGTGAACCAAAACCATCCAGACCCTGGTCCACCTCTCCGTGGTGCCTCCAGTAACAGACTAAGTCTAGTCTGGCCAAGCGTGCAGGGATCGAAGAGGGAAGACAACCCGGTACTCAAAATGTCGTGCTGAAGTCGGATGTTTTGGGCCGAAAGGCGCAAATATAACAGTTATACTGCAAACCACACCACAACGCAGACACGTCCACGTCCACTACGTCCTTCTAAGGGCGGATGATGAAGAGGAATATTCTAGTCTACCACGATACTCTAGAATACTTTAGTCATCGGGCGAACGCAACCAACCAACCAACCAACCAACCAAATAGGTTGTCATAAAGGTAAAGGTAAAGTACGAGACTTGAACCGGCGTCTTAGCACGCGAGTTTACACCCATATGTGCTCGGCCGCCTATCCAGAAGTGTTTTGGAGATTTCTGGATAGTGTCGCCTCAAGCATCGAAACTCAGATGCGAGGCGACATTCCTCACCTTCCCAGGGCAATAACCTGGTACCCATTTCTGCCAACGGCTGGGTCGACCGTGGGGTATATTTTTTTCTAACCACGAGTATAATTCACACTGCTCCCAGCGGGAATCGAACACGGGTTGTCTGAACGTCGGTAGTCCAGTCGGGTGGTTTTCCCAACTAGGCTACCGAGGCCCCCTAATGGTTGTCCTAGTTACAGATCAATATAGGACCGTGATAATCACGATTCTTATTCTTCTACCTTTCAGCTCCCTGTGGAGCATAGGTCTTCAACAAACACTTTCAGCTCCCAGTGGAGCATATGTCTTCAACAAACACTTTCAGCTCCCTGTGGAGCATATGTCTTAACCAAACACTTTCAGCTCCCTGTGGAACATAGGTCTTCAACAAACACTTTCAGTCCCTGTGGAGCATATGTCTTCAACAAACACTTTCAGCTCCCTATGGAGCATAGGTCTTCAACAAACACTTTCCAAGCCGTTCTGTTTTTTACCATTCTTTTAAGATCATTTCATGTCTTCCCCATCATCTTCATCTCTGCTTCTATCTGTCTTCTCCAAGAATTTCTTGGTCTTCCTCTTTGTCTTTTCCCCTGTGTATCCAAAAAAGGGTATGTTGTGCAATAATCTCAGTTGGCTTCCGCAGTGTGTGTCCTATCCAGCGCCATCATCTTCGCTGTATCTCTTTATCCACTGGTATTTGACTGGTACATTTCCATAGTTCTATGTTAGTGATTTAGTCCTGCCATTTCCATCCTTTTATTCTGCGTAAGCATCCATTAATGAAAGTCTGTATCTTCATGATTTTCAATTTTGTTGTTCTCCATGTTTCACTGCCATATAATAGGACTGACTTAACATTGAAGTTGAAGATTTTTATTTTTGTATTATAATCACGATTACTTTTACTATAAAAATCGTTCGTGTTAGTCGAGTGTCGGTATGTTTCTATGACAATTTGCCATATGTCTAACCTGCTTTGCTGGTTCGTATGTTTAGTTATAGATCATCATCATCATCAAGTACCGGGCCTACTGGCGTAGGTGATCATGTCTCTCCACAACTTTCGATCTCGGCAGCTATTTATCTTTTCTGTTTGTTGACCTTCTGCCAAGCCATTCTCTTAAGCTGTCTGTTATTTTTTCTCTTTGCTTTCCTCTATCTCTTCGTCCTCTCAATTTTTCCACTTGTTACAATATATTCCAGTTGTTCTCTTCTCATTTCATGGCCAAAAAAATGATGATTGTTTCTTCCTAATGTTGGAAATTAGCTTTGTTTTTGCTTTGACCTCTCTCAAAACATCTTCATTACTCTTCTTAACTGTCCATGGTACTCTCAACATTCTTCTGTGAAACCACATTTCTACAGACTCCAGTGATTTTCTTGTCTGTTTTCCTATTGTCTATGATTCGCATCCATATGTTAAGACTGGCTCTACACAATATTTAAGAACTCTTTTTCTTGTTTCTATTATCAAAAATGGATTGCATAGTATCTTCCTCATTTTTTGGAAAGCTGCTTTTGCCTGAGCCATTCTGCATCTCACCTCTTTTTGTAGTTATAGATACAGCCATCGTCTTCTGGTGAATGTATATGACGTAATGTCATTCGTTATTATTATTTGTTAGTGTAAGTAATTTACATCGCTGCTCTTTCCCATCCGCCATGAATGTGATGACATTTGACCTGTGTCGCTGTTTACAGTTGAACTGTGGTATTTTCGGTTTCCGGCCCTGTACGGTACTACAAGTCATCTCCGCCATGCCTACGTCATGTCCAAGCTGGTTAGCAATCTCGCGGAGCCGCTGCTTCATTAAGACGATGTTGACTCTTATCAATCCCGTTAACGTCAGCAGTCATCTTTGAATCATCAACTACAACTCACTCATCGCCTCTATCTCGAGTGTGACTTGTAGATGACCTCGAGCTTTCCTCGCCAAGTCCTTCATCACATCAGTGTACTCATTTATCTATCTTATTCCATGTGTGCCCTTACCACTCGTGTCTAACTCTTGTATCTATTTCTGCTATATTTAATTTTTTTTCTTTCTTTTTACTTTACTACTTTCTTTTGTTAGTCAACATGTTAGAAACAATAATCATGAAGCAAACATCAGTCCTAGCCTGAGGTCCAGAAATTTGCTTTCAGTTTCAGTTGCAGAGTCCGTATCTTGAGGATATTTTGGTAGATTTGAAACAAACATTCGTGACTCCGGGGTCTCAGGTTGAGATTTGAGTTTGGAGGTTAATATGAGTGAATTATGAGTCTTGGAAGGTGGGTTGAGAATGGAGGTTAATATGAGTGAATTATGAGTCTTAGAAGGTGAGTTGAGAATGGAGGTTAATATGAGTGAATTATGAGTCTTAGAAGGTGAGTTGAGAATGGAGGTTAATATGAGTGAATTATGAGTCTTTGAAGGGGAGTTGAGAATGGAAGTTAATATGAGTGGATTATATGTTATAGAAGGAGAGTTGAGAATGGAGGTTAATATGAGTGAATTATGAGTCTTGGAAGGTGAGTTGAGAATGGAGGTTAATATGAATGGATTATGAGTCTTAGAAGATGAGTTGAGAATGGAGGTTAATATGAGTGGATTATGTGTTATAGAAGGGGAGTTGAGAACGGAGGTTAATATCAGTGGATTATGAGTCTTAGAAGATGAGTTGAGAATGGAGGTTAATATGAGTGGATTATGTGTTATAGAAGGGGAGTTGAGAACGGAGGTTAATATCAGTGGATTATGAGTCTTAGAAGATGAGTTGAGAATGGAGGTTAATATGAGTGAATTATATGTTATAGAAGGAGAGTTGAGAATGGAGGTTAATATGAGTGGATTATGTGTTATAGAAGGGGAGTTGAGAACGGAGGTTAATATCAGTGGATTATGAGTCTTAGAAGATGAGTTGAGAATGGAGGTTAATATGAGTGAATTATGAGTCTTTGAAGGGAGTTGAGAATGGAGGTTAATATGAGTGGATTATATGTTATAGAAGGAGAGTTGAGAATGGAGGTTAATATGAGTGGATTATGAGTCTTAGAAGGAGAGTTGAGAATGGAGGTTAATATGAGTGGATTATATGTTATAGAAGGAGAGTTGAGAATGGAGGTTAATATGAGTGGATTATGTGTTATAGAAGGGGAGTTGAGAATGGAGGTTAATATGAGTGGATTATGTGTTATAGAAGGGGAGTTGAGAATTGAGGTTAATATCAGTGGATTATGTGTTATAGAAAGGGAGTTGAGAATTTAGGTTAATATGGGTGGATTATGTGTTATAGAAGGGGAGTTGAGAATTGAGGTTAATATGAGTGGATTATGTGTTATAGAAGGGGAGTTGAGAATTGAGGTTAATATGAGTGGATTATGTGTTATAGAATGGAGTTGAGAATGGAGGTTAATGTGGGTGGATTATGAGCTATACAGTGATAGAATGAAACAATAATAGTTGACGCTGGTTCGGATGGAAATTAATATCAGGAGGATTTGGGGATAGCGATAAACAGCTGAGTCAGCTCGTGTCGTAGAGTTGCTGTCACTGGTTGAGGTGGACAATAAACAGCTGAGTCAGCTCGTGTCGTAGAGTTGCTGTCACTGGTTTAGGTGGACAGTAAACAGCTGAGTCAGTTCGAGTCGTAGAGTTGCTGTCACTGGTTGAGGTGGACAATAAACAGCTGAGTCAGCTCGTGTCGTAGAGTTGCTGTCACTGGTTGAGGTGGACAGTAAACAGCTGAGTCAGTTCGAGTCGTAGAGTTGCTGTCACTGGTTGAGGTGGACAGTAAACAGCTGAGTCAGCTCGTGTCGTAGAGTTGCTGTCACTGGTTGAGGTGGACAGTAAACAGCTGAGTCAGTTCGAGTCGTAGAGTTGCTGTCACTGGTTTAGGTGGACAGTAAACAGCTGAGTCAGCTCGTGTCGTAGAGTTGCTGTCACTGGTTTAGGTGGACAGTAAACAGCTGAGTCAGCTCGTGTCGTAGAGTTGCTGTCACTGTTTGAGGTGGACAGTAAACAGCTGAGTCAGTTCGAGTCGTAGAGTTGCTGTCACTGGTTTAGGTGGACAGTAAACAGCTGAGTCAGCTCGTGTCGTAGAGTTGCTGTCACTGGTTTAGGTGGACAGTAAACAGCTGAGTCAGCTCGTGTCGTAGAGTTGCTGTCACTGTTTGAGGTGAACAGTAAACAGCTGAGTCAGCTCGTGTCGTAGAGTTGCTGTCACTGTTTGAGGTGAACAGGAAACAGCTGAGTCAGCTCGTGTCGTAGAGTTGTTGTCACTGTTTGAGGTGGACAGTAAACAGCTGAGTCAGTTCGTGTCGTAGAGTTGCTGTCACTGTTTGAGGTGGACAGTAAACAGCTGAGTCAGTTCGAGTCATTGCCAGGTGTATTCCTATATAGTGTTGGTCAGTTGCTAACAAAAATCTTTAAGTCACAAGCGGTGATGTAAACAATATTACACTGAGTCAAAGATTCCTGTTCTGCTCTAGCTGTTGCTAAGAGATCACATATAAACACTCGTATGTTTTATGTTGTGTTTAACTTAACGAATTATGAAAGTGAACAGCCTTGATACTTGTGGCCAGCCCTTTCATTAACATCCTCATAGTTTATGTATGGCACTCCACGTCTGATGATCCCACGCCATACGATAGAAAGAACTTGATTTAATGCGAAGTATGAACAAGCGCAATGAGAATATTAGATTCAAGAACCGAAGTGGTTAAAAGATGGATTGATGGGATAGTGAAGACTGTAGGAAGTATAACGAGAGAAGAAAACATCAGAAAGGTTGAAGACATTCAATCAAAGGTTAAAGTTTCAACGAATAAACTACAGGACCTATAAAGGAAGAATTTAACAATATTAAGCTATTGCCAGATTGTCTTGACACTTTTATAAATCGATTATTTTAGACTTTATTAATTTATTTATTTTAATTTTTTTATTTTTTTTTTTTGGGGGTGTGTGATTATTTTGAATAGAAAAGTGTGCGTCGATTTACTTTAAGCCTTGACTTGAAAACTCTGGGAGCCGCGATAGCTCAGTGGTTAGTGAACTGGACTACAACGGACATGAGGTCGGATTCGATCCTGATCGATGGCTTCCTGGTTCACCCAGCCTTAAATGGAAACTTGATTTTTTTCTGGGAAAGTAGAAGTGGCACGGGCGTAATACCAACCACATTACCCCAAAAATCATGTGCCGAAGGTGTCTAAAAATGATGGTCACTAACACCCTATTCTCTTACGCCACATGGCGTGCCGGAGTTCTTTACTTAAAAACTCTATAGCCTTTAAAAATGGGTACTAGAGATTTTTCTTGGAAGTAAATGCCTGGTGTGATACCGACCACATCACCTAAAAATGTGCTGTAAAAAGTAAAGTAAAGTACCCCCGTCACGCCAAGTGGCGTATAGGGAAAATATGGTGTTAGTGACCCTATATTTTACAGACCTTCAGCACATGATTTTTGGGGTAATGTGGTCAGTATTACGCCCGTGCTGCTTTACTTTCCCAGAAAAAAATCCGGTACCCATTTAAGGCTGGGTGAACCCGGAAGTCGTCGGTTGGGATCGAACCCTACCCCTTGTCCGTGGTAGTCCAGTTCACTAACCACTGAGCTATCGCGGCTCCAAAAAAAAAAAAGTGCTGTAGTCATGAAAAAAATAGAGTCTTAACACCATATTCCCCATGTGGCTAGCAAGGCCTCGATGGAACCTTTACTTTTCTATTTTATTATTTTCTTTTACTTAAGTTCTGTTACTTATGGAATATGAAGGACACGCCAGGAAACAAACAAGAAAAAAATCGACGCCACATAATGATAGTGGCTGTAAGCAGCCTACATTATCCGGTTTTTCAGAAAATGTAGCAAAATTTGCGCTTAACCTCATTTGTCCAGTCTGTTTCTATTTTCAAGCACAGTCGATATATCACAGCACCAGGACAAACTCACCTGGAGAAAATAAAAGTGGATATGGATGGTAAGATAATGGCTAATCTGTGCTCGAGAGGGCACCTGCTAGAACAGTTAGTGATATCTTACAGGACTTGCGTCTATACTTAAATGCCAGTCTCTCACTATCTTTTTCTTTCATAAAAATGGTGGCTGCAGCCTGATACGGCTGTCTCCTTATGTCAATGTGCACTGACACTATCGGTTAATACGTCCCAGCCAATCAAGAGTCTGCACGTCTTCTGGTAGATACAATGAATGCATTTCAATTGCGTTATCTCAGCCACGCCTTAGCTTCTTCTCAAATGAAAGATTAATAGATAACATGACGGTGGATCATGTCAGGATGCTCGGGGTGGTCACACTTCTGGCCAGGGTACACAACACTGACGTCATAACTTACGCCGAAAAATGAATGAGCGATTTCCAGGGAAGAAATCTTTTACAGAGTTCACCACAGAAAGCAGAACGTGGAGAGGTCTAGTCGTTTGAGTTCACTCGATGAGTAAAGGATCACAGCCTTTCGTCATCCGCCCTTAAAAGGACGTTAGGTGGGCGTATCGGTGTTATGTTGTTGTGTGCAGTAAAACTGGAATATTTGCGCAGTTCAGCCCAACACATCCGACTTCAGCTCGACATTTCAGCCCAACACATCCGACTTCAGCTCGACATTTCAGCCCAACACATCCGACTTCAGCTCGACATTATTGGGTATAATGTTGTTCTACCTCGTCGATCCATACTCACTTGGCACGAGAAGGCAGGTTAGTCTGTTTCTGGAGGCACTACAGAGAGGTGGAGCAGGGTCTGGGTGGTTCTAGCTCACTGATCCTGACGCAAGCCATCAGCTATGGTTCGTAACTCCCAGCTTTGCGGCTATAAGACACCTTTTCCTCCCCTGTAGATATTTCCTTCTCTGCTAAAGTGTCTGTAAGTGTGATCTGATTGACTACTGGGACCCCCATGGCGAGGAGAGAACAGAATAGAGCCACTGCTACCTGCCACGCATGTCGTATGGGGCGACCAATGAGATTTGGAATCATCGCCTGTGCAGTCGAGTAGGACGTGCACGGAGTAACCTTGTCAGTGAAGTCTGTGACAGATAGTGGAGCGAATATGGGGAATTTGTTATTGCGATGAAGCTCGCCTCGCGAATAGAATAGAATTCAGTGGGGGGGGGGGGGGGGGGGGGGGGCGGCAACCTAAACAGCGGCATCAGTAATATTTTATTACAATATATATAACACAAGCACATTTCAGCTCATTGAGTTCATTGTGCACCCAGACACTGTATCCCCTTGTATGGTCGTGACATACCTCAAGTAATTCGAGTCGTTGATAATAAATAGGACAGAATGCTACCAATGCCGGACCTGGACCCTGGGGCAGAAACGGTGGGAAAGTAGTCTCTACTAAGATTAAATGTGTTAGACGAATGACAGGAAACGGTCTGAGAGATAGGATCGGAAATGAAGAACTGAGAAAAGAGCTAGGAATGACCCCCGCCATGGAATATATGGGGAAACAGCGGGTGAAATGGTTTGGCCACGTGACAAGGCAGATGGATCGAAGTTCAGAACAACGAGCCTTCAGCAAACATAATGAGAATACTAGATCCAATGACCGACCACGAGAGAGATGGATGGATGGAATATTAGAAGCACTGGGAAACATAATGGCAGCAGAAGCGAACAGAAGAGCAAGGGACAGCAAATTATATCTCCCCTCGACGACAAAAGGCAAATGAGGAAGAAAAGAAGAGGAAGAAGAATAAATAGGCTTGAATATCTATGGGGATTAAACCTACTACAACACAACATCTATGGGGATTAAACCTACTACAACACAACATCTATGGGGATTAAACCTACAACAACACAACATCTATTGGGATTAAACCTACTACAACACAACGTCTAAGGACATTGCGATGTGTAGGCGAACTAGGTAAGCCATTTCAGCAAATTTCTCCATGGTTGCCATGAAAACAGTTGTTCAATTATTAAGATGACTTTTTCTGTCTTTATTCGTAAAGAGTTCTTAAATGGTACGTAGAGCCAGTCTTAACATATGGATACGAATCATGGACAATAGGACAACAGACAAGAAAAACACTGGAGTCTGTAGAAATGTGGTTTTACAGAAGAATATTGAGAGTACCATGAACAGCTAAGAAGAATAATGAAGATGTTTTGAGAATGGTCAAAGCAAAAACAAAGCTAATTTCCAATATTAGGAAGAAACAATCATCATTTTTTGGCCATGTAATGAGAAGAGAACAACTGGAAAATATTGTAACAACTGGAAAAATTGAGGGACGAAAAGATAGAGGGAAGCAAAGAGAAAAAATAACAGACAGCTTAAAAGAATGGCTTGGCAGAAGGTCAACAACAGAAATGATAAATAGCTGCCGAGATCGAAAGTTGTGGAGAGACATGATTACCTAAGCCAGCAGGCCCGGTACTTGGTGATGAAAGAAGGAGTAAAGGCGGGCAGAAGACAAGTTTTAATATTACTGTCTTTCTCTATGTCTCTATGTCTGTCAGTCTGTCAGTCTGCCTGTCTGTCTGTCTGTCTGTCTGTGTGTATGTCTATCAGTCTATCTATCTATCCATCCATCCATCCATCCATCCATCCATCCATCCATCCATCCATCCATCCATCCATCCATCCATCCATCCATCCATCCATCCATCCATCCATCCATCCATCCATCCATCCATCCATCTATCTATCTATCTATCTATCTATCTATCTATCTATCTATCTATCTATCTATCTATCTATCTATCTATCTATCTATCTATCTATCTATCTATCTATCTATCTATCTATCTATCTATCTATCTATCTATCTATCTATCTATCTATCTATCTATCTATCTATCTATCTATCTATCTATCTATCTATTTGTCTAGCTGTCTGTCTGTCTCTCTAAGTCAGTCAGTCAGTCAGTCTGTCTGTCTATCTGTCTGGCTGTCTATTTATCTATCATATGCCTTTGTAAACTGTCGATTACTTATGGCTTTTTCTTCAATTTTAGACATTAAAAATTATCATGTATATTTCACAACCGCCCCTTTTCCCAAATTCATCTATCTTTATCTATATATTCAGGTGACCGTGAATGTCTCCTTCTCTCTTTCACTACATTCCTTTTTATAAATTATTTTTCACAATATTCCTTGCACATCCCATCTTCCTTTTACACTTTACTTCCTACCTGAGACCTCTCCCCTCTCACCTGTAACATCTTTCTTGTACTGTGCCTCATCTCTTACACCTATTGCCCCACCGTCTTCGCACGCAGCACTTTCTACTTGCAGGTTTTGTGCACTTTTTATTTTCGTTCATGGCCAAACTGCCGCCTCCACCCTCCCATCATTTACCCACTAACTTCTATGTCTGTTATAAAAGAAGAAGGAACGGATCTTATTCGGAACACTGATCTTGGCTATGGTTCACCTACTTCTCAATTACCCCATTGCCACATCAACTTTCTATTGCACAAAAAGATCACCACCAACTTTCTATTGCACAAAAAAGATCACCACCAACTTTCTATTACAGAAGAAGATCACCACCAACTTTCTATTGCACAAAAAAGATCAACATCAACTTTCTAATACACAAAAAATCACCACCAATTTTCTATTGCACAAAAAAGATCACCACCACCATTCTATTACAGAAGAAGATCACCACCAACTTTCTATTACACAAGAAGATCACCACCAATTTTCTATTACACAAGAAGATCACCACCAACTTTCTATTACACAAGAAGATCACCACCAATTTTCTATTACACAAGAAGATCACCACCAACTTTCTATTACACAAAGATCACCACCAACTTTCTATTGCACAAAAAGATCACCACCAACTTTCTCTTACACAAAAAGATCACCACCAACTTTTTATTACACAAAAAGATCACCACTAACTTTCTATTACACAAAAGATCACCACCAACTTTCTATTACACAAGAAGATCACCACCAATTTTCTATTGCACAAGAAGATCACCACCAACTTCCTATTACACAAGAATATTACCACCAACTTTCTATTACACAAGAAGATCACCACCAACTTTATATTACACAAGAATATCACCACCAACTTTCTATTACAGAAGATCACCACCAACTTTCCATAACACAAAAAGATCACCACCAAGTTTCTAATACACAATCAGATCACCACCAACTTTCTATTACACAAGAAGATCACCACCAACTTTCTTTACACAAGAAGATCACCATCAACTTTCTATTACAGAAGAAGATCACCACCAATTTCTATTACACAAGAAGATCACCACCAATTTTCTATTACACAAAAGATCACCACCAACTTTCTACTACACAAGAATATCACCACCAACTTTCTATTACACAAGAATATCACCACCAACTCTCTATTACACAAAAATATCACCACCAACTTTCTATTACACAAGAAGATCACCACCAACTTTCTAATACACAAAAAGATCACCACCAACTTTCTATTACACAAAAAATATCACCACCAACTTTCTATTACAGAAGAAGATCACCACCAACTTTCTATTACACACCAGAAGATCACTTTCTATTACACAAGAAGATCACCACCAACTTTCTAATACACAAGAAGATCACCACCAACTTTCTATTACACAAGAAGATCACCACCAACTTTCTATTACACCAGAAGATCACCACCAACTTTCTATTACACAAGAAGATCACCACCAACTTTCTATTACAGAAGAAGATCACCACCAACTTTCTATTACACAAGAAGATCACCACCAACTTTCTATTACACAAGAAAATCACCACCAACTTTCTATTACAGAAGAAGATCACCACCAACTTTCTATTACACAAGAAGATCACCACCAACTTTCTATTACACAAAAAGATCACCACCAACTTTCTATTACACAAAAATATCACCACCAACTTTCTATTACACAAAAAGATCACCACTAACCTTCTATTACACAATCAGATCACCACCAACTTTCTATTACACAAGAAGATCACCACCAACTATCTATTACACAAGAAGATCACCACCAACTTTCCATAACACAAAAGATCACCACCAACTTTCTATTACACAAGAAGATCACCACCAACTTTCTATTACACAAGAAGATCACCACCAACCTTCTATTACACAATCAGATCACCACCAACTTTCTATTACACAAGAAGATCACCACCAACTATCTATTACACAAGAATATCACCACCAACTTTCTATTACACAAGAATATCACCACCAACTTTCTATTACACAAGAAGATCATTATTAACAACCACTGACCTCCTAATTTCTACCTAAACACATACAACTATCGTCCCTTATTCAACATCAACATTAACTCCCACCATCTCACTTTTATTCTTAACCCCTCTTCCTTTTATCCGAAATCACGTGACTCATGTTTGTATAAACCAAAGCTCGAGAACAAATTGAGGTGTTAAATGTTTGTTCTATCCGAGGGCACCAAAGAAGGAATGAGTTGATCAATAAAAACATAAAGTAAAACGTAGGAAGATCACGTGGAAACGAATGTTTTCATCATTCTTTGGGTGCCGGCTCCGGATCGAAGGTTGGCTACCATGGAGCTCCATTCATTCATTCATTGGATGCTGTCTCCGCATGGAAGGTTGACTACCATGGAGCTCCATTCATTCATTCATTGGATGCTGTCTCCACATGGAAGGTTGGCTACCACGGAGCTTCATTCATTCATTGGATGCTGTCTCCAGATCGAAGGTTGGCTACCATGGAGCACCATTCATTCATTCATTTGGTGCCGTCTCCACATCGAAGGTTGGCTACCATGGAGCATCAATCATTCATTGAATGCCGTCTCCGTATCGACGGTTGGCTACCATGGAGCTACATTTTACTCGATCTAATGTCTTAATTGTGCACGTTGTCATAGGTTCATCTGACCACTTTTGATGTTATCGGTTCACTTTACTCTTGGTCCGCCTCTGCTTCGTCTACCCTGTTCACTGTACTCTTGGTCCGCCTCTGCTTCGTCTCCCCTGTCCACTTTACTCTTGGTCCACCTCTACTTCGTCTACCCTGTCCACTTTACTCTTGGTCCGCCTCTGCTTCGTCTACCCTGTTCACTTTACTCTTGGTCCGCCTCTGCTTCCTCTCCCCTGTCCACTTTACTCTTGGTCCACCTCTACTTCGTCTACCCTGTCCACTTTACTCTTGGTCCGCCTCTGCTTCGTCTACCCTGTTCACTGTACTCTTGGTCCGCCTCTGCTTCGTCTCCCCTGTCCACTTTACTCTTGGTCCACCTCTACTTCGTCTCCCCTGTCCACTTTACTCTTGGTCCGCCTCTGCTTCGTCTCCCCTGTCCACTTTACTCTTGGTCCACCTCTACTTCGTCTCCCCTGTCCACTTTACTCTTGGTCCGCCTCTGCTTCGTCTCCCCTGTCCACTTTACTCTTTGTCCGCCTCTGCTTCCTCTACCCTGTTCACTGTACTCTTGGTCCGCCTCTGCTTCGTCTCCCCTGTGCACTTTCCCTTCCAAGATGACTTTTAGAAGGGTATTATATGTCTTCACATGTCTTTTTTGAATTGCGTTAAGTGTTTTTTTTTTTTTTTTCATTGTCAGTGGATTCAGAACTTTCTTGCTTGTCTTTGTTCCCCTCCATCCAATGTTCCTATAGATCCACAATTCAACCACTTCACTTGTCTGCTCTGTTTTCTAGCTTAATGTTCCTATAGATCCACAATTCAACCACTTCACTTGTCTGCTCTGTTTTCTAGCTTAATGTCCCTGTTGCTGCACCATGCAGGAAGGGGTTGAGTAAATATAGGATTTTGCTTTTCGTAATTTTAGTTATGATGGTATTTGCTTTGATTGGAGTATATTTTTCATGTTGATAAGATTGCTTTTTGCCATTCCTATTCTTTTGTTTATTTCTGTCTTACATACTCCATCTTTTGTTATATGTCCAAGATAGTTGTATTCTGAAGTCTTTCTATGTTTTTTTCCATCTTCTTCAATATTTCCTTGTTTATGTTTTGCCTTTTCTTTGCTAACAATTCTAGTTTTAGTCTTAACCAAATGCTACAGACGCTAAATAAAGTATAAAGATCTTAATTAACGATGGTACTATCGTAGCATTTGATGTTGTCTAGTTTTTCAACATTATGGTCCAGGTTATATGAGGTCAATGTTACAAATATATAAATGGTCAAATTTACAGTACGATGGTCTAGTTTACAGTACAATGGTCTAGTTTTTAGCATGATAGTTTAATTTTCAGTTCGAAGTAACGAAAAATGTCTAGTTTATACTGAATTCACAGCATTCTGGCCACGTTGACAACATTGTCGTCTATAGCTTGTTTCATAACTCGTGCCCAACTTTTAAAATCGATAGCTTTTTAACCGCTTGTTGTAAGTTGTTCAAATTTGCATGTAAAGTTATAATGATTAGAACCCAACAGGGAATTAATTTCATTAAAAAAAAAACATTTGGTTATTATTGTTGCTTATTTGATTTATATAAATTTATAACGACCCATTGATGTAGTCAAAACTTAATGTTTACAGTATTTTAAGTTAAAAATAGCGAGTAAAAATCCATACACGGTAAAATTGACGTGTTTGCACGCTTTTACCGTGGTTTTTTGACACAATTAGACACTTGTAAAAAACACGAGAAATTGTGTGTTCCATTTCCGTTCATTCATAGCTGGAGATGTGGAACGATAACATTTATAATGAGTCTTAAAATGAAATCTGCAGTTTACAAAACATCGCAATAAAAATGTATGGCTATTTTTGCAAAGAGGCTAAACGAGGAAGATTATTTCATTCTTTAGAAAACACTGAGAATAGGACAAGACACATTTTGGATTTATCTAAACGGTCATTTAATCACTGGATTCAAGCACGTGACCGTCAATGTTCAAAATATACAAAATCACAAGGAAGAGCAAAAGTGTTGGATAATTTCGACAGTGAACTTATTAGAAGTGAAATTCGCAAAATGTTGGGTATGAATGAAACTGTTACAATAAGAAAATTAAAAGTATCGCTGAAAAAGAACAACGGTATTGAAATATCAAAGTCGACATTATGGAGGAATGTGAGAGCTGCAGGCTTTACATTCAGAAAGTATTCCAATGGACGAAACATCATCTGTGAGAAGCCACATATAATAGTCATGAGAAGCAAGTACTTACGTGAAGTAAAAGAGGTGCGCAAGCAAGGTTATGATATTATGTACTTGGATGAAACATGGATCAATGCTCACCACACTAACCAAAGGAATGGCAGTCATCAGATGGAAAGATTAAGAGATTAATACCTAGCAGCAAAGGACAGCGCTTGATAATTGCTCATGCAGTTAGTCGACAACATGGACTAATACAGAATGCAGAGCTAATTTTTCTTTCAAAATCCATAGACAATCGGGATTATCACTCTGAGATGAATGGTCACATATTTAGACATTGGATTGAAAATTATGTTCTCCCATCACTAGATCGACCATCTTGCCTAATAATGGACAATGCAGCGTACCACAACATTGTTGCACTTGAAGATAAAGTCCCAACGTCATCCAGTACAAAAGATGCTATTAAGATATGGCTCACAAAGGAGCACATACAATTTAATAACATGTACTTAAAACCTGAATTACTATCTCTAGTAAAGCAAAAACAAAGGACAAAGATTTTTCAAATAGATAAGATTATCCAAGAGCACGGTCATATAAGTTTGAGGCTGCCACCTTACCATGCTCATTTAAATCCAATAGAACTAATCTGGGCAAAATTAAAAGGACAAGTGGCAGATGAAAATACAACATTCAAAATATGCGATGTAAAGACTCTTGCTAATCTCGCTTTATTAAATATAGACAAAGATTATTGGGCTAAATGTGAAGACCACGTCTTAAAACAGGAAGAGGAATATTGGAAAAATGATGGTTTGTGGAATGTTCAACCCCAAACAGTTATTAATCTTTTAGACTCGTCTGATTCAGAATGAAAGTATATAGCCCCCACAATGTTGGCCCCTATATTACCTTAAATTAGTTCAACAAACGGTCCTTATCAGGACCACACAACTATGAAAATTGGACATACAGGTATACCTCGAACTGAAAAGACAATAATTCTCCTGCTGTTTTGTCTTATTAGGTTATTTCCCCATTACGGCCACGCCTTTACCTAGTGAAAATTAATCATAGACCAGCAACTACGGTAATTTCTATTATTTAGGGGTTCACAATTTACAATTTTGACAAACATCAAAGAAATTCGGCTCTTTAAGAAAACTGCAGCTGCAAGATATTTGTTAAATATACATTTAAAGGGTCTTTTGCATTCTAATAACATTTGGAAAATTTCAACAGTATTTAACAAGCTGTTATTGAGTAATAGCGTTTTGAAGTTGGGCACGTGATTTGAAACGAGCTATAGCTTACAACACTGTGGTCTAGCTTACAACACAGTGGTATAGCCTACAACACTGTGGTCTAGCTTACAATACTGTGGTCTAGCTTACAACACTGTGGTCTAGCTTACAACACTGTGGTCTAGCTTACAAAACTGTGGTCTAGCTCACAACAGTGGTCTAGCTTACAACACAGTGGTCTAGCTTACAACACAGTGGTCTAGCTTACAAAACTGTGGTCTAGCTCACAACAGTGGTCTAGCTCACAACACAGTGGTCTAGCTTACAACACAGTGGTCTATTGTACAGCTTCCTTCATTCTTTCTCTTGCACCCATTCGGGTGTTGAAGGAGATAGAAAGTTCTGGCTTTCGCCCTTTTGACGGCCTCATACATTGTCAATTGATTTTGTTGTAATGTCTCTGATGGTGTTGGTCCATCTTACTCTGCCTCTTGCTCTTCTCCATTCTCCTCTTTTAACATATACTTGTTTGACGACCTGGCTTGTAGCGAGCGATTAGTGTTTGCCAATTGCTATTGTTGTAGTAACTTCCTTATTAGAAATCGTGCAGCATTGATCACACACAAAAAAAAAACTGAATAAACCTCTTATCGGTTTGCTGGAGGTGTCACTGGATCATCTTTATTCTGCACCAGAAGTTACTTTACGGCACGTTGGTACAATTTACAGCATTGTGGATTAGCTTGCAGGATGTTTGTTTGACAGCACTTTAGTTGTTCGCTTTCTGGTCTATTTTATATCATACTGGTTTTATTATACATAATTTTGGTCTGGTTTACAGCAATCGGATTTAATTTACACCACGATGGTCTAGTTTGCTTTAAGATGGTCTGGTTTGCATCACGATAGTCTAATTTACATTACGATGGCCTAGTTTGCATCACAATGGTCTAATTTACATTACAATGGCCTAGTTTGCATCACAATTGTCTAGTTTACATCACGATGGTCTAATTTACATTACGATGGTCTAGTTTGCACCACAATGGTCTAGTTTACATCACAATGGTCTAGTACCAATCCCCTATATAGAATAACGATGCTGACTCATGGAAACCGCTTCTATAACATCCTGCATGCTATCGCTGGGTTCTTATGTTTCCGCCGATATGTCAATATCCGTCTGCTGTTTTATTTACGTGTTGCTTATCTCAGTGTTTCTGGCATTCCCGTCTCTCGTCAACAAACACGAAGAAAGTGTTTTGAGTAACAGAATAGCGCAGGACGGTCGGAATGTGCGAAAGCAGAAGTAAAAAGAAAGAAAAGAGGATCATGGTAATTATTTAGCCTTGCCAGCACTATATCCATTTAGCCTTGCCAGCACTATATCCATTTAGCATTGCCGCTCATTTCCAGCGTCGTCTCATTTATTTCTCAAATAACATCAGCTATTTATACACAGGTGAAAGCTCGCATGTTCCATCCAGACAGTTATCTGAACATAGAAAACCTGCTCATTTTGGAGAGGTCGCACTTATCTGTCCAATCGCAACGCACCTTATGTCAAGTCGCCAGTCATCCATCCAATCACTTTTAGTGTACCTGCAGGGATTCTTTAATCCTGAACTCGCTTAAAAGGAGATATCATTTCTCATCAACGTTATCGTGTGCCGTACCGATTGGCACTGACAGGTACCTTGATTTCATTGTACTTTGAAAGCGGATGAACCCCTACTATAATGTCGTAGAGAAGTGAAGTAGTTAAACTTCACTGTATGAGGCCGCAGAATTAAGAGGTGAGGAGGTTATGGTGTGCTCGGGTTACCTTCCCAAGGTGAGGGTACACACTCTTTTCTCTACTGGAAGAACTATAAACGGAGTATTATCGTATGATCATAGACGTGTCATGGAAGAACTATAAACGGAGTATTATCGTATGATCATAGACGTGTCATGGAAGAACTATAAACGGAGTATTATCGTATGATCATAGACATGTCATGGAAGAACTATAAACGGAGTATTATCGTATGATCATAGACATGTCATGGAAGAACTATAAACGGAGTATTATCGTATGATCATAGACATGTCATGGAAGAACTATAAACGGAGTATTATCGTATGATCATAGACATGTCACGGAAGAACTATAAACGGAGTATTATCGTATGATCATAGACATGTCATGGAACAACTATAAACGGAGTATTTTCGTATGATCATAGACATGTTATGGAACAACTATAAATGATATATTATCGTATGATCATAGACATGTCATGGAACAACTATAAACGGAGTATTATCGTATGATCATAGACATGTCATGGAACAACTATAAACGGAGTATTTTCGTATGATCATAGACATGTCATGGAAGAACTATAAATGAGATATTATCGTAGTCATAGACATATCATAGGATAAATAAAAACTTTGAGACAAACATTGCGTGATGACAGCACTGAACATACGACCTTCATTATCCGGTTCTATTAAATACCACCCCACCCCCAATCACTCCACCCGACAGACCCTAAATACCGGTATATACCTCTGTTAAAAGTTTGGCAGACATCACACACACACAGACTATCACTAATTACAAAGGCATCAAGGGATTCATCTTGCAGCCAGCCAATGGGAGTTGTGCTGTCTCGGCCTTGTACTAGATCTTACCGGTCTGCCTGGATTTCTACAGGGAGCAAACAGGCAAGGTAGCAGGTATCAACGACTGGATGAGAGAAAGCACGAGAACTAGTCAAATATCTGGCACACAAACTGGAACTATGGAGAAAGTTTGTGAACAATTGATTGCAATGACGCTCCAAGGGTTCCAACGTGAGATATGAGATTAGATGATAAGGCAGGCAGACAGGTAGAAAGTGTGAGACTAAGATTAAACCAATTGTTACTTGATCGACTGCCAGGCACTTTAACCATCGAGCTACTGATGTCAACAGCCATGTTCATTGACTGCCCTTATCAGGCTCATTGATAAGCATCTCCATATAAGGATGCTAGAACTTCGAGATCGTTTTACGCTGTCACTACACTTTATACAACAGACGCTCATTACATTGTTGTTTTAATGTTATCTTTATAGAGCGGGTCTCCATAAATATGGCTCTTACAACTTATTTATGTCATTATTTTACTATCATCTTTATAGAACGGGTCTCCATAAATATAGCTCTTACAACTTATTTATTTCATTATTTTACTATTATCTTTATAGAACGGGTCTCCATAAATATGGCTCTTACACATTATTTATTTCATTATTTTACTATCATCTTTATAGAACGAGTCTCCATAAATATGGCTCTTACACATTATTTATTTCATTTTTTTACTGTTATTGTTATAGAACGAGTTTCCATAAATACGGCTCCTATAACTTATTCTTTCATTGCGATTTCCTCATTAACATGTACCAGACTTGATGTGATTGGATAGTGTGTAGAGCAACATATAGAAGACTTGTGTAGAGCGACATATAGAAGACTTGTGTAGAGCGACATATAGAAGACTTGTGTATAGCGACATATAGAAGACTTGTGTAGAGCGACATATAGAAGACTTGTGTAGAGCGACATATAGAAGACTTGTGTAGAGTGACATATAGAAGACTTGTGTATAGCGACATATAGAAGACTTGTGTAGAGTGACATATAGAAGACTTGTGTAGAGCGACATATAGAAGATTTGTGTATAGCGACATATAGAAGACTTGTGTAGAGCGACATATAGAAGACTTGTGTAGAGCGACATATAGAAGACTTGTGTAGAGCGACATATAGAAGACTTGTGTAGAGCGACATATAGAAGACTTGTGTAGAGCGACATATAGAAGACTTGTGTAGAGCGACATATAGAAGACTGGTGTAGAGCGACACATAGAAGACTTGTGTAGAGCGACATATAGAAGACTTGTGTAGAGCGACATATAGAAGACTTGTGTAGAGCGACATATAGAAGACTTGTGTAGAGCGACATGTAGAAGACTTGTGTAGAGCGACATATAGAAGACTTGTGTAGAGCGACATATAGAAGAATTGTGTAGAGTGACATGTAGAAGACGTGTGTAGAGCGACATATAGAAGACATGTGTAGAGCGACATATAGAAGACATGTGTAGAGCGACATATAGAAGACTTGTGTAGAGTGACATATAGAAGACTTGTGTAGAGCGACATATAGAAGACTTGTGTAGAGCGACATATAGAAGACTTGTGTAGAGTGACATATAGAAGACTTGGGGTAGTGTGTGCTGTATGAACAACGGCCACAATCTTTACTTTATATTCTCAACTTCACCAATTCTTTACAGCAGTAGCACGGGTGTTCTCATGCTCTCGCCTCTCAAGATTGATTGATCCTAAATTATGACAATCATTTCTGATCAAATCTTGAAATAAACATGCAAAAGATAACAGAAACAAAATAAAACAATAATTTTAACTCCTAGTTAGGCATGAAAACAGAACTGAAAATTGAAGCCATTGAAATGTGGATTGATAGAAGAATAGTAAGAATAGGATGGAAAGAAAAGAAAACAAACGATGAATTTTGAAACAACTCAATAAAAAGAGAATTCATAAACACAAATCAAACAAGAAAAATGAGATTGTTGGGCATGTTAAAAGACACAGCAGCCTACTAAAAGTAATCTTGGAAGGGAAAATACAAGGTAAAAGAGGCACATCAAGACTAACATGGACGAGTAATATCAAAAGAAGGACAAGTCAGTCTATGACAGCCTGCACCATCAAAGCAAGAGACAGAGTGGAGTGGCGTTCCATAGTAGCCATCCTTCGATGCGGAGACGGCACTCAACGATGATGATGACTTGCCTCATACATTATTTATTATTCTCCCGCGGCCGCGCATAGTATTTTTTTTTATCTATTTGATATGTGTTCTTATCTGCCACATACATTATTCATCAAGTGTGTCTTGATAAAATGTTGATACTTTTTACAAGAAGAAATACTTGTGGTTGTGTTTGTCTTGTGTACGTTTCACTTGTCCTCAAGTATCGTGTTTGTCTTGTGTACGTTTCACTTGTCCTCAAGTATCGTGTTTGTCTTGTTTACGTTTCACTTGTCCTCAAGTATCGTGTTTGTCTTGTTTACGTTTCACTTGTCCTCAAGTATCGTGTTTGTCTTGTTTACGTTTCACTTGTCCTCAAGTATCGTGTTTGTCTTGTTTACGTTTCACTTGTCCTCAAGTATCGTGTTTGTCTTGTTTACGTTTCACTTGTCCTCAAGTATCGTGTTTGTCTTGTTTACGTTTCACTTGTCCTCAAGTATCGTGTTTGGTACTTAACGCCATTCGAGTATATTGACCTCTTCTCTGCCTTCCCATGGCTAGTCTTACAATAGGGTCGTAAAATAGAGTCGTACAATAGGGTCATACAATAGGGTCGTAAAATAGAGTCGTACAATAGGGTCATACAATTGGTTCGTAAAATAGAGTCGTACAATAGGGTCATACAATAGGGTCGTACGATAGGGTAGTACAATAGGGTCGTACAATAGGGTCATACAATATGGTCGTAAAATAGAGTCGTACAATGGGGTCATACAATAGGGTCGTACAATAGGGTTGTACAATAGGGTCGTACAATAGGGTTGTGTAATAGGGTCGTACAATAGGGTCATACAATAGGGTCGTACAATAGGGTCATACAATAGGGTCGTACAATAGGGTTGTACAATAGGGTTGTACAATAGGGTTGTACAATAGGGTCATACAATAGGGTCGTACAATAGGGTCGTACAATAGGGTTGTACAATAGGGTCGTACAATAGGGTTGTGTAATAGGGTCGTACAATAGGGTCGTACAATAGGGTCGTACAATAGGGTCGTACAATAGGGTTGTGCAATAGGGTCGTACAATAGGGTCGTACAATAGGGTCGTACAATAGGGTTGTGTAATAGGGTCGTACAATAGGGTCGTACAATAGGGTCGTACAATAGGGTCGTACAATAGGGTCGTACAATAGGGTCGTACAATAGGGTTGTGTAATAGGGTCGTACAATAGGGTCGTACAATAGGGTTGTGTAATAGGGTCGTACAATAGGGTCGTACAATAGGGTCGTACAATAGAGTCGTACAATAGGGTCGTACAATAGGGTCGTACAATAGGGTCGTACAATAGGGTCGTACAATAGGGTCGTACAATAGGGTTGTGTAATAGGGACGTTCAATAGGGTTGTGTAATAGGGTCGTACAATAGGGTCGTACAATAGGGTCGTACAATAGGGTCATACAATAGGGTTATGTAATAGGGTCGTACAATAGGGTCGTACAATAGGGTCGTACAATAGGGTCATACAATAGGGTCGTACAATAGGGTCGTACAATAGGGTCGTACAATAGGGTCGTACAATAAAGTCGTACAATAGGGTCGTACAATAGGGTCGTACAATAGGGTCGTACAATAGGGTCGTACAATAGGGTCGTAAAATAGGGTGGTACAATAGGGTCGTACAATAGGGTCGTAAAATAGGGTTGTACAATAGGGTCGTACAATGGGGTCGTAAAATAGGGTTGTACAATAGGGTCGTAAATTAGGGTCGCACAATAGGGTCGTAAAATAGGGTCGTACAATAGGGTCGTACAATAGGGTCGTACAATAGGGTCGTACAAAAGGGTCGTAAAATAGGGTTGTACAATAGGGTCGTACAATAGGGTTGTGTAATAGGGTCGTACAATAGGGTCGTACAATAGGGTCGTACAATAGGGTCGTCCAATAGGGTCGTACAATAGGGTCGTACAATAGGGTCGTACAATAAGGTCATACAATAGGGTCGTACAATAGGGTCGTACAATAGGGTCGTACAATAGGGTCGTACAATAGGGTCATACAATAGGGTCGTACAATAAAGTCATACAATAGGGTCATACAATATGGTCATACAATAGGGTCGTACAATTGGGTCATACAATAGGGTCACACAATAGGGTCGTACAATAGGGTCGTACAATAGGGTCGTACAATAGGGTCATACAATAGGGTCGTACAATAGGGTCATACAATAGGGTCATACAATAGGGTCGTACAATAGGGTCATACAATAGGGTCGTACAATATGGTCGTACAATAGGGTCGTACAATAGGGTCGTACAATAGGGTCATACAATAGGGTCGTACAATAGGGTCCTACAATAGGGTCGTACAATAGGGTCGTACAATAGGGTCGTACAATAGGGTCGTACAATAAAGTCGTACAATAGGGTCGTACAATAGGGTCGTACAATAGGGTCGTACAATAAGGTCGTACAATAGGGTCGTACAATAGGGTCGTACAATAGGGTCGTACAATAGGGTCGTACAATAGGGTCATACAATAGGGTCGTACAATAGTGTCGTACAATAGGGTCGTACAATAGGGTCGTAATATAGGGTCGTACAATAGGGTCGTACAATAGGGTCGTACAATAGGGTCATACAATAGGGTCGTACAATAGGGTCATACAATAGGGTCATACAATAGGGTCATACAATAGGGTCGTACAATAGGGTCATACAATAGGGTCATACAATAGGGTCGTACAATAGGGTCGTACAATAGGGTCGTACAATAGGGTCATACAATAGGGTCGTACAATAGGGTCATACAATAGGGTCATACAATAGGGTCGTACAATAGGGTCGTACAATAGGGTCGTACAATAGGGTCGTCCAATAGGGTCGTACAATAGGGTCGTACAATAGGGTCGTACAAAAGGGTCATACAATAGGGTCGTACAATAGGGTCGTACAATAGGGTCGCACAATAGGGTCGTACAATAGGGTCGTACAATAGGGTCATACAATAGGGTCGTACAATAGGGTCATACAATAGGGTCATACAATAGGGTCATACAATAGTGTCGTACAATAGGGTCATACAATAGGGTCATACAATAGGGTCGTACAATAGGGTCGTACAATAGGGTCGTACAATAGGGTCATACAATAGGGTCGTACAATAGGGTCATACAATAGGGTCATACAATAGGGTCATACAATAGGGTCGTACAATAGGGTCATACAATAGGGTAGTACAATAGGGTCGTACAATAGGGTCGTACAATAGGGTCGTACAATAGGGTCATACAATAGGGTCGTACAATAGGGTCCTACAATAGGGTCGTTACAATAGGGTCGTACAATAGGGTCGTACAATAGGGTCATACAATAGGGTCGTACAATAGGGTCGTACAATAGGGTCGTACAATAGGGTCGTACAATAGGGTCGTACAATAGGGTCGTACAATAGGGTCATACAATAGGGTCGTACAATAGGGTCGTACAGTAGGGTCGTACAATAGGGTCGTACAATAGGGTCGTACAATAGGGTCATACAATAGGGTCGTACAATAGGGTCGTGTAATAGGGTCGTACAATAGGGTCGTACAATAGGGTCGTACAATAGGGTCGTACAATAGGGTCGTACAATAGGGTCGTACAATAGGTTCGTACAATAGAGTCATACAATATGGTCGTACAATAGGGTCGTACAATAGGATCGTACAATAGGGTCGAACAATAGGGTCATACAATAGGGTCGTACAATAGGGTCGTACAATAGGGTCGTACAATAAAGTCGTACAATAGGGTCGTAAAATAGGGTCGTACAATAGGGTCGTACAATAGGGTCGTACAATAGGGTCGTACAATAGGGTCGTACAATAGGGTCATACAATAGGGTCGTACAATAGGGTCGTACAATAGGGTCGTACAATAGGGTCGTACAATAGGGTCGTACAATAGGGTCGTACAATAGGGTTGTGTAATAGGGTCGTACAATAGGGTCGTACAATAGGGTCGTACAATAGGGTCGTACAATAGGGTCGTACAATAGGGTCGTACAATAGGGTCGTACAATAGGGTCGTACAATAGGGTCGTACAATAGGGTTGTGTAATAGGGTCGTACAATAGGGTCGTACAATAGGGTCGTACAATAGGGTCGTACAATAGGGTCGTACAATAGGGTCGTACAATAGGGTCGTACAATAGTCGTACAATAGGGTCGTACAATAGGGTCGTACAATAGACGGAACTGTCGTTCTCTGGCTGTTGCAGACTGTGATCGTAGTGTCATAAATCCTCTAAAGTGTGTGATCATGGCTGTTGTGACGAGCGGACGAGCAATGGACCGGGCTGACATGCTATGTCCCTCTCAGAGATACAGGACCAGTAAATTATCCAAGAGAGAATGTGAATCTACAACCTTGAAGAGCCTGCAGGTTCATCAGGCTGTTATCAGACAGATACGGCAACCAAAGAAGATTGGTTTACCAACACAGAGCTGGGGTTGTGATGCTCTACGCTTGAGGTTTACAGTGAAAGATGGATTTCAGCCCTTAAGGAATTGTTCGAAGTGAACATGTGAACACATGTGGACTTTTCTCAAAATTGCGCAGAAGTGAGCACCTACGGAGTTGTTCTATGTGCAGATGTGAGCACCTACGGAGTTGCTCTATGTGCAGATGTGAGCACCTACGGAGTTGTTTTATGTGCAGATGTGAGCACCTACGGAGTTGTTCTATGTGCAGATGTGAGCACCTACGGAGTTGTTCTATGTGCAGATGTGAGCACCTACGGAGTTGTTCTATGTGCAGATGTGAGCACCTACGGAGTTGTTCTATGTGCAGATGTGAGCACCTTCGGAGTTGTTCTATGTGCAGATGTGAGCACCTACGGAGTTGTTCTATGTGAAGATGTGAGCACCTACGGAGTTGTTCTATGTGCAGATGTGAGCACCTACGGAGTTGTTCTATGTGCAGATATGAGCGCCTACGGAGTTGTTCTATGTGCAGATGTGAGCACCTATAAAGTTTCCCCAATTTGTAAATGTGAGCATCTATGGGGTTTTCCAACAAATACAAATAGAAAAACAGACACGAAATACGAGAACTTATCTCAGCTTGGCGATGTGAATGGATGGACTCGGGGAGTTCGAATGAGGGAAAAAAGCTAGGATTAGCCAGCCCGGAAGAGGAAATGCGACCAAGTCCCATCAGCCTATTGGACATATGATAAATGTGTACTTCTTGCGTGAGTCTGAACTTTAGACTTGATATCCTTGGAGAAGAGACCTTGAGTTGCTAATTGTGAGATATATGTTATTAAACCTAAGGATTCTTTACTGTGTAGTGCCTGTATAGCTGTGTGGAGTATAGTTGTGTGGAGTATAGTTGTGTGGAGTATAGTTGTGTGGAGTATAGTTGTGTGGAGTATAGCTGTGTGGAGTATAGGTGTGTAGAGTATAGCTGTGTGGAGTATAGCTGTGTGGAGTATAGTTGTGTGGAGTATAGCTGTGTGGAGTATAGTTGTGTGGAGTATAGCTGTGTGGAGTATAACTGTGTGAAGTATAGTTGTGTGGAGTATAGCTGTGTGTAGTATAGTTGTGTGGAGTATAGTTGTGTGGAGTATAGTTGTGTGGAGTATAACTGTGTGGAGTATAGTTGTGTGGAGTATAGCTGTGTGGAGTATAGTTGTGTGGAGTATAACTGTGTGGAGTATAGCTGTGTGGAGTATAGGTGTGTGGAGTATAACTGTGTGGAGTATAGCTGTGTGGAGTATAGTTGTATTGAGTATAGTTGTGTGGAGTATAGCTGTGTGGAGTATAGTTGTATGGAGTATAGTTGTGTGGAGTATAACTGTGTGGAGTATAGTTGTGTGGAGTATAGTTGTGTGGAGTATAGTTGTGGGGAGTATAACTGTGTGGAGTATAGTTGTGTGGAGTATAGCTGTGTGGAGTATAGCTGTGTGGAGTATAGTTGTGTGGAGTATAACTGTGTGGAGTATAGTTGTGTGGAGTATAACTGCGTGGAGTATAGTTGTGTGGAGTATAACTGCGTGGGTGGAGTATACCTGTGTTGAGTATAGCTGTGTGGAGTATAGCTGTGTGGAGTATAACTGCGTGGGTGGAGTATACCTGTGTGGAGTATAGTTGTGTGGAGTATAGCTGTGTGGAGTATAACTGCGTGGGTAGAGTATATCTGTGTGGAGTATAACTGTGTGGAGTATAGCTGTGTGGGGTATTGCTGTGTGGAGTATAACTGTGTGGGGTATAGTTGTGTGGAGTATAGTTGTGTGGAGTATAACTGCGTGGGTGGAGTATATCTGTGTGGAGTATAACTGTGTGGAGTATAGCTGTGTGGGGTATTGCTGTGTGGAGTATAACTGTGTGGGGTATAGTTGTGTGGAGTATAACTGCGTGGGTGGAGTAAACCTGTGTGGAGTATAGATGTGTGGAGTATAGCTGTGTGGAGTATAATTGTGTAGGTGAAGTATACCTGTGTGGAGTATAGCTGTGTGGAGTATAGTTGTGTTGAGTATAATTGTGTGGGTGAAGTATAGCTGTGTGGAGTGGAGCATGGTTGTGTGGAGTATAACTGCGTGGGTGGAGTATATCTGTGTGGAATATAGCTATGTGGAGTATAGCTGTGTGGAGCATTACTGCTGCGAGTATTATCGCCATTGACTCTTGTGTACACTCGTACACGTTTCTCTGACTACGTGGGAGCTCTTCTACGTGTTTCCATTTTGATGTGTTACGTATCAACTCATCATCATCGAGTGCCGTCTCCGCAACGAAGGTTGGCTACCATGGAGCGCCGTTCTGCTCTGTCTTTTGCTTTGATGGTGCAGGTTGTCATAGGCTGATTTGTCCATCTTTTGATGTTACTCGTCCATGTTAGTCTTGGTCTGCCTCTGCCTCTTTTACCTTGTATTTTCACCTCCAGGATTACTTTTAGTAGGCTGTTGTGTCTTTTAACATGGCCCAAAAATCGCATTTGTCTTGTGCTTAGTATTTCTCTTTTCATTTTTAGTTGTTTTAAGACTTCATCTTTTGTTTTCTTTTCCTTCTATCCGACTCTACCTATTCTTCTATATATCCACATTTCAAAGGCTTCAATTTTCTGTTCACGTATAAACTACTACCTTCTTTGTTGCTTCAGTTGCAGAACTGTGTATTGTTGTATTTATATGTTTTAGGTTCTCTATATCTGCTAGTTTCTCTTTCAACCATTCCACTGACTATACTTTGTTCTCCGATTAATTTTTTTTCTTCTAAATCTATAACTTCCTTCAAGTTTTTTTTTTTTTTTTTAAATTATCTTTTCATTGTTTGTTTGCTTGAATTTCTTGTAGGTGTATCTTACCACTACATATGTTATCTTGTACATTGTATTTCTAACATTGTTATATAAAATCAATATATCTCCATGTTTTCCGTTTCTCTATTTTGTCTTTGCTCATGTAGGTTTTCGTGTTTATTTCCTGCAATGACAGACATTGCATGCTCGCAATTGGCTTCACTTCCCCCCTCAAATTGTTTCCCCTCACCTTCAGACCTTCCTGTTTCGTTTCAACGATCCCGACCAGCCATAGCGCCACTCTCCCTGTTCTTTGCTCGTGCTTGTACTAAAAATAAACACACCTGTTATCAGCGCCATCTCAGAGTATAAAACTTCACGCAAGAATTACTCCCCCTAGTTGTTCCACACATCTGAACTGCATTCCGATGAAGACGTTTTTAGCAAAGACATTTCTGGTCGGTTCTAAGTCAAACTGTACGCGATAAATCTTTCTTTTGTTTTTGCTATTTCATGTTACCAGAGCTTTTAATATTAAAGTTTTAGGGAGGGATGGGTACAACTTAATTACAGTCGTACCAGACCCAGCTGGAAAACTTTCTCAAATTATAACGATTTTACTTGTAGGCTTTAGAGTACGTGTTAGGAGGTGTGATTTCATATATAGGGACACATTTGGGAAGGGTGGGTGAGGGATCAGTGGCGTAGATAGAGGAGGGATCAGTGGCGTAGATAGAGGAGGGATCAGTGGCGTAGATAGAGGAGGGATCCGTGGCGTAGATAGAGGAGGGATCAGTGGCGTAGATAGAGGAGGGATCAGTGGCGTAGATAGAGGAGGGATCCGTGGCGTAGATAGAGGAGGGATCCGTGGCGTAGATAGAGGAGGGATCAGTGGCGTAGCTGGGAGGAGAGGGGTGGGGGATCTGTCCCCGAGCGCTGCACCTAGGGACGCCAAATTGATGCTACATATTACGAATACATTTAAGAATGAACGTGTTTTCCCTTCATAAATGCAACTCAGGTGTCATTTCCGGTTTCCTTCAGAAATGTCATGTTCGTCTATTCGTAGGTTAACATATTCGACAAGTTTCAAATTATGTTAGTTCGAATATCTATAACATAATCAATTATGGATTTCCAACATAACCAGTCTGGAATTCTATAGTTCTGTTTTGTTTTAAACAGATAATCAATAAAATAAAACGAGCATTACGTCAAACTATTACTTTTACAATATGTTAATTTTTCTGGTTATTATATCCAAAGTTATGTTTTAATTTTTCTGAATGTTACATTTGACTAATATTTTAGCAAAAAATAATTATATGTTAATTTTATATATACATTCTTGTTTCTTGATGCAGTCTTTCTCTGTTATTTAATGAAATCTTGTCCCATTGTTGCCTTCATTATTTTACTTATTACATCCTCTTCATACACTAGAAATATGCCACGAAAGCTTTACAACATTCAGAAACCTTTAAACGACAAATGATATCGATGTCTGTTTGTAACAAGATCACTGAATGAGTTCATCATCATCATGTGTCATACCGGTTGGCGTAGGCGATCATGTCCTTCCACAATCTTCTATCTACAGTGCATCGTATCAGTTCTGTTGTTGATTGTTTTCCATGCTATGACACCAAGCTATCCAGTATTTTCTCTCTTTGTCGTCCACGATCTCTCTTTCCTTTTATTTTGCCAGTTGTAATCAAGTATTCCAACTTTCCTCTTCTCGTGATGTGCTCGAAAAATGTTAATTGTTTCTTTCTGATGTTTTTTAGGAGCTGTGTTTTTGTGTTGGCCTCTTTGAAAACTTCTTCATTGGTTTTTTTAGCTGTCCAGGGAACTTTCAATATTCTTCTGAGAAATCCATCTCTGTGTTCTCTAATCGTCTTTTCATTTGTTTGTCTACTGTCCATGATTCGCTTCCATAGGTCAGAATTGGTTCTATACAGCACCGATGAACATTCTTTCTCATTTTTATTGACATAGATTTGTTGCATAAGATATTTTTCATTTTCTGAAATGCTATTTTGGCGTCAGCTATACTGCTTTTTATTTCCGTGGTGCATCTTCCATCTGATGTTATTATTGAGACCAAGTATTTCAGACGTTGCACTTGTTTCAAATTTGTCCTGTTTATTTTTATGTTGCATGCTGGTGATGATTGTTTCTTCGATATAACCATTACTTCTGTTTTCTTACTATTCAGACTGAGACCTTTCTTGTTGCTTTCTCTTACTATTATGTCTATCATTTCTTGTAGTTCATTCTCTGTCTCTGCTATTAAGACTTTTGCCATCCGCAAATTATTTATGTTGTGACCGTTGACGTCACTTACTAAATGAGTTACTGTTTCGTAAAGTTGTAAGATAAACATTCAATTGTAACTAGCAGCTCATATAGTAGAGAGACGAGACAGAGAACGACGTGTCAGCAAAACCCTTCATCAGGTGCAACACAAATAAATATACAAAGATAAAAGCGATAAGGAAACAGTGTTCTAAAATAAATAAATATAATTAGGAAAACTAAACACTGAAATGAAAAATGGCGGAAAGAAACGGTGACTAGAATTTACATAGCTATTGGTTACATGATTAATAGATAATAGGTAATGTAGGATATATTTGTACATCTCGATGTAATATATATAATTTTACATCTCCGTAAAGTAGTAAATTCTTCCTGGCTGGTTAAACCAAATCAATGATTGTGCAGCTGTGTTAACAGCTTATGAGAGTTTACCCTGTGTTGCCATTTATCCCTGTGTTTAGCTCTTATTTTAGAAGGTAAAGTACTGAATGTTAAATCTTCTGCCATCACATCCTCTCAAGAATGACCTTGACCGAAACTAGGAAACGCCTGAGAGCACTTTAACACCAGGTTTCTTTAACACTTTCCGTTATTTTTCAATTTCACCTTTTTAATTTTAATTTTTCTCGGATAATTTCTTAGATTCTTCTTGTAAACTCCTAGTGCACATGTCCAACAGCCATATTTTCACAGCAACACTGAGGAGGCAATGTCATATACACAGCTGCTGTCCATGATCTCACAATAATTGTGACTGTATACATATATAAAAAAAAGTAAAGTACCCCCGTCATATATACATACATACACACACACACACACATATATATATATATATATATATATATATATATATACAGTGTCCGAAAAAGAATGCACCTTTTTCAATAAATTATTATGCCCCCCCCCACCCCCAATGTGTATGAGGATCATTTTTAAATCAAACTTAATGTAATATCTCAACGGGTTTTTTTTTTAATCCAACGTTACAAAGATACAATTTTGAAATTGAAACGCGCCCTCCGTGACACGGCAGTGTCTAGTTCATAGTCTATTTCCTCCCATGCTCGACTCGTATTCTACAACATAAAACGTTTTATGTTGCTGTGTGGCTGCCATCTTGGACAACCTGTGTGAGTGCGTACAGCTCATATTTCAACTTCAACTGTTTTGCCTCAGTTACAATCGGTGCTTCTTACAGGCCTCTACACACACTGGTCATCTGGACAAAACAAACCAGTAAAAGGGTATATTCTTTTCGGACACCCTCTATATGTGTGTGCGTATATATATATATATATATAGATATATAGTAGTAGTAGTAGGGGGAGTAGTAATAGTAAGATTATATTTTCCTGGAGAGAAACAAATGTGTACATTTCATTGAAGGTACCTTTTCCTTTTGTTTTACGTGTCTAGAGTCGGCAGCTTTACCCAGAATTGGCTCTCAAGCTTGCGTTTACTGTCTGCCTCTCACAGAATTTGTCTTATAATAATATCAATAGTACAAATAAGCTTTCTAATTGTCTCCCCTAAGAGCCATTTTGCTAATTAATTCAGTAGAAGGTAGGGAAGATTGCAAGTAACCATGACGTCATAAGAATGGCTGCCATTGGGATATGCCGAAGACAGTACCATTGACGTACAAGAGAAGTGAAATCACATCTATTGTTATTGTTTCTAGAGTACATACATTTACGGTGAATCTGTGAGAAGGTTAAACGTTACACAAGTGATAACATTTATTGAACAATATTTTCTGAACAGCAGAATAATCATTCTGTGTATCAATTCCTTCACACCCACGGACTAGCTCATTGTGACTTATCAAAGTGATCATTTTTGGTGTCAATACAATCCTATATTGTTGTTTGTCTGCTCTCTAGTCAAGTCCGATATGCGTTGAATGATTGACCTACCAGCAAAGTTACGAGCTAATAGTTCTCGTTGATGCACTAGATGATGAAGAGCAGCGGTTTAATTTCTGCTTGAACCTGCCTATTGTCTGTTTGTTCGTGAATGTGACCAAGAACTATTAGAATGTGTTCTCGTCTAATGGATATTTACCTCTGGTCTTGGGGCTTTCCCCAAAAATAAATATTTCATTGTTTGTTATTATCTTCTCATATTTTGTTTAATTTTCCTATAGAACTGGGGAAAAAAATTAAGGTTCCCTCACCTGCCTTTTATACATATGGTGAATATGGTGTTTATGACCATTACCATGGTACATTTGTTGGTGATGTGGTCGGTATCACGCCAGGCCACATTTACCTCCCAGAAAAATCTCTGGTACTCATTTCTAAAGGCTGGATGACCCTGAAATCATGTCGGTCCGAGAAAAAATCCACCACTTCTTGGGATCCAACCTGGACCCGTCAGATTAGCAAGCAAGCATACTAACCACTCAGCCATCGAGGCATCAGAATGAGGCTGCCAGGAAGCGTGATATTAAATAGCATTATTGTTTGTGACTTATTAAAGGTGAAGCACGAGACTTGAACAGGCGTCTTAGCACGCGAGATTTTACCCATATGTGCTCAGCCGCATATCCAAAGTGTTCGGAGACTCTTGGATAGTGTCGCTTCAAGCATCGAAATTCAGGATGCCAAGCGGCGTTCCTCACCTTCACAGAGCATTACCCTAGTGCCCATATCTGCCAGCGTCTGGGTCGACTGGTGGGTTATCTTATTTTTCCAACCACGAGTACAACTCACACTGCATCCAGCGGGAATCGAACACGGGTTGTCCTAACGTCGGAAGCCCAGTCGGGTGGTTTTACCCAACTGGGTTATCGAGGGCCCCCCCCACCCCCTTTGTTATTTATTAACCTTTTTTAAGCTCTTGTTCTTTAGCCCAATGCCACACAGTAGTACTTTACTGTGGATCGACTCGTTTCAAGTAAGGTTAACAGAAGTCTCTCTGAATCATGCTTTTTAAAATTCCATTTTCACCTGAGAATCCATATTACTGGCACGTGTTCATTATTATCACTCTCACCTGGATCAGAGATTCCAAACACTAACCCCTTGAAGACTGCATTAAGTCTGAAGAGCTCTAGTAATAAACGCTAAAGAGATGATAAAAACAAACACTAAAAGGGATGATAAAACAAGCACTAAAAGAGATGATAAAACAAACACTAAAAGGGATGATAAAACAAGCACTAAAAGGGATGATAAAACAAACACTAAAAGAGATGATAAAACAAACACTAAAAGGGATGATAAAAACAAACATTAAAAGTGGTGATAAAACAAGCACTAAAAGGGATGATAAAACAAACACTAAAAGAGATGATAAAAACAAACATTAAAAGGGATGATAAAACAAACACTAAAAGGGGTGATAAAAACAAACACTAAAAGGGATGATAAAAACAAACATTAAAAGTGGTGATAAAACAAGCACTAAAAGAGATGATAAAACAAATACTAAAAGGGATGATAAAAACAAAACATTAAAAGTGGTGATAAAACAAACACTAAAAGAGATGATAAAACAAACACTAAAGAGATGATAAAACAAACACTAAAAGAGATGATAAAAACAAACATTAAAAGGGATGATAAAATAAACACTAAAAGGGATGATAAAAACAAACACTAAAAGGGATGATAAAACAAACACTAAAAGGGATGATAAAACAAACACTAAAATGGATGATAAAAACAAACATTAAAAGAGATGATAAAACAAACACTAAAAGGGATGATAAAAACAAACATTAAAAGGGATGATAAAACAAGCACTAAAAGGGATGATAAAAACAAACATTAAAAGGGATGATAAAACAAGCACTAAAAGAGATGATAAAACAAACACTAAAAGGGATGATAAAAATAAACATTAAAAGGGATGATAAAACAAACACTAAAAGGGATGATAAAAACAAAGATTAAAAGGGATGATAAAACAAGCACTAAAGCGATGATAAAAAAAAGCACCGAAAAATATTATAAAACTGTTGAAAACATAAAAGGTGATGAGACTATGAAGATGTTTCCAAGTGAACATACTTTCATGAACAGTGCACAAAAGAAATGTCTGAAGTCGTCATTAACAACAAACACAATAAAATACAGACTTTGAGATAGGACATTGGTTTATATATGCGAGCTTCTAGTTAAATAAAGCAGCTATTTTAGCAAGATGAGCTGACTTGTTTAAGGAATAGCGGCTATAAAAGAAGGCAAGTGAAGTAAATGAAAACAGATAATATATCAGACATTATATCCAGTGTGCGGCGTCACGTTGACTGCGACAACAAAGAACACGTCAGTCATTCTTGTGCTTCTCCATTTCTTATACCTTTTTGGCGTCGCGGGAGATGCAGAATTTGAGTTCTCTATCGCCTTCCTGCATCCGCGAGCATCTCACTTGAAGTTGATTCCTTGATATTCTCCTTTATCTTACACTCTCTGCCTCACTCTCTCTCTCTCATTCCCTGTCTTTCTCTCTATATATATTGCAATAATAAAGACCATTCTTCAATGAATCGCGAAAGGAGAGAGAAGGAGAGGTAGACAAAGAGATGGAAAGCATCAAAGAATGGACATTGCTCGACTTCCGAATGAATGACTGAAAATAGAGATGCAGGGACAAATTTGAGCAAGTGTGTCGGTAGTGAGCCCAACACCGCTACCATTATGGGATGAGAGGGATAGAAGATGTGATGAATACACAAGGCCTTCTACGTCATAGCATTCTACGTCATGACATTCTATATCATGGCACATTCTACGTCATGACATTCTATATCATGGCACATTCTACGTCATGACATTCTATATCATGGCACATTCGACGTCATGACATTCTATATCATGGCACATTCTATGTCATGACATTCTATATCATGGCACATTCTACGTCATGACATTCTATATCATGGCACATTCTACGTCATGCCATTCTATATCATGGCACATTCTATGTCATGGTATTATACGTCATGACATTCTACGTCATGGTATTATACGTCATGGTATTCTACGTCATAGTATGATCAGATGAAAATTGGTGATCTGGTGTCAATGTGTCCAGATTAAAATCTCTCATATGATAACTGAACGTATCTATCATTACCATTGTTGTATGCAGCCACACATACACATATACAGTAGCCTTATATCTGCAGCTACTTCCAGCAGATATATTCGTGTCGAACACTGCAAGAGTTTGTACCTGCTTCACCCAACACCTGGCAGCCTGATTTCCGTTGGAATTCCCTCAAATCTGCGGTTGTTAATTTGTCCACAGCAGCTGTTTCTACGGAAACTGTTTACCCCTTTGACTTCACAGCTTACTGTGAGATTCATTGACTGAATTCATTGTTTAATAAATCATAAATGTTGTGCAAACTGAAAACCTTAGCGGGTAGAAACAAAAACAAACATTTCCCAAATATTACTCAAATATTGCTATTCATATTTCATCTTCTTCATCAATTCTTCCTCATTTGCCTTTCAGCGTCAAGGGGAGATATAATTTGTGGTCTTTTGCTCTTCTGTTCGTCTCTGCTACTGTTAGTTTCCTAGTGTTTCTGATATTCCGTCGATCCATCTTTTTGCCGTGGTCGGCCCTTGGGTCTGGTGTTCTCGCAATGTTCATTGAAGGCTCGTTATGGTGTATTTTGATCTTCTACCTTATCACGTGACCTAACAATTTTATCTGTTGTTTCTTTATATAATCTATAGCGGAGATTTTTCCTAGCACGCTTTCTCGGTTTTCCATTTTTGATCTTATCTCTCAGGCTGTTTCCTGTCATTCATCAGACACATCTCACATCTTGGTAGGGGTTATTTTCCTGTTCTTGAGTCTATGGTCTAGGGTCCAGGGTCCAGGACTGACATTGGTAGCACAATAATCATGTTTCAATTTTGTTGAAATCTCTCAAATGAAACTTGATAATAGTTTTGTGATCTTTCTTATCAATGGCTTCAGCTACAATTACAGACCTATCTTTTTTATTTTCTCAGTTTTGAGGGATCGGAGGGCAAGTGAAAGAATATAAAGAATATAAAGATATATAAAGAAAAACAACATGTCCTATAAGGCCTACAATTACAGTGTCCATGTGTGTCAAGTCAGAAATTTGTGGCTATTATGGGCAGCATTACGCCAGCGCCGTGTTTTTAACCAAGAAAATCAGGTACTCATTTATCGAAGGATGAAGCAAGATCCTGCCTTCTTGTCCCGAGTCAAACTTGTCACTAGTGCTCTATCGTTGATTCATTTCGAGGGATGGCGTGGCAGGAAAATGCGAGCGGAAACTATGAAAGATATGTGGAGAAAGAAGAAATGCATTTTCTTTTTCTTTACGAAAAAAAAAGATTTATTAAACATTTCGGTATTTGTATGTGCACCATTTTAAAACAAACACAACAAAAGTCCGCATATTTGAAGAGGTACAATTTGCCAAGAAGAATAATACAGCGAGTGTCACAACAGGTAAAGTTTGACTGGAGAGAAAGAGCAGATAACAAAGAGAGAAAATTGTAAAAAAATTAATAAACTTGATAAATATTTTTACCATAATTTTTACAGACCTTGGGCACATAATTTTTTGAGTAATGTGGTCGGTATTACGCCCGTGCCGCATTACTTTCCCAGAAAAAAATCCGGTAAACATTTACGGCTAGGTGAACCTGGGAGCCGTCTATCAGGATCGAACCTGACCCTTCGTAGCCTAGTTTACCAACCACTGAGCTATCGTGGCTCTCTTGATAAACAATACACCTCACAATTTGTAAAGCATGTCAACACCTCACAATTTGTAAAGCATGTCAACACCTCACAATTTGTAAAGCATGTCAACACCTCACAATTTGTAAAGCATGTCAACACCTCACAATTTGTAAAGCATGTCAACACCTCACAATTTGTAAAGCATGTCAACACCTCACAATTTGTAAAGCATGTCAACACCTCACAATTTGTAAAGCATGTCAACACCTCACAATTTGTAAAGCATGTCAACACCTCACAATTTGTAAAGCATGGCAACACCTCACAATTTGTAAAGCATGTCAACACCTCACAACTTGTAAACCATGTCAACACCTCACAATTTGTAAAGCATGTCAACATCTACTCCCGCAAACATGTTCTCATCATCATCCAGTTGCTTGTCTTTGCTTGAATTTGTCTCCCATGACAGCTACTCTGAAGTTTCTCAGTTTCTGTTAAATAAATCGTTAACAACATGGGGCTACTGTTAAATAAATCGTTAACAACATGGTGCTACTGTTAAATAAATCGTTAACAACATGGGGCTACTGTTAAAATAAACCGTTAACAACCTGGTGCTACTGTTAAATAAATCGTTAACAACATGGGGCTACTGTTAAAATAAACCGTTAACAACATGGGGCTACTGTTAAATAATCTATTAACAACATGGTACTACTGATAATTATACCATTAACTCATATATTCCTGTTAAATACACCATTAACCCATACAGTTATATTACCAATTATATAAGAACAAATATTGTCCATTTTTGCCAATGAACTTCTTAACGCTGTGAGCATTGTTTTAAAACACTGCCCACTACAATGTAAGCCTTTGTTACTACCTCGTGTAAGGGTCGTTCTCACGCTCTCCGTCAAGCTCATCTTCAGCAGAACATTGTGACACACACAGGGGTTCCCAGACCGTGACAACAAGGCTTGTAAATGTAACTGGACATGAGAAAGAAGACATAGGTGGCGATGATTCTGCTAGAACCTCTAGTACTGGGATAGAGAGTGAAACAATGACTGCTCCCCTCACTTGAATGTCAAAGATTTAAATAATTAGAGAAATTATCGAAATACCAGTCATTGATGACAGTTTGTCATAACCATAGTCCCTGTTACGGGCGAACACATACTGGTGCACATAAACCTACAACTGTGGGAGGGAACAATCGTGTGAATGTGCTGTCGGGTGAAGCTGATGCGTTGTTGGATGACATACTGAGAGTTGAGGACCTGTAGGATAATAGACATACTCAGAGATGAAGACCTGTAGGATAATAGACATACTCAGAGTTGAGGACCTGTAGGATAATAGGCATACTCAGAATTGAGGACCTGTAGGATGATAGACATACTCAGAGATGAAGACCTGTAGGATAATAGACATACTCAGAGATGAAGATCTGTAGGATGATAGACATACTCAGAGTTGAGGACCTGTAGGATAATAGACATACTCAGAGATGAAGATCTGTAGGATGATAGACATACTCAGAGTTGAGGACCTGTAGGATAATAGACATACTCAGAATTGAGGACCTGTAGGATGATAGACATACTCAGAGTTGAGGACCTGTAGGATAATAGACATACTCAGAGATGAAGATCTGTAGGATGATAGACATACTCAGAGTTGAGGACCTGTAGGATAATAGACATACTCAGAGATGAAGATCTGTAGGATAATAGACATACTCAGAGTTGAGGACCTGTAGGATAATAGACATACTCAGAGATGAAGATCTGTAGGATGATAGACATACTCAGAGATGAAGACCTGTAGGATAATAGACATACTCAGAATTGAGGACCTGTAGGATGATAGACATACTCAGAGTTGAGGACCTGTAGGATAATAGACATACTCAGAGATGAGGACCTGTAGGATGATAGACATACTCAGAGATGAAGACCTGTAGGATGATAGACGTACTCAGAGATGAGGACCTGTAGGATAATAGACATACTCAGAGATGAAGACCTGTAGGATAATAGACATACTCAGAGATGAAGATCTGTAGGATGATAGACATACTCAGAGTTGAGGACCTGTAGGATAATAGACATACTCAGAATTGAGGACCTGTAGGATGATAGACATACTCAGAGTTGAGGACCTGTAGGATAATAGACATACTCAGAGATGAGGACCTGTAGGATGATAGACATACTCAGAGATAAGGACCTGTAGGATGATAGACATACTCAGAGATGAGGACCTGTAAGATAATAGACATACTCAGAGTTGAGGACCTGTAGGATAATAGACATACTCAGAGATGAGGACCTGTAGGATGATAGACATACTCAGAGTTGAGGACCTGTAGGATAATAGACATACTCAGAGGTGAGGACCTGTAGGATGATAGACTTACTCAGAGGTGAGGACCTGTAGGATAATAGACATACTCAGAGATGAAGATCTGTAGGATGATAGACATACTCAGAG
The DNA here is from genome assembly GCA_032433765.1 of Megaustenia siamemsis. Taxonomy (NCBI): domain Eukaryota; kingdom Metazoa; phylum Mollusca; class Gastropoda; order Stylommatophora; family Ariophantidae; genus Megaustenia; species Megaustenia siamemsis. Next base: position 80,958,077 of record JAVIAB010000156.1, on the reverse strand, counting down.
TTGAGGACCTGTAGGATAATAGACATACTCAGAGATGAAGATCTGTAGGATGATAGACATACTCAGAGTTGAGGACCTGTAGGATAATAGACATACTCAGAATTGAGGACCTGTAGGATGATAGACATACTCAGAGTTGAGGACCTGTAGGATAATAGACATACTCAGAGATGAAGATCTGTAGGATGATAGACATACTCAGAGTTGAGGACCTGTAGGATAATAGACATACTCAGAGATGAAGATCTGTAGGATAATAGACATACTCAGAGTTGAGGACCTGTAGGATAATAGACATACTCAGAGATGAAGATCTGTAGGATGATAGACATACTCAGAGTTGAGGACCTGTAGGATAATAGACATACTCAGAATTGAGGACCTGTAGGATGATAGACATACTCAGAGTTGAGGACCTGTAGGATAATAGACATACTCAGAGATGAGGACCTGTAGGATGATAGACATACTCAGAGATGAAGACCTGTAGGATGATAGACGTACTCAGAGATGAGGACCTGTAGGATAATAGACATACTCAGAGATGAAGACCTGTAGGATAATAGACATACTCAGAGATGAAGATCTGTAGGATGATAGACATACTCAGAGTTGAGGACCTGTAGGATAATAGACATACTCAGAATTGAGGACCTGTAGGATGATAGACATACTCAGAGTTGAGGACCTGTAGGATAATAGACATACTCAGAGATGAGGACCTGTAGGATGATAGACATACTCAGAGATAAGGACCTGTAGGATGATAGACATACTCAGAGATGAGGACCTGTAAGATAATAGACATACTCAGAGTTGAGGACCTGTAGGATAATAGACATACTCAGAGATGAGGACCTGTAGGATGATAGACATACTCAGAGTTGAGGACCTGTAGGATAATAGACATACTCAGAGGTGAGGACCTGTAGGATGATAGACTTACTCAGAGGTGAGGACCTGTAGGATAATAGACATACTCAGAGATGAGGACCTGTAGGATAATAGACATACTCAGAGATGAGGACCTGTAGGATGATAGACATACTCAGAGGTGAAGACCTGTAGGATGATAGACTTACTCAGAGGTGAGGACCTGTAGGATGATAGACATACTCAGAGGTGAAGACCTGTAGGATGATAGACATACTCAGAGGTGAGGACCTGTAGGATGATAGACATACTCAGAGGTGAAGACCTGTAGGATGATAGACATACTCAGAGGTGAGGACCTGTAGGATGATAGACTTACTCAGAGGTGAAGACCTGTAGGATGATAGACATACTCAGGGGTAAGGAAGGACCTATACGATGATAGACATACTCAGAGGTAAGGAAGGACCTATACGATGATAGACATACTCAGAGGTAAGGAAGGACCTATATGATGATAGACATACTCAGAGGTAAGGAAGGACCTATACGATGATAGACATACTCAGAGATGAGGACCTGTAGGGTGTCAGTGGTTATGTTTGAAACGGCGAATAGTGCGGAGCAGTTTTAATACAGAAACAATTTGGAATACTCCGTAGAACGAGGTAGGAATATCAATCTGTAAGGACTGGCTGGAAGTTGGCACAATCACAGAGCAACTAAAACAACTTGGGGACGTGGTAGAACAAGAACTGGCTAGCAGTTAGCACAACCAGCCAGCTACTGGAACCATCAGTGTGCACTCACTTCGGGATGTTTTGAAAGCGAGTGAACGTTGTGTGGGTTTATACGAAACACTGTGATATGACGGCCTAACAACAATGGACGCTGATTGAATGAGATCAATGTTCTATGGATTTACACCAAATACTAGGATGCGATGAACAATGAACGGATCAACTGAAATTGACACTTGACCCTGGTAAAGGTCAAGGTAAAGTACGAGACTTGACTCGGCGTCTTAGCACGCAAGTTTCCACCCATATGTGCTCGGCCACCTATCCAGAAATGTTCGGAGATTTCTGGATAGTGTCGCTTCAAGCATCGAAACTCATTATGTGAGGCGGCATTCCTCACCTTCACAGAGTACTATTCTGATACCTATTTCTGCCAGCGGCTGGGTCGACCGCGTAAATAATTTTTCTCTAACCACGAGTACAATTAAAACTTCTTCCAGCGGGAATCGAACACGGGTTGTCCGAACGTTGATAGCCCAGTCGGGTGGTGTTCCCAAATAGGCTAGCTAGACCCCTTCCCCCTCCCTCTGGTAAAAATGAAGAGTTGCAATCAAGTGCCCGGAGATTTACCCACTTAACGAATATCACCAGAGACAGTCTATTCTTGTTTACGAAACCGCATTTACAGACTTTTCATATGAGGCTGTCCTTGAAAACAAATGAACTTAAAACAGCAGTACATGCGATTTAACGTCAAATAGTATTTTTTACTTGAGTATGATAATTGTTAGAGGCCACAGAGATGGGATTTCTCAGAAGAATGTTGAAAGTTCCCTGGACAGCTAAAAAGACCAATGAGGAAGTTCTCAAAGAGGCCAACACAAAAAGGGAGCTCTTAAAAAACATCAGAAAGAAGCAATCAACATTTTTCGGGCACATCATGAGAAGAGGAAAGTTGGAATACTTGGTTACAACTGGCAAAATAAAAGGAAAGAGAATCGTGGGCGACAAAGAGAGAAAATACTGGATAGCTTGGTGTCATGGCATGGAAAACAGTCAACAACAGAACTGATACGATGCGCTGTAGATAGAAGATTGTGGAGGGACATGATCACCCACGTCAACCGGTATGGCACATGATGATGACGATGATGATAATACTTCCTAGTGGACATATAGAATGCAGATGTTAGACGTACATGTCACGTGACGTTATCGGTCAATGGGAAGTTTTATATCCTCATTCGCCCTTTCCCGAAAGTCCAGATTTGTTGTGGTCGGACATATTTCCACCATAGACTTATACATAACTAAGCCTCTTACCTTGCCGTCTACCGTAATGTAAGGTCTCTTGAGGCAAGGCGTAATGTCGAGGAGTACAGGTTTGATCTTGCCACGGGCTGTCTATTGTTCTTTGTTTTTCTCTGTTGTTGATTATTTGTGAATATTTCCCGAGTGTCGTCAACACCTCTTCAACTGAAATGATTCACTTCTCCTTTCTTTGTTCTCTAAAACGGTTTCCAGAATCTCTTGTAAAGATTTGGAATGCATCCGTCTGAGATAATCTACGCCTAACTGCCGCTGTCTGAGAAATTCTACCCCTTACTGCCGCTGTATGAGATATTCTACCCCTTACTGCCGCTATCTGAGATATTCCACCCCTTACTGCCGCTATCTGAGATATTCTACCCCTTACTGCCGCTATCTGAGATATTCTACCCCTTACTGCCGCTGTATGAGATATTCCACCTCTTACTGCCGCTATCTGAGATATTCCACCCCTTACTGCCGCTGTATGAGATATTCCACCCCTTACTGCCGCTGTATGAGATATTCCACCCCTTACTGCCGCTATCTGAGATATTCCACCCCTTACTGCCGCTGTATGAGATATTCCACCTCTTACTGCCGCTATCTGAGATATTCCACCCCTTACTGCCGCTGTATGAGATATTCCACCCTTACTGCCGCTGTATGAGATATTCCACCCCTTACTGCCGCTGTATGAGATATTCTACCCCTTACTGCCGCTGTATGAGATATTCCACCTCTTACTGCCGCTATCTGAGATATTCCACCCCTTACTGCCGCTGTATGAGATATTCCACCCCTTACTGCCGCTGTATGAGATATTCCACCCCTTACTGCCGCTATCTGAGATATTCCACCCCTTACTGCCGCTGTATGAGATATTCCACCCCTTACTGCCGCTGTATGAGATATTCCACCCCTTACTGCCGTTACCTGAGATATTCTACCCCTTACTGCCGCTATCTGAGATATTCTACCCCTTACTGCCGCTATCTGAGATATTCCACCCCTTACTGCCACTACCTGAGATATTCTACCCCTTACTGCCGCTACCTGAGATATTCTACCCGTTACTGCCGTTACCTGAGATACTCTACCCCTAACTGCCGTTATCTGAGATATTCTACCCCTTACTGCCGCTAGCTGAGATATTCTACCCGTTACTGCCGTTACCAGAGATACTCTACCCCTTACTGCCGCTACCTGAGATATTCTACCCCTTACTGCCGCTACCTGAGATATTCTACCCGTTACTGCCGCTACCTGAGATATTCTACCCCTTACTGCCGCTACCTGAGATATTTTACCCCTTACTGCAGCTACCTGAGATATTTTACCCCTTACTGCAGCTACCTGAGAAATTTTACCCCTTACTGCCGCTACCTGAGATATTCTACCCGTTACTGCCGTTACCTGAGATACTCTACCCCTTACTGCCGCTACCTGAGATATTCTACCCCTTACAGCCGCTACCTGAGATATTCTACCCCTTACTGCCGCTACCTGAGATATTCTACTCGTTACTGCCGCTACCTGAGATATTCTACCCCTTACTGCCGCTACCTGAGATACTCTACCCCTTACTGCCGCTACCTGAGATATTCTACCCCTTACTGCCGCTACCTGAGATATTCTACCCCTTACTGCCTCTATCTGAGATATTCTACCCCTTACTGCCGCTACCTGAGATATTCTACCCCTTACTGCCGTTACCTGAGATATTCTACCTCTTACTGCCGCTTTCTGACATATTCTACCCCTTACTACCGCTACCTGAGATACTCTGCCCCTTACTGCCGCTACCTGATATAATCTACCCCTTACTGCAGCTACCTGAGATATTTTACCCCTTACTGCCGCTACCTGATATAATCTACCCCTTACTGCAGCTACCTGAGATATTTTACCCCTTACTGCCGCTACCTGATATAATCTACCCCATACTGCAGCTACCTGAGATATTTTACCCCTTACTGCCGCTACCTGATATAATCTACCCCTTACTGCAGCTACCTGAGATATTCTACCCCTTACTGCCGCTACCTGATATAATCCACCCCTTACTGCAGCTACCTGAGATATTTTACCCCTTACTGCCGCTACCTGATATAATCTACCCCTTACTGCAGCTACCTGAGATATTTTACCCCTTACTGCCGCTACCTGATATAATCCACCCCTTACTGCAGCTACCTGAGATATTTTACCCCTTACTGCCGCTACCTGAGATATCCTACCCGTTACTGCCGTTACCTGAGATATCCTACCCGTTACTGCCGTTACCTGAGATACTCTACCCTTACTGCAGCTACCTGAGATATTTTACCCCTTACTGCCGCTACCTGAGATATTTTACCCCTTACTGCCGCTACCTGAGATATTTTACCCCTTACTGCCGCTACCTGAGATATTTACCCCTTACTGCCGCTACCTGATATAATCCACCCCTTACTGCAGCTACCTGAGATATTTTACCCCTTACTGCCGCTACCTGATATAATCCACCCCTTACTGCAGCTACCTGAGATATTTTACCCCTTACTGCAGCTACCTGAGATATTTTACCCCTTACTGCCGTTACCTGAGATACTCTGCCCCTTACTGCCGCTACCTGATATAATCCACCCCTTACTGCAGCTACCTGAGATACTCTACCCCTTACTGCAGCTACCTGAGATATTTTACCCCTTACTGCCGTTACCTGAGATACTCTGCCCCTTACTGCCGCTACCTGATATAATCTACCCCTTACTGCAGCTACCTGAGATATTTTACCCCTTACTGCAGCTACCTGAGATATTTTACCCCTTACTGCCGTTACCTGAGATACTCTGCCCCTTACTGCCGCTACCTGAGATATTTTACCCCTTACTGCCGTTACCTGAGATACTCTGCCCCTTACTGCCGCTACCTGATATAATCTACCCCATACTGCAGCTACCTGAGATATCCTACCCGTTACTGCCGTTACCTGAGATATCCTACCCGTTACTGCCGTTACCTGAGATATCCTACCCGTTACTGCCGTTACCTGAGATACTCTGCCCCTTACTGCCGTTACCTGAGATATTCTACCCCTTACTGCCGTTACCTGAGATACTCTGCCCCTTACTGCCGCTACCTGATATAATCTACCCCTTACTGCAGCTACCTGAGATATTTTACCCCTTACTGCCGTTACCTGAGATACTCTGCCCCTTACTGCAGCTACCTGAGATATCCTACCCGTTACTGCCGTTACCTGAGATACTCTGCCCCTTACTGCCGCTACCTGATATAATCTACCCCTTACTGCAGCTACCTGAGATATCCTACCCGTTACTGCCGTTACCTGAGATACTCTGCCCCTTACTGCCGCTACCTGATATAATCTACCCCTTACTGCAGCTACCTGAGATATCCTACCCGTTACTGCCGTTACCTGAGATATCCTACCCGTTACTGCCGTTACCTGAGATACTCTACCCTTACTGCAGCTACCTGAGATATTTTACCCCTTACTGCCGTTACCTGATATAATCTACCCCTTACTGCAGCTACCTGAGATATTTTACCCCTTACTGCAGCTACCTGAGATATCCTACCCGTTACTGCCGCTACCTGAGATATTCTACCCCTTACTGCCGCTACCTGAGATAACCTACCCCTTACTGCAGCTACCTGAGATAACCTACCCCTTACTGCAGCTACCTGAGATATTCTACCCCTTACTGCAGCTACCTGAGATATTCTACCCCTTACTGCAGCTACCTGAGATATCCTACCCCTTACTGCCGCTACCTGAGATATTCTACCCCTTACTGCAGCTACCTGAGATATTCTACCCCTTACTGCCGCTACCTGAGATAACCTACCCCTTACTGCAGCTACCTGAGATATTCTACCCGTTACTGCCGTTACCTGAGATACTCTACCCCTTACTGCCGCTGTATGAGATATTCCACCCCTTACTGCCGCTGTATGAGATATTCCACCCCTTACTGCCGTTACCTGAGATATTCTACCCCTTACTGCCGCTATCTGAGATATTCTACCCCTTACTGCCGCTATCTGAGATATTCCACCCCTTACTGCCACTACCTGAGATATTCTACCCCTTACTGCCGCTACCTGAGATATTCTACCCGTTACTGCCGTTACCTGAGATACTCTACCCTAACTGCCGTTATCTGAGATATTCTACCCCTTACTGCCGCTAGCTGAGATATTCTACCCGTTACTGCCGTTACCAGAGATACTCTACCCCTTACTGCCGCTACCTGAGATATTCTACCCCTTACTGCCGCTACCTGAGATATTCTACCCGTTACTGCCGCTACCTGAGATATTCTACCCCTTACTGCCGCTACCTGAGATATTTTACCCCTTACTGCAGCTACCTGAGATATTTTACCCCTTACTGCAGCTACCTGAGAAATTTTACCCCTTACTGCCGCTACCTGAGATATTCTACCCGTTACTGCCGTTACCTGAGATACTCTACCCCTTACTGCCGCTACCTGAGATATTCTACCCTTACAGCCGCTACCTGAGATATTCTACCCCTTACTGCCGCTACCTGAGATATTCTACTCGTTACTGCCGCTACCTGAGATATTCTACCCCTTACTGCCGCTACCTGAGATACTCTACCCCTTACTGCCGCTACCTGAGATATTCTACCCCTTACTGCCGCTACCTGAGATATTCTACCCCTTACTGCCTCTATCTGAGATATTCTACCCCTTACTGCCGCTACCTGAGATATTCTACCCCTTACTGCCGTTACCTGAGATATTCTACCTCTTACTGCCGCTTTCTGACATATTCTACCCCTTACTACCGCTACCTGAGATACTCTGCCCCTTACTGCCGCTACCTGATATAATCTACCCCTTACTGCAGCTACCTGAGATATTTTACCCCTTACTGCCGCTACCTGATATAATCTACCCCTTACTGCAGCTACCTGAGATATTTTACCCCTTACTGCCGCTACCTGATATAATCTACCCCATACTGCAGCTACCTGAGATATTTTACCCCTTACTGCCGCTACCTGATATAATCTACCCCTTACTGCAGCTACCTGAGATATTCTACCCCTTACTGCCGCTACCTGATATAATCCACCCCTTACTGCAGCTACCTGAGATATTTTACCCCTTACTGCCGCTACCTGATATAATCTACCCCTTACTGCAGCTACCTGAGATATTTTACCCCTTACTGCCGCTACCTGATATAATCCACCCCTTACTGCAGCTACCTGAGATATTTTACCCCTTACTGCCGCTACCTGAGATATCCTACCCGTTACTGCCGTTACCTGAGATATCCTACCCGTTACTGCCGTTACCTGAGATACTCTACCCCTTACTGCAGCTACCTGAGATATTTTACCCCTTACTGCCGCTACCTGAGATATTTTACCCCTTACTGCCGCTACCTGAGATATTTTTACCCCTTACTGCCGCTACCTGAGATATTTACCCCTTACTGCCGCTACCTGATATAATCCACCCCTTACTGCAGCTACCTGAGATATTTTACCCCTTACTGCCGCTACCTGATATAATCCACCCCTTACTGCAGCTACCTGAGATATTTTACCCCTTACTGCAGCTACCTGAGATATTTTACCCCTTACTGCCGTTACCTGAGATACTCTGCCCCTTACTGCCGCTACCTGATATAATCCACCCCTTACTGCAGCTACCTGAGATACTCTACCCCTTACTGCAGCTACCTGAGATATTTTACCCCTTACTGCCGTTACCTGAGATACTCTGCCCCTTACTGCCGCTACCTGATATAATCTACCCCTTACTGCAGCTACCTGAGATATTTTACCCCTTACTGCAGCTACCTGAGATATTTTACCCCTTACTGCCGTTACCTGAGATACTCTGCCCCTTACTGCCGCTACCTGAGATATTTTACCCCTTACTGCCGTTACCTGAGATACTCTGCCCCTTACTGCCGCTACCTGATATAATCTACCCCATACTGCAGCTACCTGAGATATCCTACCCGTTACTGCCGTTACCTGAGATATCCTACCCGTTACTGCCGTTACCTGAGATATCCTACCCGTTACTGCCGTTACCTGAGATACTCTGCCCCTTACTGCCGTTACCTGAGATATTCTACCCTTACTGCCGTTACCTGAGATACTCTGCCCCTTACTGCCGCTACCTGATATAATCTACCCCTTACTGCAGCTACCTGAGATATTTTACCCCTTACTGCCGTTACCTGAGATACTCTGCCCCTTACTGCAGCTACCTGAGATATCCTACCCGTTACTGCCGTTACCTGAGATACTCTGCCCCTTACTGCCGCTACCTGATATAATCTACCCCTTACTGCAGCTACCTGAGATATCCTACCCGTTACTGCCGTTACCTGAGATACTCTGCCCCTTACTGCCGCTACCTGATATAATCTACCCCTTACTGCAGCTACCTGAGATATCCTACCCGTTACTGCCGTTACCTGAGATATCCTACCCGTTACTGCCGTTACCTGAGATACTCTACCCCTTACTGCAGCTACCTGAGATATTTTACCCCTTACTGCCGTTACCTGATATAATCTACCCCTTACTGCAGCTACCTGAGATATTTTACCCCTTACTGCAGCTACCTGAGATATCCTACCCGTTACTGCCGCTACCTGAGATATTCTACCCCTTACTGCCGCTACCTGAGATAACCTACCCCTTACTGCAGCTACCTGAGATAACCTACCCCTTACTGCAGCTACCTGAGATATTCTACCCCTTACTGCAGCTACCTGAGATATTCTACCCCTTACTGCAGCTACCTGAGATATCCTACCCCTTACTGCCGCTACCTGAGATATTCTACCCTTACTGCAGCTACCTGAGATATTCTACCCCTTACTGCCGCTACCTGAGATAACCTACCCCTTACTGCAGCTACCTGAGATATTCTACCCGTTACTGCCGTTACCTGAGATACTCTACCCCTTACTGCCGCTACCTGAGATATTCTACCCCTTACAGCCGCTACCTGAGATATTCTACCCCTTACTGCCGCTACCTGAGATATTCTACCCGTTACTGCCGCTACCTGAGATATTCTACCCCTTACTGCCGCTACCTGAGATATTCTACCCGTTACTGCCGCTACCTGAGATATTCTACCCCTTACTACCGCTACCTGAGATATTCTGCCCGTCACTTCCGTTGTACATTTACTAACCGAAGCTAATATTGTTTTCTTCTGCTTGTATTCACTGACGTGTTTCATTGATACTTGTTCATTGTTGTTGTTCGTTTAGCAGATGCCCCATATCTTCGTTACAACCATGAACTCTGCCTGGTTGCTATTGAAGTTAAGGCTTTTATTATTACTTTCCATCGCGATAATAATCAATCAGTTTCGTAACACGTGTTCACTTTAATCGATTAAGACTGTGTCATGGAGATATTTCAGGCTGTAATGTTATAACCACCAACTGATGTCCCATGTATGACGGTCTGTGGGTTTGTCGATAACTCACTATATTATTTGCAATAACAGTTACTTGTAATTTCATGGTTGTCCTTTCTAAAACTACTTGTTTTATATTTCTGTCATGACCTCGAAAGTAACTATCAAACATTCAGCGGGGAATTTTTACTCATGTATCGTGTAAATGGGAAGTCATTGATCAAACTTCACCGTGTCGCTACATTAGTTGGTTGCCTGTCGCTACATTAGTTGGTTGCCTGTCGCTACATTAGTTGGTTGCCTGTCGCTACATTAGCCGGTCGTCTCTCGCTACATTAGTCGGTCGCCTGTTGTTACATTAGTCGGTCAACTGTCGCTACATTAGTCGGTCAGATGTCGCTACATTAGTCGGTCGCCTGTTGCTACATTAGTCCGTCAACTGTCGCTACATTAGTCCGTCAACTGTCGCTACATTAGTCCGTCAACTGTCGTTACATTAGTTGGCCAGCTGTCGCTACATTTGTCGGTCGCCTGTTGCTACATTAGTCAGTCAACTGTCGTTACATTAGTCGGTCGCCTGTTGCTACATTAGTCCGTCAACTGTCGCTACATTAGTCGGTCAACTGTCGTTACATTAGTTGGCCAGCTGTCGCTACATTAGTCAGTCAACTACCGCTACTTTAGTCTGTCGCCTGTCACTACATTAGTCAGTCAACTACCGCTACTTTAGTCTGTCGCCTGTCACTACATTAGTCAGTCAACTACCGCTACTTTAGTCTGTCGCCTGTCACTACATTAGTCAGTCAACTACCGCTACTTTAGTCTGTCGCCTGTCACTACATTAGTCAGTCAACTACCGCTACTTTAGTCTGTCGCCTGTCACTACATTAGTCAGTCAACTACCGCTACTTTAGTCGGTCGCCTGTTGCTACATTAGTCCGTCAACTGTCGTTACATTAGTCGGTCAACTGTCGTTACATTAGTTGGCCAGCTGTCGCTACATTAGTCAGTCAACTACCGCTACTTTAGTCTGTCGCCTGTCACTACATTAGTCAGTCAACTACCGCTACTTTAGTCGGTCGCCTGTTGCTACATTAGTCCGTCAACTGTCGTTACATTAGTCGGTCAACTGTCGTTACATTAGTTGGCCAGCTGTCGCTACATTAGTCAGTCAACTACCGCTACTTTAGTCTGTCGCCTGTCACTACATTAGTCAGTCAACTACCGCTACTTTAGTCTGTCGCCTGTCACTACTATCGTGTTAAGTAAATCGAATGTTTGATGTTTAGTTATCATCGTGTCAAGCAGGGATTGACGTTATTGCTTTTATCAACAAAACATGAGATGTGTTCGACTCGTGTCAGAAAACAGTCTGTGAGGTAAGGCCACAAATGAAGTTAGGAAATAAAAGTAGGAATAATTCTTGCCGTTGATTGCATAAAAAAAAACAACAGATACTATGGTATGATCACGTGAGGAGTGACGTCTCTGCAATTGAGGCATTTCCTTATCTGCTACGATCCCGTTCCAATAAACGTTGAGAGAACATCAAACCCAAGGGCCGATCACAACAATGATTCAACACAGCAAACCTTCAATAAAAAACGTTGAGAGAACATCAAACCCAAGGGCCGATCACAACAATGATTCAACACAGCAAACCTTCAATAAAAAACGTTGAGAGAACATCAAACCCAAGGGCCGATCACAACAATGATTCAACACAGCAAACCTTCAATTAACGTTGCGATAGCGGTTACAATAATGCATTGGTGGAATATTAGAAACACTAGGAAACATTACTGTAGAGTAGGCTAACAAAAGACCACAAATGACGTCTCCTTTCAAGTTTGAACCGAACATGCTAGACATGTATAAGTGAGGGTAACCCTGTCTACTCTTGTACTTGCTTCATGGGAAGGTTCGTCTCTCCAACCTGCCACCTCCTCCCAGCTCATATTTAACTTGTATTACTATATTGTTGTGGTCGTTGTTACTGTTAGGATCATCATCACTGCACACCAGACGAACCCATAGATGCTCCGATATCCTCCTAAAAAATCTCAAGAAAATCTAAGAGTACCTTGGTCGACAAGAGCGAACTCCATAGAACGGTCTGGAACCTACGGTGTAGGAAGGTCTGGAACCTACGGTGTAGGAAGGTCTGGAACCTACGGTGTAGGAAGGTCTGGAACCTACGGTGTAGGAAGGTCTGGAACCTACGGTGTAGGAAGGTCTGGAACCTACGGTGTAGGAAGGTCTGGAACCTACTGTGTAGTAAGAGAAGCTTGGTCGACGAGAACGAACTCCATAGAACGGTCTGGAATCTACTGTGTAGGAAGGTTTCTGCTGACAATTTTATCCAGGCAGCGACCATAATTTAACCTCTTTTCTGATACAACAGAACTCTCTGTTTATTACCGTTATCCGAGAGGGCTAGACATCGGATCTCACTACCCGAGAGATCAGGGGAGGGAAAAGTCATGAAAAAACCACGGATTGATTTTTCCTATTTTGGAAAATCATTGTTGGGCAATTTTGCCCTTTCATCTCGGAATCTTACGGAAGTACTGGTGATATTGGGTTGTTTCAGACATACAGACTTCTACGTCTTTTCTTCCTTGTTTGCCTTTCAATATCGAGGGGAGATATAATTTGAGGTCTTTTGCTCTTCATTTCACCTCTGCTGGTGTTATGTTTCTTCATCATCATGTTGTGCCATACCGGTTGGCGTAGGCGATCATGTCCTTCCACAACATTCTATCCACCGTGCATCGTATTAATTCTGTTCTTGACTGTTTTCCATGCCATGACACGAAGCTATCTAGTATTTTCTCTATTTCTTGTCTGCGATCTCTCTCTCCCTGTATTTTGCCAGTTGTAACTAAGCATTCCAGCTTTCCTATTCTCATGATGTGCCCGAAAAAATGTTGATTGTTTCTTTCAGATGTTTCTTAGAAGCTCCCTTTTTGTATTGGCCTCTTTGAGAATTTCCTCATTGGTGTTTTTAGCTGTCCAGGGAACTTTCAACATTCTTCTAAGAAATCCCATATCTGTGGCCTCTCATCGTCTTTTCATTAGTTTGTTTAATGTCCATGATTCGCTTCCATATGTCAGAATTGACTCTATATAGCACCGATGAACTCTCTTTATCACTTCTATTGACATTGATTTATTGCATACGATATTTTTCATTTTCTGAAATGTTATTTTGACCGGAGCTATTCTGCTTTTTATTTCTGTGGTGCATTTTCCATCTGATGTTATTATTGTGCCCAAGTATTTGAAACGTTGCACCTGTTTCAGGTTTGTCCTGTTTAATTTTATGCTGCATGATGGTGATGATTGTTTCTTCGATATGACCATTACTTCTGTTTTCTTACTATTCAGACTAAGACCTTTTTTGTTACTTTCTTTTACTATTATATTTATCATTTCTTGTAGTTCATCTCTGACTCTGCTATTAAGACTGTGTCATCCGCATATCGCAAATTGTTTATGTTGCGACCATTGACTCTAATTCCTTTTTTATCTACTATTGATACCATAATATTGCCGATGTAAAGTTAAAACAAATCCGGCGACAGAACACAGTCTTTCTAACTCCTTGTTTTATATATTGAAACCGTCCTGTTTGATTGTTAATTCTTATGGCTGCTGTTTCTTGCCCGTGCAGGTATGATTTGCAGATCCTTGCAATCAATGTTTTATTTCTCCAGCATACTGCTTGTTTCCACTGGCTTAAGAGACAACGACAGAGAAAAAAATTCGCGGACATCACGAAGTGGATGGATCTCGAATTCGTCAATACCCACACAGCAGCGAGAAATAGAAAACTGAAGATGAACAGTTGGTAATGATGACAAGATAAATTCAGGGAATAGGCAGTAACAAATAAAAATGCTAGATTGTAAACAGAACTGGCATGCCAGTCCTCAATATTTACGTAGTCATGTCAATCAACAAAAGCTGTCAAACAGCAGCCACTAGCTACACATTATCGTTATGTTGTTTTTTTTTTTTCATTTTCTGTGATAATTCATTATGTGTATTATTCTACGTTTTAATAGATCAAATAATTATATCAAACGAACAAGACATTATTGTCTTGTTTCTGTACTAGTTTAGCTGCTTGATACCGTTTTGTGATCACTTTACGCTATGATTATTGATGTGTATGCATCACTTTTATGTCAGAATTTTGTTTTAAAATGTGTTCTTTCGCTAAATATTTCCTGTATGTTTCTTTGTCGCAGGTGATGACGACGTGTGTCTCTCATGTAACAGCAAACTCGGTGAGTATATAAGGCACAAGGGTTGGTTGGTTGGTTGGTTGTTTGGTTGGTTTGTTGGTTTGTGTGTTGTTGGTTGGTTTGTTGGTTGGTGGCTAGAAGAGTGAAAGAGAAATGTGTCAAAGGGGGAGGGGGCCACATAAGTGCTATAAGATATAGTCGTAAATGTTCAAACACGGAGAAAGACAGACATGGAGAATAAAAGGAAGAGACGAGGAGAGAAGAGGAGCGAAGAAGGGAGAAGAAGAGGGGAGAAGAAGAGAGGAGAGGAGATGAAAAAATAAGGGGAGAGGAGAGGAGAGAGGAGAAGAGAAGAGGAGAGGAGAGAGAAAGAGAAGAGGAGAGGAGAAAAGAGGAGAGAGAAAGAGAAGAGGAGAAGAGGTGAGAAGAGGGGAGAGAGAAAGAGAAGAGAAGAGAAGAGAAGAGAAGAGAAGAGAAGAGAAGAGAAGAGAAGAGAAGAGAAGAGAAGAGAAGAGAAGAGAAGAGAAGAGAAGAGAAGAGGAGAGAAGAGAATAGAAGAGAAGAGAAGAGAAGAGAAGAGAAGAGAAGAGAAGAGAAGAGAAGAGAAGAGAAGAGAAGAGAAGAGAAGAGAAGAGAAGAGAAGAGAAGAGAAGAGAAGAGAAGAGGAGAGCAGAGGAGAGGAGAGTAGATGAGAGAGAAAGAAAGGAGAGGAGAGGAGGAGAAGAGAGATAAAGAGAGGAGAGGAGAAGAGAGGAGAGCTTTATAAACCACACATATGTAATGTAAGTCAAGCAAAAACGCACCCACATACACATACCATACATATATAGGCACAAGTTCTGCGGATAGCAAAGTAGAATGAATATTGACTTGACAGTTCCAAACATATGCCCATGTACGTGTTTAGTTTCGGTGACGACAGCAGGTAGGTTCTGATGACGAAATGGTGTCAGTGTTCAGTTCGTGTACACTCAATACATTGCAGGCATTTCTTTCTGAATATAATAATCGAAATTATAAATTCGTCAGAACGTCTGTGTGTCTAACGTCAATAAACATAGAGAGGAAACACAGACATAAAAACGAACTGTCTTAAATGTTAATACCTCGTACAAGTATGAGTATAAAAGTAAAAGTCAAGAACCCCCTTCACGCCAAGTGGCGTATAGGGAATATGGTGTTAGTGACCATACATTTTACAGACCTTCAGCACATGATTTTTTGAGTAATGTGGTCAGTATTACGCCTGTGCCGCTTTACTTTCCCAGAAAAAAATTGGGTACTCATTTTAAGGCTGGGTGAACCCGAAAGCTGTCGATTGGGATCGAACCCTACCTCTTGTCCTTTGTAGTGCAGTTCACTAACCACTGAGCTATCGCGGCTTCCAAGTATGAGTATGTCAAACGTTTCACTGTGGCCAAAGATTCCTTCATCACCCTCAACCATATTCTGTAGCACTGTGTTTAATATCTGACGTTTTAGTTCATCAACTTCATCAAGCGCTCACTTTTAACTACTTTCATAGCCTTTGATTTCTCTTGATCTTCCTGTGAGGCAGCAGTTGTTTGTAGCCAGAGCTGGCTCACCTATGGAAGTAGTCTTACCAGACAAACGAGTCTTTCATACCCGAGTTTGTGTTAAATGTCCCTTCCTCTATAT
Source organism: Megaustenia siamemsis (assembly GCA_032433765.1). Classification (NCBI taxonomy): domain Eukaryota; kingdom Metazoa; phylum Mollusca; class Gastropoda; order Stylommatophora; family Ariophantidae; genus Megaustenia; species Megaustenia siamemsis. The sequence continues at coordinate 80,941,802 of JAVIAB010000156.1, read as the reverse complement.
CTTCGGTATAAATTTCTGACTTAATTATCCGCCAAGATATAACATGCTCCTCCTACCTGTTTAATAAATTTCTCTCTTGATTGTCCGTCAGATTTAACATGCCCCTACCTTCTGTATACATTTCTCACTAGATTATTCGTCAGATATAATAACATGATCCTAACTTCTGTATAAATTTCTCACTAGATTATTAGTCAGATATAATAACATGATCCTAACTTCTGTATAAATTTCTCACTAGATTATTAGTCAGATATAATAATATGATCCTAACTTCTGTATAAATTTCTCACTAGATTATTAGTCAGATATAATAACATGATCCTAACTTCTGTATAAATTTCTCACTAGATTATTCGTCAGATATAATAACATGATCCTAACTTCTGTATAAATTTCTCACTAGATTATTAGTCAGATTTAACTTGTTACCTTCTATACAAATTTCTCACTTGACTGTCCGTTAGATTTAACATGCTGCTACCTTCTGTATCAATGTCTCATTGCTAATCCGTTAGATTTAACATGCCTCTACTTTCTCCATACATTTTAAATTGGACTTTCTCCACGACTTTAGAATATTGTGTTACATGGTGATACCCATGGTGTGGTCCTGTGTATTTGAGCTGCCATGGCTGACTGTAGCAGACACATTCCAACATTTACAAGTGAGACAGCCGCCCAGTCAATGGTAAACCTTGCAGTGTACAACGCTGAGATCTTTCTGTCTTATCAGGAAAAGATCGCAATTCTAACGGACATTATCGAAGCAAGGTGATGGTGGTCCGAAGGCAAAGATAAACCTTAAGTTTACTCCTGTCTCAGCGGTGTTTATTTAGTTTGGCGCTGTTAAATGTGACTCAGATTATGTTGATAAGTCAGTTAATGGTTAATTCGAACATATTTCAGTACACGTTATGTATATTTCTTATAGGAAAATATTATATTGTATAACTGCTGATTTAGTACTAGATCGACTGTCGTGTATTCTAGCGCCACTGAACTGATATGAACAGAGAATAACTCTGACAAAGGGTACTAGAGATCTCCTTTGACAAAATGTACTAGAGATCTCCTTTGACAAAATGTACTAGAGATCTCTTCTGGCAAAAGTTACTGGAGATCTTTCATTAGAAAATGTGCGAGAGATCTCCTCTGACAAAGTGTACTAGAGATCTCCTCTGACAAAAGGTACCAGAGATCTCCTCTGGCAAAATGTACTAGAGATCTCCACTGACAAATGGTACTGGAGATCTCCTCTGACAAATGGTACTGGAGGTCTCCTCAGACAAAAGGTATTAGAAATCTTTTCTTGCAAAAGTTACTGGAGATCGCCTCTGATAAAGTGTACTAGAGATCTCCTCTGACAAAATGTACTAGAGATCTCCTCTAGCAAAATGTACTAGAGATCTCTGACAAAATGTACTAGAGATCTCGCCTGCAAAATGTACTAGAGATCTCCTCTGGCAAAATGTACTAGGGACCTCCTCTGACAAAATGTACTAGAGATCTCCTCTAACAAAATGTACTAGAGATCTCCTATGACAAAATGTACTAGAGATCTCCTCTGACAAAATGTACTAGAGATCTCCTCTGACAAAATGTACTAGAGATCTCCTCTGACAAAATGTACTAGAGATCTCCCATGGCAAAATGTACTAGAGATCTCCACTGACAAAATGTACTAGAGATATCCTCTGGCAAAATGTACTAGAGATCTCCTGTGACAAAATGTACTAGAGATCTCCTGTGACAAAATGTACTAGAGATCTCATCTGACAACATGTACTAGAGATCTCCTCTGACAAAATGTACTAGAGATATCCTCTGGCAAAATGTACTAGAGATCTCCTGTGACAAAATGTACTAGAGATCTCCTCTGACAAAATGTACTAGAGATATCCTCTGGCAAAATGTACTAGAGATCTCCTGTGACAAAATGTACTAGAGATCTCCTGTGGCAAAATGTACTAGAGATCTCATCTGGCAAAATGTACTAGAGATATCCTCTGACAAAATGTACTAGAGATCTCATGTGGCAAAATGTACTAGAGATCTCCTCTGGCAAAAGTTACTGGAAAACACCTCTGACAAAATGTACTAGAGATCTCATCTGGCAAAATGTACTAGAGATCTCCTGTGGCAAAATGTACCAGAGATCTCCTCTGGCAAAGGTTACTGGAGATTTCCTCTGACAAATGGTACTGGAGATCTCCTCTGACAAAGGGTACTGGATATCTTCTCTGACAAATGGTACTGGAGATCTCCTCTGACAAATGGTACTGGAGATTTCCTCTGACAAATGGTACTGGAGATCTGCTCTGACACAGGGTACTGGATATCTTCTCTGACAAATGGTACTGGAGATTTCCTCTGACAAATGGTACTGGAGATCTCCTCTGACAAATGGTACTGGAGATCTCCTCTGACAAATGGTACTGGAGATCTCCTCTGACAAATGGTACTGGAGATCTCCTCTGTCAAATGGTACTGGAGATCTGCTCTGACAAAGGGTACTGGAGATCTCCTCTGAAAAATGGTACTGGAGATTTCCTCTGACAAAGGGTACTGGAGATCTCCTCTGACAAATGGTACTGGAGATCTCCTCTGACAAATGGTACTGGAGATCTCCTCTGACAAATGGTACTGGAGATCTCCTCTGACAAAGGGTACTGGAGATTTCCTCTGACAAATGGTGCTGGGGATCTCCTCTGACAAAGTGTACTAGAGATCTCCTCGAACAAAAAGTGTGATATGGAGATCTCCTCTAACAAAAAGTAGCAAGTGACAGGATGTAACATACACTCCTACAAGGTGACAGCTTTACAAAAAATAACGCAACAAAATAATGACGTTTCAGAACATGCAGCCTTCGTCAGAAAACGATAACAACACACAGACAACTGATGAAGATAAACTCTGCTACATCCAGGATGAGGGAGAGGCAAATAATTGTAGTCCTGCCGTAAAGCTGCCAGCCGGAGCAAGGGGGGGGGATGTAGTGTACACTGCTACAAGCAGCAGTAAGAGTGTATTTGTAGGGGTGTACTTGTAGATGTGTACATGTAAGAGTGCACTTTTATTAGCGTACATGTAGAAGTGTAAGTTACACCCCACCACGTATTCTTATATCTAGAATGACCGAAACTAGTAGATCATAGAGAAATTAAAAGTGAAATAAGAAATAAAATGACAAAACAAAAGGGAGATTCAGTGCTTTATTTGAGTACAAAAATTAATAATTAATAAAAAAAATTATACACTAAAAAGTATTCTTCAATTAATTGAATAATAATAAAAAAAATAATGTGATACATAACTTAGCCTCCAGAAAGATTCAGAGTGTGGACGAATATACGTTAAATGCGGATGTGGTGAGAAATGAAAGAGGGAAGAATAAACCATTTCAAGCACAGCACAAAAACCATGGTTTTCTTCTTCAATCTCTCACTTCTCATCACATCCACACGTGACGTGTAGTCGTCCACACTCTGTCAGCTTCGGGATCATATCAAAGCTAACTCTCACATTATTTTTTAATTATTTAATTAGTTGAAGAATATTTTTTTTACTTTACTAATATTTATTTATTATCTTTTTTTCCCTCTTGTAATGCATTTAATTTCCCCTTCATTTTATCAGTTCATTTCTTATCGCACATTACATTTCCCCTTCATTTTATCAGTTCATTTCTTATCGCACATTACATTTCCCCTTCATTTTATCAGTTCATTTCTTATCGCACATTACATTTCCCCTTCATTTTATCAGTTCATTTCTTATGGCACATTACATTTCCCCTTCATTTTATCAGTTCATTTCTTATGGCACATTACATTTCCCCTTCATTTTATCAGTTCATTTCTTATCGCACATTACATTTATCCTTGATCTACTGGACCCACTCATGTTAGATACAGTAGAGTTTATCTTTATTCCATTGTCTGTTTGCGTTGTTCTCGTTTCCGGAAGAAGGTCTATGTAGACCGAAAAGACAGTATTTTGTTGTGTTCCTTTTTTTGTAAAACTGTCACCATATCTTGGAGTGTACGTTACACCCCACCACTTGCTCCTTGCTCCAGCTTTACCGCGGCATTGAATTTATTTACCGGTTCCCTACTGACAACAGGTACTAGAGATCTCCACTGACAACAGGTACTAGAGATCTCCACTGACAACAGGTACTAGAGATCCCCTACGGGAAAGAAGGACGACATGTTCGTGATGTTTAAAGCATAAATTTAATCAAATATAAACATTTTAAAAACACAATAAATAACAGTCATTTGACCTCATAGACACCATCACCATATCTGCTACACCACGCATAGCCTGACGGATACGCTTTGCTTCATAATTTTTTTCTTTTATGTCCTCCTCGCCATCATCAGGCCGCACGTCTTTTGCAGAACATTAATCTTGTCATAGCCGGCTGAAAGAATCTCTCTCTCTCTCTCTAGCGATATCTCTCACAGAACGTTGTACTCACCACAGTCCGTCTGAAAGAATCTCTCTCTCTCTCTCTAGCGATATCTCTCACAGAACGTTGTACTCACCACAGTCCGTCTGAAAGAATCTCTCTCTCTCTCTCTAGCGATATCTCTCACAGAACGTTGTACTCACCACAGTCCGTCTGAAAGAATCTCTCTCTCTCTCTCTCTAGCGATATCTCTCACAGAACGTTGTACTCACCACAGTCCGTCTGAAAGAATCTCTCTCTCTCTCTCTCTCTCTAGCGATATCTCTCACAGAACGTTGTACTCACCACAGTCCGTTTTAAAGAATCTCTCTCTCTCTCTCTCTCTAGCGATATCTCTCACAGAACGTTGTACTCACCACAGTCCGTCTGAAAGAATCTCTCTCTCTCTCTCTAGCGATATCTCTCACAGAACGTTGTACTCACCACAGTCCGTTTTAAAGAATCTCTCTCTCTCTCTCTCTAGCGATATCTCTCACAGAACGTTGTACTCACCACAGTCCGTTTGAAAGAATCTCTCTCTCTCTCTCTCTCTAGCGATATCTCTCACAGAACGTTGTACTCAACACAGTCCGTTTGAAAGAATCTCTCTCTCTCTCTCTCTCTCTCTCTCTAGCGATATCTCTCACAGAACGTTGTACTCACCACAGTCCGTTTGAAAGAATCTCTCTCTCTCTCTCTCTCTAGCGATATCTCTCACAGAACGTTGTACTCAACACAGTCCGTTTGAAAGAATCTCTCTCTCTCTCTCTCTCTCTAGCGATATCTCTCACAGAACGTTGTACTCAACACAGTCCGCTTGAAAGAATCTCTCTCTCTCTCTCTCTAGCGATATCTCTCACAGAACGTTGTACTCACCACAGTCCGTCTGAAAGAATCTCTCTCTCTCTCTCTCTCTCTAGCGATATCTCTCACAGAACGTTGTACTCACCACAGTCCGTCTGAAAGAATCTCTCTCTCTCTCTCTCTCTCTCTAGCGATATCTCTCACAGAACGTTGTACTCAACACAGTCCGTTTGAAAGAATCTCTCTCTCTCTCTCTCTCTCTCTCTCTAGCGATATCTCTCACAGAACGTTGTACTCACCACAGTCCGTCTGAAAGAATCTCTCTCTCTCTCTAGCGATATCTCTCACAGAACATTGTACTCACCACAGCCCGTCTGAAAGAATCTCTCTCTCTCTCTCTCTAGCGATATCTCTCACAGAACGTTGTACTCACCACAGCCCGTCTGAAAGAATCTCTCTCTCTCTCTAGCGATATCTCTCACAGAACGTTGTACTCACCACAGCCCGTCTGAAAGAATCTCTCTCTCTCTCTCTCTCTCTCTCTCTCTCTCTCTCTCTAGCGATATCTCTCACAGAACGTTCTACTCACCACAGTCCGATTTAAAGAATCTCTCTCTCTCTCTCTCTCTAGCGATATCTCTCACAGAACGTTGTACTCACCACAGTCCGTCTGAAAGAATCTCTCTCTCTCTCTCTCTCTAGCGATATCTCTCACAGAACGTTGTACTCACCACAGTCCGTTTGAAAGAAACTCTCTCTCTCTCTCTCTCTAGCGATATCTCTCACAGAACGTTGTACTCAACACAGTCCGTTTGAAAGAATCTCTCTCTCTCTCTCTAGCGATATCTCTCACAGAACGTTGTACTCACCACAGTCCGTTTGAAAGAATCTCTCTCTCTCTCTCTCTCTCTCTCTCTCTAGCGATATCTCTCACAGAACGTTGTACTCAACACAGTCCGTTTGAAAGAATCTCTCTCTCTCTCTCTCTCTCTAGCGATATCTCTCACAGAACGTTGTACTCAACACAGTCCGCTTGAAAGAATCTCTCTCTCTCTCTAGCGATATCTCTCACAGAACGTTGTACTCACCACAGTCCGTCTGAAAGAATCTCTCTCTCTCTCTCTAGCGATATCTCTCACAGAACGTTGTACTCACCACAGTCCGTCTGAAAGAATCTCTCTCTCTCTCTCTCTCTCTAGCGATATCTCTCACAGAACGTTGTACTCAACACAGTCCGTTTGAAAGAATCTCTCTCTCTCTCTCTCTCTCTAGCGATATCTCTCACAGAACGTTGTACTCACCACAGTCCGTCTGAAAGAATCTCTCTCTCTCTAGCGATATCTCTCACAGAACGTTGTACTCACCACAGCCCGTCTGAAAGAATCTCTCTCTCTCTCTCTCTAGCGATATCTCTCACAGAACGTTGTACTCACCACAGCCCGTCTGAAAGAATCTCTCTGTCTCTCTAGCGATATCTCTCACAGAACGTTGTACTCACCACAGCCCGTCTGAAAGAATCTCTCTCTCTCTCTCTCTCTCTCTAGCGATATCTCTCACAGAACGTTGTACTCACCACAGTCCGTCTGAAAGAATATCTCTCTCTCTCTCTAGCGATATCTCTCACAGAACGTTGTACTCACCACAGTCCGTCTGAAAGAATCTCTCTCTCTCTCTCTCTAGCGATATCTCTCACAGAACGTTGTACTCACCACAGCCCGTCTGAAAGAATCTCTCTCTCTCTCTCTAGCGATATCTCTCACAGAACGTTGTACTCACCACAGTCCGTCTGAAAGAATCTCTCTCTCTCTCTCTCTCTCTAGCGATATCTCTCACAGAACGTTGTACTCACCACAGTCCGTCTGAAAGAATCTCTCTCTCTCTCTCTCTCTCTAGCGATATCTCTCACAGAACGTTGTACTCACCACAGTCCGTCTGAAAGAATCTCTCTCTCTCTCTCTCTCTAGAGATATCTATCACAGAACGTTGTACTCACCACAGTCCGTCTGAAAGAATCTCTCTCTCTCTCTCTAGCGATATCTCTCACAGAACGTTGTACTCACCACAGTCCGTCTGAAAGAATCTCTCTCTCTCTCTCTCTCTAGAGATATCTCTCACAGAACGTTGTACTCACCACAGTCCGTCTGAAAGAATCTCTCTCTCTCTCTCTCTCTAGCGATATCTCTCACAGAACGTTGTACTCACCACAGTCCGTCTGAAAGAATCTCTCTCTCTCTCTCTAGCGATATCTCTCACAGAACGTTGTACTCACCACAGTCCGTCTGAAAGAATCTCTCTCTCTCTCTAGCGATATCTCTCACAGAACGTTGTACTCACCACAGCCCGTCTGAAAGAATCTCTCTCTCTCTCTCTCTCTCTCTCTCTCTCTCTAGCGATATCTCTCACAGAACGTTGTACTCACCACAGTCCGTCTGAAAGAATCGCTCTCTCTCTCTAGCGATATCTCTCACAGAACGTTGTACTCACCACAGTCCGTTTTAAAGAATCTCTCTCTCTCTCTAGCGATATCTCTCACAGAACGTTGTACTCACCACAGTCCGTCTGAAAGAATCTCTCTCTCTCTCTAGCGATATCTCTCACAGAACGTTGTACTCACCACAGCCCGTCTGAAAGAATCTCTCTCTCTCTCTAGCGATATCTCTCACAGAACGTTGTACTCACCACAGTCCGTCTGAAAGAATCTCTCTCTCTCTCTAGCGATATCTCTCACAGAACGTTGTACTCACCACAGCCCGTCTGAAAGAATCTCTCTCTCTCTAGCGATATCTCTCACAGAACGTTGTACTCACCACAGCCCGTCTGAAAGAATCTCTCTCTCTCTCTCTCTCTCTCTCTCTCTCTAGCGATATCTCTCACAGAACGTTGTACTCACCACAGCCCGTCTGAAAGAATCTCTCTCTCTCTCTCTAGCGATATCTCTCACAGAACGTTGTACTCACCACAGCCCGTCTGAAAGAATCTCTCTCTCTCTCTCTCTAGCGATATCTCTCACAGAACGTTGCACTCACCACAGTCCGTCTGAAAGAATCTCTCTCTCTCTCTCTACAGATATCTCTCACAGAACGTTGTACTCACCACAGTCCGTCTGAAAGAATCTCTCTCTCTCTCTCTCTAGAGATATCTCACACAGAACGTTGTACTCACCACAGTCCGTCTGAAAGAATCTCTCTCTCTCTCTCTCTAGAGATATCTCTCACAGAACGTTGTACTCACCACAGTCCGTCTGAAAGAATCTCTCTCTCTCTCTCTCTAGCGATATCTCTCACAGAACGTTGCACTCACCACAGTCCGTCTGAAAGAATCTCTCTCTCTCTCTAGAGATATCTCTCACAGAACGTTGTACTCACCACAGTCCGTCTGAAAGAATCTCTCTCTCTCTCTCTCTCTAGCGATATCTCTCACAGAACGTTGTACTCACCACAGTCCGTCTGAAAGAATCTCTCTCTCTCTCTAGAGATATCTCTCACAGAACGTTGTACTCACCACAGCCCGTCTGAAAGAATCTCTCTCTCTCTCTCTCTAGCGATATCTCTCACAGAACGTTGTACTCACCACAGCCCGTCTGAAAGAATCTCTCTCTCTCTCTCTCTCTAGCGATATCTCTCACAGAACGTTGTACTCACCACAGCCCGTCTGAAAGAATCTCTCTCTCTCTCTAGCGATATCTCTCACAGAACGTTGTACTCACCACAGCCCGTCTGAAAGAATCTCTCTCTCTCTCTAGCGATATCTCTCACAGAACTTTGTACTCACCACAGCCCGTCTGAAAGAATCTCTCTCTCTCTCTCTCTCTAGCGATATCTCTCACAGAACGTTGTACTCACCACAGTCCGTCTGAAAGAATCTCTCTCTCTCTCTCTCTAGAGATATCTCTCACAGAACGTTGTACTCACCACAGTCCGTCTGAAAGAATCTCTCTCTCTCTCTCTCTAGCGATATCTCTCACAGAACGTTGTACTCACCACAGTCCGTCTGAAAGAATCTCTCTCTCTCTCTAGAGATATCTCTCACAGAACGTTGTACTCACCACAGCCCGTCTGAAAGAATCTCTCTCTCTCTCTCTCTAGCGATATCTCTCACAGAACGTTGTACTCACCACAGCCCGTCTGAAAGAATCTCTCTCTCTCTCTCTCTCTAGCGATATCTCTCACAGAACGTTGTACTCACCACAGCCCGTCTGAAAGAATCTCTCTCTCTCTCTAGCGATATCTCTCACAGAACGTTGTACTCACCACAGCCCGTCTGAAAGAATCTCTCTCTCTCTCTAGCGATATCTCTCACAGAACTTTGTACTCACCACAGCCCGTCTGAAAGAATCTCTCTCTCTCTCTCTCTCTAGCGATATCTCTCACAGAACGTTGTACTCACCACAGTCCGTCTGAAAGAATCTCTCTCTCTCTCTCTCTAGAGATATATATCACAGAACGTTGTACTCACCACAGTCCGTCTGAAAGAATCTCTCTCTCTCTCTCTCTCTCTCTAGAGATATCTCTCACAGAACGTTGTACTCACCACAGCCCGTCTGAAAGAATCTCTCTCTCTCTCTCTCTCTAGAGATATCTCTCACAGAACGTTGTACTCGCCACAGCCCGTCTGAAAGAATCTCTCTCTCTCTCTCTCTCTCTCTCTCTAGAGATATCTCTCACAGAACGTTGTACTCACCACAGTCCGTCTGAAAGAATCTCTCTCTCTCTAGCGATATCTCTCACATAACGTTGTACTCACCACAGACCGTCTGAAAGAATCTCTCTCTCTCTCTAGCGATATCTCTCACAGAACGTTGTACTCACCACAGCCCGTCTGAAAGAATCTCTCTCTCTCTCTAGCGATATCTCCCACAGAACGTTGTACTCACCACAGTCCGTCTGAAAGAATCTCTCTCTCTCTCTCTCTCTAGCGATATCTCTCACAGAACGTTGTACTCACCACAGTCCGTCTGAAAGAATCTCTCTCTCTCTCTCTAGCGATATCTCTCACAGAACGTTGTACTCACCACAGTCCGTTTGAAAGAATCTCTCTCTCTCTCTCTCTCTCTCTCTAGCGAGCTCTCTTTTGACGTGGCCATAGTATTTTAATTTTCTTTGTAGAATAGTGTTCATAAGCCAGTTATTTTTAATGTTTGAAACTTTTAATTTGTCTTCATTGCACTTTTTCATTATCCCAGGTATCTAACCGATTTTTCTTTAGCATTTTGATCTCTTCGTACCATGCTTGAATTTAAATTCTTTCAGTTTATCAGTTATGTTATTATATGTTAATTATGTTATGTTATTATATGTTAATTTCATTATTTGCAATGTCCTAAATAAAATAAAGGCCTATATCTAGCGATTTTTTTCAAACTCTAATTAACTCCATTATCATCATCATCATGTGCCATACCGTTTGGCGTAGGTGATCATGACCCTCCACAATCTTTATCTACAGTGCATCGTATCAGTTCTGTTGTTGACTGTTTTCCATGCCATGACACCAAGCTATACAGTATTTTCTCTCTTTGTTGCCCGCGATCTCTCTTTCCTTTTACTTTGCCAGCTGTAACCAAGTATTCCAACTTTCCTCTTCTCATGATGTGCTCGAAAAATGTTGATTGCTTCTTTCTGATGATTTTTAAGAGCTCCCTTTTTGTGTTGGCCTCTTTGAGAACTTCCTCATTGGTCTTTTTAGCTGTCCAGGGAACTTTCAACATTCTTCTGAGAAATCCCATCTCTGTGGCCTCTAATCGTCTTTTCATTTGTTTGTCTACTGTCCATGATTCGTTTCCATAGGTCAGAATTGGTTCTATATAGCACCGATGAACTCTCTTTCTCATTTTTATTGACATAGATTTGTTGCATAAGATATTTTCATTTTCTGAAATGCTATTTTGGCCTGAGCTATTCTGCTTTTTATTTCTGTGGTGCAACTCCATCATAAAGAATAAAAAAAACAAAAACCCATTAAAATGTACGTTCATCAGTTCATTCACTAAACTGGACCCAAATGTTTGATCATCAGGACAGTAAACTGAACCTAAGTCCTGGAAGATGATAGGCTTCACTGAGTTTGTTTTTTAGATTATAACTGATTGTCGAAAATCGTATACGTTCGCAAGTTACATGCGTGTCTGTTGTTTATTACGGTTTCCATGGTTACATGCCATCACTGTTTACTATCATGTGCCGTGTAGAATATACAAGTCCTTCTTAGTTCCCCCATGCAGGCATCCAGGTATGGGGATCGAGCCGTGTCGAATAATCACGTGCACAGAATGAGAAACAGTTTCAGAAGTGATTTCCTTAGTTCGACAACTGACACAAATTGCGCTTACTTTCGATGAGTCACCTCCGTTCTCAAGCGTTGCGTGTGACTTCTCTGTGACCAATTATATGACGGCTATGGCGGTTTACGTTGATTACCCGTTGTTTGTTTGTCCCTGAAAGCCTTGTCTGGACCAAACTATGTCCTCCCTAGAGCCTCCTGCATTCAATGGGCAATAATCCATTCTGTTTAAACTTGTCTCCTGGCATTAGAGATAGCAACAATGTATTGTGTGTAGCTTCGCCTATTGCATCGTCTAGAAACACGCGGTAACGGTCTGAGAACTAGCTCTCGACTGTCGCTGATTGGCTGCCTTGACATATGTTTGAAAGTCGATGTTTCTTACCTCTACCTTGGAAGCGTGAGAGCTCAACGTGTGTGGCTTCATAACTAGGTGTAAACATGCCAGAAATAATGGACACGCCACGCGTGAGCTAGCCTATCATAAATGATTGTTGTAGACGGTGATAACGGGAAGAGGTAACTCCCATTATGTATGGTATGGTATGGTATGGTATGGTATGGTATGGTATGGTATGGTATGGTATGGTATATGTGTTGTGTTGTCTACTATTGTGTTGTGTTGTCGTCTAGTATTGTGTTGTGTTGTCGTCTAATATTGTATTGTGTTGTGTTGTCTAGTATTGTGTTGTGTTGTCGTCTAATATTGTATTGTGTTGTGTTGTCGTCTAGTATTGTATTGTGTTGTCGTCTAGTATCGTGTTGTGTTGTCGTCTAGTATTGTGTTGTGTTGCGTTCGGATCATCATCACTGTAAAACGGACTAACCCAAAGGCGTTCGGATCATCATCACTGTAAAACGGACTAACCCAAAGGCGTTCGGATCATCATCACTGTAAAACGGACTAACCCAAAGGCGTTCGGATCATCATCACTGTAAAACGGACTAACCCAAAGGCGTTCGGATCATCATCACTGTAAAACGGACTAACCCAAAGGCGTTCGGAACATCATCACTGTAAAACGGACTAACCCAAAGGCGTTCGGATCATCATCACTGTAAAACGGACTAACCCAAATGCGTTCGGATCATCATCACTGTAAAACGGACTAACCCAAATGCGTTCGGATCATCATCACTGTAAAACGGACTAACCCAAGGCGTTCGGATCATCATCACTGTAAAACGGACTAACCCAAATGCGTTCGGATCATCATCACTGTAAAACGGACTAACCCAAAGGCGTTCGGATCATCATCACATCACTGTAAAACGGACTAACCCAAATGCGTTCGGATCATCATCACTGTAAAACGGACTAACCCAAAGGCGTTCGGATCATCATCACTGTAAAACGGACTAACCCAAAGGCGTTCGGATCATCATCACTGTAAAACGGACTAACCCAAAGGCGTTCGGATTGCCCCCTCAAAATATCGAGAGTCTCCGAGAAGAACCGTGATCGGTGTGCACGAACTCCGTAGCACGGCCTGGTACCCATCGGTGTGGGCAGATTGTTTGTGGACAATTTTACCGGTGCAGCGGCCATTTTGTGGCCTAATAATTTTTAGCTGCCCAGGGTTCTTTAACGTGCGCGAATGCACACGGGACCGCCTTTTTTGGCCGTGTTCCGAGAACTATAAATAGAATCTCATTATCCAGAGACCAGGGGAGGTTAATGCCACGAATAAACCACGGATTTGAACCCGGAATCTTCTAGTCCAGGGGCTGACATCTTACCTCTAGACCACCCAGCTCTCTTGTGGTATATTCTGACCAAGAGAGGGATGGACATTATAAACAGCCTTCCTTAAGCCAAAGGCATTCATAAGCGCCAAGAAGGAGCAACCACACACCAATGTCAATGCAGTCATGGGGAAGATATGAGAGAAGACAACGGAGGCCACGATTTCTCTTATATTTTATCAAAATATATAACAACAGTGGGAGCCGCCATAGCTCAGTGGTTAGTGAAATGGACTACAAAGGACAAGAGGTAGGGTTCAATCCCAACCGACAGCATCCGGTTTCACCCAGCCTTAAATGGGCACTGGATTTTTTTTCTGGGAAAGTAAAGCGGCACAGAATAAGTGAGGAACAATGTAGATTTGTGGAAGGAAAGGGCACCATAATGCAATATACATCTTAAGAACATTGATAGAAAGATCTATAGAGGTAAAGAAAGATCTGTATATATCCTTCATAGACTACACGAAAGCATTTGACAAAGTAAAGCGTGTGGAAATAATCAATATGTTGGAGAAATTAAACATTTGGCAAGGATCTGCGAATCAGAAAAAAACATGTACTGGCAATAAACAGCAGTTATACGAATTAACAACCAAACAGGACAATTTCAATTTATAAAACAAGGAGTCAGACAAGGCTGTGTTCTGTCGCCGGATTTGTTTTCACTTTACAGCGAACATATTATGAGATCAATAGTAGACAAAAAAGGAATTGAAGTCAACAGTCACAACATAAATAATTTACGATATGCGGATGACACAGTCTTAATAGCAGAGACAAAGAATGAGCTACAAGAAATGATAGACATAATAGTAGAAGAAAGTAACAAGAAAGGTCTCAGTCTGAATAGTAAGAAACAGAAGTAATGGTCATATCGAAGAAACAATCATCACCATAATGCAGCATAAAAATAAACAAGACAAATCTGAAACAAGTGCAACGTTTGAAATACTTGGGTGCAGTGATAACATCAGATGGAAGATGCAACACAGAAATAAAAAGCAGAATAGCTCAGGCCAAAATAGCATTTCAAAAAATGAAAAATATATTATGCAACAAATCTATGTCAATAGAAATGAGAAAGAGAGTTCATCGATGCTATATAGAACCAATTCTGACCTATGGCTGCGAATCATGGACAATAGACAAACAAATGAAAAGACGATTAGAGGCCACGGAGATGGGATTTCTTAGAAGAATGTTGAAAGTTCCCTGGACAGCTAAAAAGACCAATGAGGAAGTTCTCAAAGAGGCCATCGCAAAAAGGGAGCTCTTAAAAAACATCAGAAAGAACCATCAACATTTTTCGGGCACATCATGAGAAGAGGAAAGTTGGAATACTTGGTTACAACTGGCAAAATAGAAGGAAAGAGATACCGTGGTCGACAAAGAGAGAAAATACTGGATAGCTTGTGTCATGGCATGGAAAACAGTCAACAACAGAACACATACGATGCACTGTGGATAGAAGATTGTGGAAGGACATGATCGCCAACCGGTATGGCACATGATGATGATGATGAAAGCGGCACGAGAGTAATACAGACCACATTACCCCAAAAATCATGTGCCGAAGGTCTGTAAAATTTATGGTCACAAACACCATATTCCCTATACGCATAGGCGTGACGGGGGTACTTTACTTTTTTTTTTTTAAATAAAATTATAGAGAGACAGGATATCAGTTTTACTAACACCTTCGTAAATCAATGCGCAGTGTCTTCATAAATATGTGACAACGCTGTAAAGGATATTATTAGTATAATTAGCAGCAAAACGATGCTTTTTATCATTTACAGCTAAGATATTATGACGTAATTATGGTAATATGGGACCTCGGTAGCCTAGTTGGTAAAACCACCCGACTAGGCTACCGACGTTGGGACAACCCTGTTCGATTGCCGTTGGAAGCAGTGTGAGTTGTACTCGTGGGTGAAAAAAAAATACCCCCGCGGTCGACCCAGCCACTGGCAGAAATGGGTACGAGGATAGTAGTACTCTGGGAAGTTGAGGAATGCCGCCTCGCATCGTGAGTTGTGACTTGAAACGACATTTTCAAGAAGTCTCTGAACACTTCTGGATAGGCGGCCGAGCACATATGGGTGAAAACTCGCGTGCTGAGACGCCGATTCAAGTCTCGTAGTTGACCTTTACTTTAATGGTGACTTAAGGCAATCATTGAAGGATCTATGCTACATAGAGCTAATTGCAGGAAGTCTTATATCACAGATTATCAGCTTAAAGGTCAACACTAAAAGTTCTGTCTCACGTGCTGGCCCCCTCAAGTGTTGAATCTACTGTCCACCGCAGTCTAGTTACTGTAAATGCCAATTGCCAACCATCTAATGTAACCGAGAAGATGACGTAGTGGTTGAATAACTTGTGCAAAGATGAAGGCTAAAAGTCAAAGATAAAAAAAGGGAAAGTAAATCCGGGTACAAAAATGATTCTCTTGCGAAAGTCGAATTGCTGAAGCGAAAGTCCAAATATAGTAATCTTGATATAACTTACTAGAAAATGCATCTAGAACGAGTAACAATTTGCTGCAAGTTATAAATATGTATGTAGCTGTGGCGTCCTGCGCTAAACGACCAGTTACTTGATGCTTTCGGTGTAACAACCGTCTACAAACGAGCAGCATCCGGTGCTGTAATTAATACAATTGGAGGATACTGGCGCTGCACTGTGATGTTATTCATATCTTGATAGAGGCAGTTACAATCGTCAAGGTTTCATATTTACTGAACTATAATGACAGCTTGGAAAATCACTGGCTTCTCACTTCCAAGGATGTGACCTACTACAGTGACGTGCTATATATCACACACCCCCACCCCTCTTGTTTTTATTCGTCGTCATCATGTGCCACACCGGTTGGCGTAGGCGATCATGTCCTTCCACAGTTCTATATCCACAGTGCATCGTATCAATTCGGTTGTTGACTGTTTTCCATGACATGACACCAAGCTATCTAGTATCTTCTCTCTTTGTCGTCCATGATCTCTCATTCCCTGTAATTTTGCCAGTTGTAACAAGTATTCTAACTTTCTTCTTCTCATGATGTGCCCAAAAATGTTAATTATTTCTTTGTCATGTTTTAGGATCATCCTTTTCTTGTTGGCCTCTTTGAGAATTTCCTGGTTGGTTTTCTTTGCTGTCCAGGAAACTCTTAGCTTTCTTCTAAGAAATCCTATCTCTGTGGCCTACTATCGTAGTTTCATTTGTTTGTCTACTGTCGATGATTTGCTTCCATAGGTCAGAATTAACTCTATATAGCAATGATTAACTCTTCTTCTCACTTCTATTGATAAATACATGTACTTGTTACACAAAACGTTTTTTTTCATTTTCTAAAATCCTGTTTTGGCCTGAGCTTTTCTGTTTTTTTTTATTTCTGCGGTGCATCTTCCAACTGATGCTATTACAACACAATAATTGTCACGTGATTATATTTGACATGTTCGTGTACTGAACAAACAGTTCGTTGGCGTGATTAAACAACAGGACAGGTGGAGCCCTCTAGCAAGTGACCTTAGAGATCTCTGTACGTGTTGTCTAGTACAATGGGTAGGGTTAGAAGTTAGATCATTTGGGTTGAACTGGTAGTCGGTAATTTCCTAGTTTGATCAGATATATTATTTCAGTTTGGAAGAGTGATGTCCCTAAAATATGTCTGCCAAAATACAGTGGTTCCACGCATTCTTGGCGTTGGGTCATTACGCTGGCATGTGTCACTCACACTGGCGTTTGGGTCAGCGTGGCGTTCGGGTCAGCGTCTGCGTCCAAATCGAGATGTTAATTAATAATTGGCTGAACCCCTATCCTTTCTTATGCTTCTTCTTACTAATTATCCGCCTATATATATAGGCTAGTTTGTCTAATATTTAAAAACCAGCTAAGCAGTTCTGAGTTCACTTACTTGAATTTGGTACTACTGTATTTGCAAAATGACCGGGCGACCTAGAGCCCCAACTGAAGTTGTGAATGTTGGGCAGATCATGACTTTTCATGATAATATATTTATAAATATTTAACACTAAAGCTAAACCTAACCCCTGGACCCAACGCCCAATCAACAGATACTCCGAAATGATTACATGCCAGCGTAATGACCCCAACGCCAAGAATGCGTAGAACCACTGTATTTGGCAGACATATTTTAGGGGACATCACTCTTCCAAACTGAAATAATATATCTGATCAAACTAGGAAATTACCCTGGTAGTCTTCGGGAGACACATAGGCATGATGCCGGAGACAGCGAACCAAAGCTGACCAAGAAGGCTTCACCTTCTCGTAATTGTTCCAGAACAAGTTGATCACCCTAACCCAGTAGATAGAGACCCGCTGAGACAACCGGCTGGTCTCACAGTGTACTGGCTGTGTTAGATCACAGGGAGCAGACAACAGATTTATCTGCAACAACAGCGTCAAGCAAAATATATCCTTCAGGAGGAAAACGACGAGATAAAGAAGAACAACAATAAAAGCAACAACGACAAAACCAGCAACGCCAACATCGACGATAAAAGCAACAGCAAGAACAAACAAACAAAAACAGAACAACAACAAGAAGAACAACCAAAAGCAAAAACAAAATAGCAACAAAGCAAGAAGAACATCAACAAAAACAGCAACAATACAACAACAACAACAACAACAACAACAAGAACAGAATATCACAAAGAACAGCAACAAAAGACAACAAACACAAAAAAATTAACAATTACAAAAACAAAAACAAACAAAACTAACAAGAAAATAATAACACAAAGAGCAGCAACAACAAAAAACAACAAAAAATATAATGACAAAACAACAACATCAATTTTGTTCAAAGACTTCAATGATACAGCTGGAAATCATAAAAATAATGGAGCATGAGCTAACAAGTGGGAACCATAATTAACTAGACCCTACTCCACCTCTTCGAGGTACCCCAGAAACAGACTAATCTGTCTAATCTCGCCAAGTCAGCTTGGATGAACGAGATGGAAGACAACCAGGTACTCAAAGAAGTGCTGAAGTCGGATTTGTTTGGCCGAAAGGCCCATATATCGCAGTTCTGCGGTATAACCACAACACAGCGCATTGACGTCCATTAAAGGTCCTTTCAAGGCTGGCCGACCAAGATAATTGTTGCTTACTTGTAGTCGTTTGGTGGGCTCAGAAGGATTTATCATCACAGAGATAGAAGCAGTTTTGGATTGAAGAAAGGGGTGTTTGATTGAGGGGAGAAAGGGGTGTTTGATTGAAGGGAGAAAGGGGTGGCTGATTGAGGGGAGAAAGGGGTGGCGGATTGAGGGAGAAAGGGGTGGCGGATTGAGGGAGAAAGGGGTGTTTGACTGAGGGGAGAAAGGGGTGTTTGATTGAGGGGAGAAAGGGGTGTTTGATTGAGGGGAGAAAGGGGTGTTTGATTGAGGGGAGAAAGGGGTGTTTGATTGAGGGGAGAAAGGGGTGTTTTATTGAGGGGAGAAAGGGGTGTTTGACTGAGGGGAGAAAGGGGTATCTGACTGAGAGGAGAAAGGGGTGTTTGTTTGAGAGGAGAAATGGGTGGCTGATTGAGGAGTGAAAAGGGTGTTTGATTGAGGGGAGAAAGGGGTGTTTGATTGAGGGGAGAAAGGGGTGTTTGATTGAGGGGAGAAAGGGGTATCTGACTGAGAGGAGAAAGGGGTGTTTGATTGAGGTGCGAAAGAGGTGGCTGATTGAGGAGTGAAAGGGGTGTTTGATTGAGGGAGAAAAAGGTGTTTGATTGAGGGGAGAAAGGTGTGTTTGACTGAGGGGAGAAAGGGGTATCTGACTGAGGGGAGAAAGGAGTGTTTGATTGAGGGGAGAAAGGGTGGCTGATTGAGTGGAGAAAGGGGTGTTTGATTGAGGGGAGAAAGGGTGTTTGATTTAGGGGAGAAAGGGGTGTTTGACTGAGGGGAGAAAGGGGTATCTGACTAAGAGGAGAAAGAGGTGTTTGATTGAGGGGAGAAAGGGGTGTTGAAATTGAGGGGAGAAAGGGTGTTTGATTGAGGGGAGAAAGGGGTGTTTGATTGAGGGGAGAAAGGGGTATCTGACTGAGAGGAGAAAGGGGTGTTTGATGAGGGGAGAAAGGGGTGTTTGATTGAGGGGAGAAAGGTGTGTTTGATTGAGGGGAGAAAGGGCTGTTTGACTGAGGGGAGAAAGGGGTATCTGACAGAGGAGAAAGGGGTGTTTGTTTGAGGGGAGAAAGGGGTGGCTGATTAAGGAGAGAAAGGGGTGTTTGATTGAGGGGAGAAAGGGGTGTTTGACTGAGGGGAGAAAGGGGTATCTGACTGAGAGGAGAAAAGGGTGTTTGATTGAGGTGCGAAAGGGGTGGCTGATTGAGGAGTGAAAGGGGTGTTTGAGTGAGTGGAGAAAGGGGTGTTTGATTGAGGTGCGAAAGGGGTGGCTGATTGAGGAGTGAAAAGGGTGTTTGATTGAGGGGAGAAAGGGGTGTTTGATTGAGGGAAGAAAGGGGTGTTTGATTGAGGGGAGAATGGGGTATCTGACTGAGAAGAGAAAGGGGTGTTTGATTTGAGTCGCGAAAGGGTGGCTGATTGAGGAGTGAAAGGGGTATTTGATTTAGGGGAGAAAGGGGTGTTTGATTGAGGGGAGAAAGGGGTGTTTGATTGAGGGGAGAAAAAGGTGTTTGATTGAGGGGAGAAAGGGGTATCTGACTGAGAGGAGAAAGGGGTGGCTGATTGAGGGGAGAAAGGGGTGTTTGATTGAGGGAAGAAAGGGGTGTTTGATTGAGGGTAGAAAGGGGTGTTTGATTGAGGGGAGAAAGGGTGTTTGATTGAGGGGAGAAAGGGGTGTTTGACTGAGGGGAGAAAGGGGTATCTGACTGAGAGGAGAAAGGGGTGTTTGATTGAGGGGAGAAAGGGGTGGCTGATTGAGGAGTGAAAGGGGTGTTTGATTGAGGGGAGAAAGGGGTGTTTGATTGTGGTGCGAAAGGGGTGGCTGATTGAGGAGTGAAAGGGGTGTTTGATTGAAGGGAGAAAGGGGTGTTTGGTTTAGGAGAGAAAGGGCTGTTTGACTGAGGAGAGAAAGGAGTGTTTAATTGAGAAGAGAAAGTGGTGTTTGATTGAGGAGTGAAAGTGGTGGCTGATTGAGGAGAGAAAGGGGTGTTTGATTGAGGAGAGAAAGGGGTTTTTGACTGAGGAGAGAAAGGAGTGTTTAATTGAGAAGAGAAAGTGGTGTTTGATTGAGGGGAGAGAGGGGTGTAACTGAGGGGAGAAAGGGGTGTTTGATTGAGGGGAGAAAGGGGTGTCTGACTAAGGGGAGAAAGAGGTGTCTGACTGAGGAGAGAAAGGGGTGTCTGACTGAGGAGAGAAAGGGGAGTCTGACTGAGGAGAGAAAGGGGAGTCTGACTGAGGGGAGATAGGGGAGTCTGACTGAGGAGCGAAAGGGGAGTCTGACTGAGGAGAGAAAGGGGAGTCTGACTGAGGAGAGATAGGGAGTCTGACTGAGGAGAGAAAGGGGTGTCTGACTGAGGAGAGATAGGGGTGTTACTGAGGGGAGAAAAGTGTGTCTACTTGAGGGGATAAAGGGGTGTTGATTGAGGAGAGAAAGGGGTGTCTGACTGAGGAGAGAAAGGGATGTCTGACTGATGAGAGAAATAGGTGTCTGACTGAGAAGAGAAAGGGGTGTCTGACTGAGGAGAGAAAGGGATGTCTGACTGAGGAGAGAAAGGGATGTCTGACTGAGGAGAGAAAGGGATGTCTGACTGAGGAGAGAAAGGGATGTCTGACTGAGGAGAGAAAGGGGTGTCTGACTGAGGAGAGAAAGGGATGTCTGACAGAGGAGAGAAAGGGGTGTCTGACTGAAGAGAGAAAGGGGTGTCTGACTGAGGAGAGAAAGGGGTGTCTGACTGAAGAGAGAAAGGGTGGTTGTTGGAGTTGAGAATGTAGTATTTGATGGAGGGGAGAAACAGAGATCTGGCAGTCAGCGTTTACAAAGTTTTCAGATCTTGCAGTCAGCTTCTACAAAATTTTTAGTTTTTATTCCTTTTAATTTGTTTGTCTATTGTCCATGATTCGCTTCCATAGGTCAGAATTGGTTCTATATAGCACCGATGAACTCTCTTTCTCATTTCTATTGACATAGATTTGTTGCATAATATATTTTTCTATAGCTCTATGTAGCATAGATCCTTCAATGATTGCCTTAAGTCACCATTAAAGTAAAGGTCAACTACGAGACTTGAATCGGCGTCTCAGCACGCGAGTTTTCACCCATATGTGCTCGGCCGCCTATCCAGAAGTGTTCAGAGACTTCTTGAAAATGTCGTTTCAAGTCACAACTCACGATGCGAGGCGGCATTCCTCAACTTCCCAGAGTACTACTATCCTCGTACCCATTTCTGCCAGTGGCTGGGTCGACCGCGGGGGTATTTTTTTTCACCCACGAGTACAACTCACACTGCTTCCAACGGCAATCGAACAGGGGTTGTCCCAACGTCGGTAGCCTAGTCGGGTGGTTTTACCAACTAGGCTACCGAGGTCCCATATTACCATAATTACGTCATAATATCTTAGCTGTAAATGATAAAAAGCATCGTTTTGCTGCTAATTATACTAATAATATCCTTTACAGCGTTGTCACATATTTATGAAGACACTGCGCATTGATTTACGAAGGTGTTAGTAAAACTGATATCCTGTCTCTCTATAATTTTATTTAAAAAAAAAAAAAGTAAAGTACCCCGTCACGCCTATGCGTATAGGGAATATGGTGTTTGTGACCATAAATTTTACAGACCTTCGGCACATGATTTTTGGGGTAATGTGGTCTGTATTACTCTCGTGCCGCTTTCATCATCATCATCATGTGCCATACCGGTTGGCGATCATGTCCTTCCACAATCTTCTATCCACAGTGCATCGTATGTGTTCTGTTGTTGACTGTTTTCCAACCCATGACACCAAGCTATCCAGTATTTTCTCTCTTTGTCGACCACGGTATCTCTTTCCTTCTATTTTGCCAGTTGTAACCAAGTATTCCAACTTTCCTCTTCTCATGATGTGCCCGAAAAATGTTGATTGGTTCTTTCTGATGTTTTTTAAGAGCTCCCTTTTTGCGATGGCCTCTTTGAGAACTTCCTCATTGGTCTTTTTAGCTGTCCAGGGAACTTTCAACATTCTTCTAAGAAATCCCATCTCCGTGGCCTCTAATCGTCTTTTCATTTGTTTGTCTATTGTCCATGATTCGCAGCCATAGGTCAGAATTGGTTCTATATAGCATCGATGAACTCTCTTTCTCATTTCTATTGACATAGATTTGTTGCATAATATATTTTTCATTTTTTGAAATGCTATTTTGGCCTGAGCTATTCTGCTTTTATTTCTGTGTTGCATCTCCCATCTGATGTTATCACTGTGCCCAAGTATTTCAAACGTTGCACTTGTTTCAGATTTGTCTCGTTTATTTTTATGCTGCATGATGGTGATGTTTGTTTCTTCGATATAACCATTACTTCTGTTTTCTTACTACCCAGACTGAGACCTTTCTTGTTGCTTTCTTTTACTATTAAATCTATCATTTCTTGAAGCTCATTCTCTGTCTCTGCTATTAAGACTGTGTCATCCGCATATTGTAAATTATTTATGTTGTGACCGTTGACTTCAATTCCTTTTTTGTCTACTATTGATCTCATAATATGTTCGCTGTAAAGTGAAAACAAATCCGGTGACAGAACACAGCCTTGTCTGACTCCTTGTTTTATAAATTGAAATTGTCCTGTTTGGTTGTTAATTCGTATAGCTGCTGTTTGTTGCCAGTACATGTTTTTTATGATTCACAGATCCTTGCCATCAATGTTTAATCTCTTCAGCATATTTATTATTTCCACATGCTTTACTTTATCAAATTCGTTCGTGTTGTTCATAAAGCACATATATAGACCTTTTTTTTTTTTACCTCTATAGATCTTTCTATCAATGTTCTTAATATGTATATTGCATTATTGGTGCCCTTTCCTTCCACTAATCCACACTGTTCCTCGCTTATTTCTGGTTTTATTTTGTTCCTTACACGTCACATGATGATTCTTAGTAATATTTTAGTCATATGGCTCATGAGACTAATAGTGCGATGGTCTTCACAATCAGTGGCGCCTGATTTTTTCGGTATGGCTACAAAGATAGATTTTAGTAGATCTTCAGGTATGTGTCCAGTGTTATATATGTCATTGAGTAATTTTGTTATGACTTGTACTCCCAACTCTCCTAATGCATTTATCTCTTGATTGTTATATTGTCGGGACCTGGAGCTTTGCCTCTTTTCATGTGTTGAATTGAATCATCCACTTCACTCTGCATTATTGGTGGTCCTGTGTCTTCATTTGAATTGTTTAATTCTGATCTTTCATCATCATAGCGTTGACTGATATATTCTGTCCATCTTTCCATTGTCTTCTCCTGTCCCATTATTATATTTCCTTCCTTTTAATTCACACATCCTGAAACTTTGACTTCTTTTCTTCCTGTTAATTCATTTAACTGATTGTGCATAAACTTTGAGTCTTTTTCTTTTGATGTTTTTCCACTTCTTCACATTTCTGTTTTAACCATCCTTCCTTTGCTTCTCTGCACTTCTTGTTTTTAATCTCTTTGTGCAATATTTTGTATGTTCGTTCTTCTTTCTTATGTTTTTTTTCTTTCGTCCATTAGTTGTAATATTTCTTCTGTCATCCATTTCTTTTTGTTGATTTTTTTAGTCACTGGTATTACTTCTTTTGGTAGGGTTCGATCCCAACCGACGGCTTCCGGGTTCACCCAGCCTTTAATGGGTACCCGATTTTTTTTTCAGGGACAGTGAAGCGGCACGGGCTTAATACCGACCACATTACCCCAAAAATCATGTGCCGAAGGTGTGTAAAATATATGGTCACTAACACCATATTCCCTATACGCCACTTGGCGTGACGGGTCTACTTTACTTTTAAGTTTTACATTACTTCTTTTGATGTTTGTTAAATCGATTGTTTGAGCATTTCCCACTGTTCCTGGATGTCCTGTATTTTCTCAATAGCATTATATCTATTTTGTACTATCGTGCTGTACTTATCACTCATCTTGATCTTGCATACAGTAGCTTGGTGACGATCGGGTGTCACCCGTAGCACATGACGCTCCCTACCGGACGAGATGGCTGTGGAGTCCCCATTAACGTCGTTAGCTGTAAATATAAAGTTGTGGTTTGTCATGATTATTCCAGGCAATATAAGAAGGTAGTTTGCCATTCCATTCCTTCTTGGCAGTGACTGTACTAGTTGGAGATCGCAGCCATTGTCTCTATACATGAGATCCTCTGCCTGCCATCGCGGTGTGGGGACCATAACCAGCACTACTTGTCGGCTGCTCCCACAACACCATCCACCAGCTACTCCAATGGCTTCACTTAACCCTGATGGGGGGCTAAACGGGAGCTTCACCTTGAGCACACCTACAGGAAATAAAAGGCTGTTTTACATGGAGGGAAGACTGACCCCCAATGCAAGTTGACAGCTTGTGTCAAATGATTGTCACATTTGATCAGAATCAAGGAACCGACAACGTATGTCAAGCGTTTATTTTACCTTTTAACCCCAGCGAAATTTCATGACGGATTTTTGATTGACAGATTCAAAGATCTGGAAGTTTCGACATCACAAGGTGTTTCCGTTGATCTCAAATCTTAATGAATTTCGCTTGTTTGACTTTGAGTTGCCCTAGAACTATTGTTAAATGTCATTATTTGGGGCAAAACAGCGTGCCTGGTATGCGTTATCGTGTTAAAGTAAGGCCACAGAACGAATTACTCCATCGGTAATGGTTGCTTGGGTTAACAAGCGTGAGACACAAAGTGGGACCACTCCTTGTTGATTGTCTCTCGTCACAGCCAGTTTCATTCTTCTTCCTTTTTTCTCTCTTCTTGACTCCTTTCTATCTTGTCATAATCTCTCTATTATAACTATTTCTATCGCTGTTTTTACATTTATCTTTCCTTCTTTTATCTTATCTTTCATTCCATTTTGTCTTGGCTTACTCGTTTTGTCTTTCTCATTTAGCATATATGTTTTCTTCCTCTTTCATTGTTTATCAATAAGAATGTATGCTGAGTTAGGACATAATCTATAGTAAAGTTGCTGTATACAATTTTATGTTTATTTTTCCACGTTCCCTTCAGATGTATCCCTTCGACGCTGTTCGATATTTTGAGGAATAAATAAGGAAGGAAAGAAGCTTCAGCTTTACCGCAGCCTCGTGCGATATTATATACCAGTGCCTGTCTCTCATTCATCAAACTGCCTCTACATTTATATAAGCGGTCGTCTTTCACGATCGTGTGTGCTGCCTTGTCATACTGATGAAGACTTTTGCCGAAACGTTTATTATTTTGTACTTATTTTATTAAAGCTGCTGCATACAAGGGTATGTTTATTTGTCCACGTTTAATCCAAATTTACAGACGCTTCGTAGGATCCTAAACGTCTGTGCCAATGTGCGTTTGTTGCTTCTCCCGTTTCTCTACTCACTTAACCTGCTTGATTAGCATGTTCTAGAACTACTGGGAGGCTGTTAAGTCTGGTCTTATGCTTGATTAGCATGTTCTAGAACTACTGGGAGGCTGTTAAGTCTGGTCTTATGTTTGATTAGCATGTTCTAGAACTACTGGGAGGTTGTTAAGTCTGGTCTTAGCTATACATTTTTTTTTTTTTTGCGTTCACCAGCTTTTACCTCTGACGAAGTCACTAGAGACTAGGAACTGAATTTTGCGTGTTAATCCATTTTTCCCTGGAAACCGTGTGCACAGGGGTCCCTCGCCGCACAGGCAGATAGCTCCGACTTCGGACGTACTCATATTTTTTCCATCCATGAGTAATTGACGTTTCAAGCCGGGCCTCGCAGCTGAGACCAGGGGTGGTTGCCGCAGAGAGAAATAATAAATAAAAATCCCAACCGGTGGAGCCGAGATCTATGTCTCGAGGCCGGCGTCTTGCCTCGAGACCAACCAGTCCCTCAGCTATAATTTGCAATGTCATCAGGCGGCAGTGAATTTCATCAGCTCATTCATTGTGTCTTAGGACCCGTTTTGTGTATTTACCTTTCATTAATCCAACTATTCCGTCCACAACTATGATTTGTTATATCGTCCAAATGTAATCAACTATTGTGTCGACAAATAACATCGGCTATAGCTTCAGTTCTAACATCCTCCACTGTGTCAACAAATAACATCGGCTATAGCTTCAGTTCTAACATCCTCCACTGTGTCAACAAATAACATCGGCTATATCCTCAGTTCTAACATCCTCCACTGTGTCAACAAATAACATCGGCTATATCTTCAGTTCTAACATCCTCCACTGTGTCAACAAATAACATCGGCTATATCCTCAGTTCTAACACCCTCCACTGTGTCAACAAATAACATCGGCTTTATCCTCAGTTCTAACATCCTCCACTGTGTCAACAAATAACATCGGCTATATCCTCAGCTCTAACATCCTCCACTGTGTCAACAAATAACGTCGGCTATATCCTCAGCTCTAACATCTTCCACTGTGTCAACAAATAACATCGACTATATCCTCAGTTCTAACATCTTTCACTGTGTCGACAAATAACATCGGCTATATCCTTAGTTCTAACATCTTTCACCGTGTCAACAAATAACATCGGCTATATCTTCAGTTCTAACATCTTTCACCGTGTCAACAAATAACATCGGCTATATCTTCAGTTCTAACATCTTTCACCGTGTCAACAAATAACATCGGCTATATCTTCAGTTCTAACATCATTCACCGTGTCAACAAATAACATCGGCTATATCTTCAGTTCTAACATCTTTCACCGTGTCAACAACTAACATCGGCTATATCCTCAGTTCTAACATCTTTCACCGTGTCAACAAATAACATCGACTATATCTTCAGCTCTAACATCTTCTACTGTGTCAACAAATAACATCGACTATATATTCAGCTCTAACATCTTCTACTGTGTCAACAAACAACATCGGCTATATCTTCAGCTCTAACATCTTCTACTGTGTCAACAAATGACATCGGCTATATCCTCAGCTCTAACATCTTCTACTGTGTCAACAAATGACATCGGCTATATCTTCAGCTCTAACATCTTCTACTGTGTCAACAAATAACATCGGCTATATCTTCAGCTCTAACATCTTCTACTGTGCCAACAAATAACATCGGCTATATCTTCAGCTCTAACATCTTCTACTGTGTCAACAAATAACATCGGCTATATCTTCAGCTCTAACATCTTCTACTGTGTCAACAAATGACATTGGCTATATCTTCAGCTTTAAACATCCTCAGCTCTAACATCCTCCACTGTGTCAACAAATGACATTCGCTATATCTTCAGCTTTAAACATCCTCAGCTCTAACATCCTCCTCTGTGTCAACAAATGACATCGGCTATATCCTCAGCTCTAACATCCTCCACTGTGTCAACAAATGACATCGGCTATATCCTCAGCTCTAACATCCTCCCCTGTGTAAACAAATGACATCGGCTATATCCTCAGCTCTAACATCCTCCACTGTGTCAACAAATAACATCGTCTATGACATAAGTTCACGATAACCCTGTTGAAAGATGTCACTAAAGTTCAACTAGAGCGAGAAGCACAAAAACACGTCAATTCATGGCAAATGTTGAAGTGGATTCATTTCAATGAAGAGCCTTATCTGACGTCTAGACATGGAGGGCATGTCGAGGGCTTACGGGGGCAATGACATTCTTCTTGTCAGAGGAGCATTGACGTCACACATTGATTCTCTGCGATTTTTTGACTGTCCATTAGTTCCAAAACCTCATCTTACAGATGATGGATGATTCGTAAAACCATTTTAACAGAACTTGGTTTATTAACCATTCTAACAGATCTTTTTTCCATCTTGAAAGATCTTGATTCATAAACCCATCTAGGGGACTGGGTGGTCTAGAGGTAAGACATCAGCCTCTGGATAGGAAAGCCCTATTTGATGTCTTGCATATCTTTGTTCATTTTAACGGATCTTTGTTCTTTATTACATCATAACAGATATTTGTTCATTATCTCATTTTTACGGTTCTTTGTTCTTTATCCCATCTTAACAGATCTTTGTTCATTATCTCATTTTAAACGGATCTTTGTTCTTTATCCCATCTTAACAGATCTTTGTTTATTACCCAATCTTAACAGATCTTTGTACATTATCTCATTTTAACGGATCTTTGTTCATTATCCCATCTTAATAGATCTTTGTTCATTATCCCATCTTAACAGATCTTTGTTCATTATCCCATCTTTACAGATCTTTTTCATTATTCATCTTAGCATATCTTTGTTCATTATCCCATCTTTACAGATCTTTTTTCATTATTCCATCTTAGCATATCTTTGTTCATTATCCCATCTTTACAGATCTTTGTTCATTATTCCATCTTAGCATATCTTTGTTCATTATCTAATTTTAACGGATCTTTGTTCTTTATCCCATCTTAACAGATCTTTGTTCATTATCCAATCTTAACAGATCTTTGTTCCTTATCTCATGTTAACGGATCTTTGTTCTTTATCCCATCATAACATATATTTATTCTTTATCCCATCTTAACAGATCTTTGTTGATTATCCAACAATTGTAATCAGGAAAAATAGTGAGACAAAAGAAACCATATTCAGCATGAGAACATTGATTGAAAAATACATGTAAGTAAACAAACCAATATATGCCTGCTTTATAGACTACACCAAAGTTTTCGATAGAATACACCATAACCAACTCATAGACTGCCTAAAGGATATAAATCTAGACGACACAGACATACGACTAATATGTAGTTTGTACTGGGAGCAAACAGCAATAATAATATATAACAAGGAGAACTCTACACCCATGGACATAAAAAGAGGAGTAAGATAAGGATGAATCTTATCACCAAGCTTGTTCAATCTATACACTGAGCAAATCTTTAAAAACATCTCAGAGATACCAGGCCTAAACATTAATGGAAAGATAATCAATAACTTAAGATATGCTGATGATACTGTTCTACTAGCAGAAAATCCTAAAGACCTACAACAATTGCTTAATGTGATAAACATAACAAACAAACAATATGGACTAGAAATGAATATCAAAAAGACTAAAACTATGATCATAAACAAAGAAAATTTTCAAGACCTACAATTAAATATTACAGTTGAGGGAACACATCTGGAGGCAGTCCAGAGCTACAACTACCTGGACATACTATAACCAATGATGGAAAATGCAAAACTGAAATAAACAAAACAATAGGTATGGCAAAAAGTAATTTTAATGCCATGAAAAATATACTAACAACAAAATAAATATCAGCAGGGCTGAAACTAAGAATGGCAAAATGTTACGTCTTCTCAATATTCCTGTATGGTGCAGAAACATGGACATTAGACAAGAAAACAGAACAGAAAATTGATGCCTTTGAAATGTGGATTTATAGAAGAATAGTTTTATTGGATGGAAACAAAAAAATGACAAACGATAAAGTTTTAAAACAACTGAAAATGAAAAGAGAACTACTAAATACAATTAAGACAAGACAAATGAAATTTTTGGGGCATGTTAAAAGACACAACAGCCTACTAAAAGTAATATTGGAAGGAAAAATACAAGGTAAAAAGAGGGAGAGGCAGACCAAGACTAACATGGACGAGTAACATCAAAAGATGGACACGTCAATCTATGTCAGCCTGCACCATCAAAGCAAGAAACAGAGTAGAATGGCGATCCATGGTAGCCAACCTTCGTTGCGGAGAGGGCACACGATGATGATGTTGATTATCCCATCTTAACAGATCTTGATTCTTTAACCATCTGGACTGTCCATTATTTTCATTCATTTATCTTCAATGGTTTCTATTCAAACCAACTTGACTGTCGTTGTTGGACCGTTGAAACCATCCTGATAGACTTTGTTCCAATCGTGTATTTCCTGTTAATAAGTGCAGCCACTTCAGTTTCAAAGGCAACATTGTCTATTATTACTTAAAATACTTTAGCCTACTTTCTAAAATTATATTCCGTGGTAAAGAAGAGTTCGTGCACAGCCCAGACATATTTCTGTGGAGTCACTGTTTGAGCACAATGAGGATATCTATATCATTGCAGCTGTTATCAAATGTCTTTGCCTCACAGTGGATTTTCTATGGGCTAGAGAATGTAGGCAGCACGCCCAGATCAGTAGCTGCAATGTCTTCAGGTCAGAGTTTTCATCTCACCCCTGGATGAAATCTGAGGGCTTATGGGCAGCTGTTCGATGTGTGATCAAGATAATCCGACGATTAACGACACTCCCATCTCTATTTTTAACACATTTGTTTGACCCTACATTCCACCCCTATATTTTAACACAATTGTTTACCCTACATCCCACCCCTATATTTTAACATAATTGCTGGACCCTACATCCCAACCCTATATTTTAACACAATTGCTTGACCCTACATTCCAACCCTATATTTTAACACAATTGCTTGACCCTACATCCCAACCCTATATTTTAACACAATTGCTTGACCCTACATCCCAACCCTATATTTTAACACAATTGCTTGACCCTACATCCCAACCCTATATTTTAACACAATTGCTTGACCCTACATCCCAACCCTATATTTTAACAAATGCTCTGACGCGTTTGAACTCCGTTCACTTTAGTTGGAAGGTCACATCCAGTTGGTGACCTACTCTGGCGAGGATCTCTATATAAAGATGATAACAATGTGTCTGTGTCTTGATGTTGTCTCTCAGTTGTCCTAGTTTTACCTTCAATATGCCTATAATAATTGATTTCTGACATGCTGAACTAGGACAGATTAAGCAAGAAAACTTATCAGTCTACACACACACCACCCTAACAAACTAATGTTGCCACTGTGAGGCTAAGTACTTGAATTCTTTACAGGATGCTATGCAGTCTTAGCAAATCTTTACTTTAATACACGCTATAGCGGTTATCGATAGTCTTGGTACACTGCCTTGACTAATCTTTGAATTTCACGCTACAGCGGTTCTAGGTAGCCGTTAATTAATCTTGACTTTTAATACACGCTATATCGTTGGTAGTTTTCCTATACAGTTCTACTAATCTTGACTTGTAATACACGCTATAGCGTTGGTAGTTTTCCTATACAGCTCTACTTATCTTGACTTGTAATACACTCTATACAAATGGCAGTCTTGCTATATAGCAGTAGTATACAAGGTTCCATTTGTGTCGCATTTGGCCCGAAAATTAACAAAGATATATAGCGCGGCGCGCAAAGCGCCTAAAGCGCGCACTGCGCAGGGGGAGTTAACCATGACCCCTCGTGTCGGGGTGTTGAACTCTCGTGTCGGTGACCACGGAAGTGACCTGTTTATGTCTGGTGTGTGCTGACTTTGGAGTTCTTGATATACTTGTGCTGACCTCATTTTTATGTAAATTTATTGTCTGCTGATGTCCTGTGTTATTTAGTTGTTTTAAATGGAGGAAAGCATAATCCGGTGAGCATTTCTTCGGTATTATCTCTCATCATTAGGACTAGACCTTTCTTCTTCTTCGTCGGTGTTATTGGTACTCTCTCTCTCTCTCTCTCTCTCTCTCTCTCTCTCCTCATTAGTATCGTTGTTTAACTTTTCATAACTATTTCTTCAGTATTAGTGGTACTAAACATCTATCTCTCTCTCTCTCCTATCTCATCATAGACACACCTACAGGAAATAAAAGGCTGTTTTACATGGAGGGAAGACTGACCCCCAATGCAAGTTGACAGCTTGTGTCAAATGATTGTCACATTTGATCAGAATCAAGGAACCGACAACATATGTCAAGCGTTTATTTTACCTTTTAACCCCAGCGAAATTTCATGACGGATTTTTGATTGACAGATTCAAAGATCTGGAAGTTTCGACATGACAAGGTGTTTCCGTTGATCTCAGCTCTTAATGAATTTCACTTGTTTGACTTTGAGTTGCCCTAGAACTATTGTTAAATGTCATTATTTGGGCATAACAAATGGTATGCGTTATCGTGTTAGATAAAGTAAGGCCACAGAACGAATTACTCGATCGGTAATGGTTGCTTGGGTTAACAAGCGTGAGACACAAAGTGGGACCACTCCTTGTTGATTGTCTCTCGTCACAGCCAGTTTCATTCTTCTTCCTTTTTTCTCTCTTCTTGTCTCCTTTCTATCTCTTCATCATCTCTCTATTATAACTTTTTCTATCGCTGTTTTTCCATTTATCTTTCCTTCTTCTATCTTATCTTTCTTTCCATTTTGTCTTGGCTTACTCGTTTTGTCTTTCTCATTTAGCATATATGTTTTCTTCCTCTTTCATTGTTTATCAATAAGAATGTATGCTGAGTTAGGACATAATCTATAGTAAAGTTGCTGTATACAATTTTATGTTTATTTTTCCACGTTCCCTTCAGATATAACCCTTCGACGCTGTTCGATATTTTGAGGAATAAATGAGAAAGGAAAGAAGCTTCAGCTTTACCGCAGCCTCGTGCGATATTATATACCAGTGCCTGTCTCTCATTTATCACACTGCCTCTACATTTATATAAGCGGTCGTCTTTCACGATCGTGTGTGCTGCCTTGTCATACTGATGAAGACTTTTTGCCGAAACGTTTATTATTTTGTACTTATTTTTATTAAAGCTGCTGCATACAAGGGTATGTTTATTTGTCCACGTTTAATCCAAATTTACAGACGCTTCGTAGGATCCTAAACGTCTGTGCCAATGTGCGTTTGTTGCTTCTCCCGTTTCTCTACTCACTTAACCTGCTTGATTAGCATGTTCTAGAACTACTGGGAGGCTGTTAAGTCTGGTCTTATGCTTGATTAGCATGTTCTAGAACTACTGGGAGGCTGTTAAGTCTGGTCTTATGTTTGATTAGCATGTTCTAGAACTACTGGGAGGTTGTTAAGTCTGGTCTTAGCTATACATTTTTTTTTTTGCGTTCTCCAGCTTTTACCTCAGACGAAGTCACTAGAGACTAGGAACTGAATTTTGCGTGTTAATCCATTTTTCCCTGGAAACCGTGTGCACAGGGGTCCCTCGCCGCACAGGCAGATAGCTCCGACTTCGGACGTACTCATATTTTTCCATCCATGAGTAATTGACGTTTCAAGCCGGGCCTCGCAGCTGAGACCAGGGGTGGTTGCCGCAGAGAGAAATAATAAATAAAAATCCCAACCGGTGGAGCCGAGATCTATGTCTCGAGGCCGGCGTCTTGCCTCGAGACCAACCAGTCCCTCAGCTATAATTTGCAATGTCATCAGGCGGCAGTGAATTTCATCAGCTCATTCATTGTGTCTTAGGACCCGTTTTGTGTATTTACCTTTCATTAATCCAACTATTCCGTCCACAACTATGATTTGTTATATCGTCCAAATGTAATCAACTATTGTGTCGACAAATAACATCGGCTATAGCTTCAGTTCTAACATCCTCCACTGTGTCAACAAATAGCATCGGCTATAGCTTCAGTTCTAACATCCTCCACTGTGTCAACAAATAACATCGGCTATAGCTTCAGTTCTAACATCTTCTACTGTGTCAACAAATAACATCGGCTATAGCTTCAGCTCTAACATCCTCCACTGTGTCAACAAATAACATCGGCTATATCCTCAGTTCTAACATCCTCCACTGTGTCAACAAATAACATCGGCTATATCTTCAGTTCTAACATCCTCCACTGTGTCAACAAATAACATCGGCTATATCCTCAGTTCTAACATCCTCCACTGTGTCAACAAATAACATCGGCTTTATCCTCAGTTCTAACATCCTCCACTGTGTCAACAAATAACTTCATCTAACATCCTCACTGTGTCAACAAATAACATCGGCTATATCCTCAGCTCTATCTCCACTGTGTCAACAAATAACATCGACTATATCCTCAGTTCTAACATCTTCACTGTGTCGACAAATAACATCGGCTATATCTTAGTTCTAACATCTTTCACCGTGTCAACAAATAACATCGGCTATATCTTCAGTTCTAACATCTTTCACCGCGTCAACAAATAACATCGGCTATATCTTCAGTTCTAACATCATTCACCGTGTCAACAAATAACATCGGCTATATCTTCAGTTCTAACATCTTTCACCGTGTCAACAACTAACATCGGCTATATCCTCAGTTCTAACATCTTTCACCGTGTCAACAAATAACATCGACTATATCTTCAGCTCTAACATCTTCTACTGTGTCAACAAATAACATCGACTATATATTCAGCTCTAGCATCTTTCACCGGGTCAACAAATAACATCGACTATATCTTCAGCTCTAACATCTTCTACTGTGTCAACAAACAACATCGGCTATATCTTCAGCTCTAACATCTTCTACTGTGTCAACAAATGACATCGGCTATATCCTCAGCTCTAACATCTTCTACTGTGTCAACAAATGACATCGGCTATATCTTCAGCTCTAACATCTTCTACTGTGTCAACAAATAACATCGGCTATATCTTCAGCTCTAACATCTTCTACTGTGTCAACAAATAACATCGGCTATATCTTCAGCTCTAACATCTTCTACTGTGTCAACAAATAACATCGGCTATATCTTCAGCTCTAACATCTTCTACTGTGTCAACAAATGACATTGGCTATATCTTCAGCTTTAAACATCCTCAGCTCTAACATCCTCCACTGTGTCAACAAATGACATTCGCTATATCTTCAGCTTTAAACATCCTCAGCTCTAACATCCTCCTCTGTGTCAACAAATGACATCGGCTATATCCTCAGCTCTAACATCCTCCACTGTGTCAACAAATGACATCGGCTATATCCTCAGCTCTAACATCCTCCCCTGTGTAAACAAATGACATCGGCTATATCCTCAGCTCTAACATCCTCCACTGTGTCAACAAATAACATCGTCTATGACATAAGTTCACGATAACCCTGTTGAAAGATGTCACTAAAGTTCAACTAGAGCGAGAAGCACAAAAACACATCAATTCATGGCAAATGTTGAAGTGGATTCATTTCAATGAAGAGCCTTATCTGACGTCTAGACATGGAGGGCATGTCGAGGGCTTACGGGGGCAATGACATTCTTCTTGTCAGAGGAGCATTGACGTCACACATTGATTCTCTGCAATTTTTTGACTGTCCATTAGTTCCAAAAACTCATCTTACAGATGATGGATGATTCGTAAAACCATTTTAACAGAACTTGGTTTATTAACCATTCTAACAGATCTTTTTTCCATCTTGAAAGATCTTGATTCATACACCCATCTAGGGGACTGGGTGGTCTAGAGGTAAGACATCAGCCTCTGGATAGGAAAGCCCTATTTGATGTCTAGCATATCTTTGTTCATTTTAACGGATCTTTGTTCTTTATTACATCTTAACAGATATTTGTTCATTATCTCATTTTTACGGTTCTTTGTTCTTTATCCCATCTTAACAGATCTTTGTTCATTATCTCATTTTAACGGATCTTTGTTCTTTATCCCATCTTAACAGATCTTTGTTTATTACCCAATCTTAACAGATCTTTGTACATTATCTCATTTTAACGGATCTTTGTTCATTATCCCATCTTAATAGATCTTTGATCTTTGTTCATTATCCCATCTTAACAGATCTTTGTTCATTATCCCATCTTTACAGATCTTTTTTCATTATTCCATCTTAGCATATCTTTGTTCATTATCCCATCTTTACAGATCTTTGTTCATTATTCCATCTTAGCATATCTTTGTTCATTATCTCATTTTAACGGATCTTTGTTCTTTATCCCATCTTAACAGATCTTTGTTCATTATCCAATCTTAACAGATCTTTGTTCCTTATCTCTTGTTAACGGATCTTTGTTCTTTATCCCATCATAACATATATTTGTTCTTTATCCCATCTTAACAGATCTTTGTTGATTATCCAACAATTGTAATCAGGAAAAATAGTGAGACAAAAGAAACCATATTCAGCATGAGAACATTGATTGAAAAGTACACAGAAGTAAACAAACCAATATATGCCTGCTTTATAGGCTACACCAAAGCTTTCGATAGAATACACCATAACCAACTTATAGACTGCCTAAAGGATATAAATCTAGACGACGCAGACATACGACTAATATGTAATTTGTACTGGGAGCAAACAGCAATAATAAGATATAACAAGGAGAACTCTACACCCATGGACATAAAAAGAGGAGTAAGATAAGGATGAATCTTATCACCAAGCTTGTTCAATCTATACACTGAGCAAATCTTTAAAAACATCTCAGAGATACCAGGCCTAAACATTAATGGAAAGATAATCAATAACTTAAGATATGCTGATGATACTGTTCTACTAGCAGAAAATCCTAAAGACCTACAACAATTGCTTAATGTGATAAACATAACAAACAAACAATATGGACTAGAAATGAATATCAAAAAGACTAAAACTATTATCATAAACAAAGAAAATTCTCAAGACCTACAATTAAATATTACAGTTGAGGGAACACATCTGGAGACAGTCCAGAGCTACAACTACCTGGGACATACTATAACCAATGATGGAAAATGCAAAACTGAAATAAACAAAACAATAGGTATGGCAAAAAGTAATTTTAATGCCATGAAAAATATACTAACAACAAAATAAATATCAGCAGGGCTGAAACTAAGAATGGCAAAATGTTACGTCTTCTCAATATTCCTGTATGGTGCAGAAACATGGACATTAGACAAGAAAACAGAACAGAAAATTGATGCCTTTGAAATGTGGATTTATAGAAGAATAGTTTTATTGGATGGAAACAAAAAAAATGACAAACGATAAAGTTTTAAAACAACTGAAAATGAAAAGAGAACTACTAAATACAATTAAGACAAGACAAATGAAATTTTTGGGGCATGTTAAAAGACACAACAGCCTACTAAAAGTAATATTGGAAGGAAAAATACAAGGTAAAAGAGGGAGAGGCAGATCAAGACTAACATGGACGAGTAACATCAAAGATGGACACGTCAATCTATGTCAGCCTGCACCATCAAAGCAAGAAACAGAGTAGAATGGCGATCCATGGTAGCCAACCTTCGTTGCGGAGAGGGCACACGATGATGATGTTGATTATCCCATCTTAACAGATCTTGATTCTTTAACCATCTGGACTGTCCATTATTTTCATTCATTTATCTTCAATGGTTTCTATTCAAACTAACTTGACTGTCGTTGTTGGACCGTTGAAACCATCCTGATAGACTTTGTTCCAATCGTGTATTTCCTGTTAATAAGTGCAGCCACTTCAGTTTCAAAGGCAACATTGTCTATTATTACTTAAAATACTTTAGCCAACTTTCTAAAATTATATTCCGTGGTAAAGAAGAGTTCGTGCACAGCCCAGACATATTTCTGTGGAGTCACTGTTTGAGCACAATGAGGATATCTATATCATTGCAGCTGTTATCAAATGTCTTTGCCTCACAGTGGATTTTCTATGGGGCTAGAGAATGTAGGCAGCACGCCCAGATCAGTAGCTGCAATGTCTTCAGGTCAGAGTTTTCATCTCACCCCTGGATGAAATCTGAGGGCTAATGGGCAGCTGTTCGATGTGTGATCAAGATAATCCGACGATTAACGACACTCCCATCTCTATTTTTAACACATTTGTTTGACCCTACATCCCACCCCTATATTTTAACACAATTGTTTGACCCTACATCCCAACCCTATATTTTAACACAATTGTTTGACCCTACATCCCAACCCTATATTTTAACACAATTGCTTGACCCTACATTCCAACCCTATATTTTAACACAATTGCTTGACCCTACATCCCAACCCTATATTTTAACAAATGCTGGGGCTCTGACGCGTTTGAACTCCGTTCACTTTAGTTGGAAGGTCACATCCAGTTGGTGACCTACTCTGGCGAGGATCTCTATATAAAGATGATAACAATGTGTCTGTGTCTTGATGTTGTCTCTCAGTTGTCCTAGTTTTACCTTCAATATGCCTATAATAATTGATTTCTGGCATGCTGAACTAGGACAGATTAAGCAAGAAAACTTATCAGTCTACACACACACCACCCTAACAAACTAATGTTGCCACTGTGAGGCTAAGTACTTGAATTCTTTACAGGATGCTATGCAGTCTTGGCAAATCTTTACTTTAATACACGCTGTAGCGGTTATGGATAGTCTTGGTACACTGCCTTGACTAATCTTTGAATTTCACGCTACAGCGGTTCTAGGTAGCCGTTAATTAATCTTGACTTTTAATACACGCTATATCGTTGGTAGTTTACCTATACAGTTCTACTAATCTTGACTTGTAATACACGCTATAGCGTTGGTAGTTTTCCTATACAGCTCTACTTATCTTGACTTGTAATACACTCTATACAAATGGCAGTCTTGCTATATAGCAGTAGTATACAAGGTTCCATTTGTGTCGCATTTGGCCCGTAACTTAACGAAGATATATAGCGTGGCGCGCAAAGCGCCTAAAGCGCGCACTGCGCAGGGGGAGTTAACCATGACCCCTCGTGTCGGGGTGTTGCACTCTCGTGTCGGTGGCCACGGAAGTGACCTGTTTATGTCTGGTGTATGCTGACTTTGGAGTTCTTGATATACTTGTGCTGACCTCATTTTTATGTAAATATATTGTCTGCTGATGTCCTGTTTTATTTAGTTGTTTTTAAATGGAGGAAAGCATAATCCGGTGAGCCTTTCTTCGGTATTATCTCTCATCATTAGGACTAGACCTTTCTTCTTCGTCGGTGTTATTGGTACTCTCTCTCTCTCCTCATTAGTATCGTTGTTTAACTTTTCATAACTATTTCTTCAGTATTAGTGGTACTAATCATCTATCTCTCTCTCCCTCTCTCCTATCTCATCATAGACTACTATCCTTCCATACCACCCTCCTTCCTCTCTTTCTCTTTCCCTCTCCTAGCGTTCCGTACTCCCTCGTATGTTTACCTTCTCTCATAGAATTTCCTCCTTTGTAACACTTACTCATTCTCTCCATTTACGCCTATCAGTTCTCTTTCACTCTTCTAGACTTCTTTCTCTCTTTCTTTCTCTCTCTCTCTCTCTCTCTCTACTCCCTCCTATTCCATCCTAGACTTCCCTCCATTTCAACACTTTCATTCTCACCTTTTAACCGTATCATCTCCCCTTCCTTCTCCTAGACTTCTCTCTCTCTCTCTCTCTCTCTCTCCTAGACTTCTCTCCTACCATTACATCCTCCCTCCCCCTCCTCTCTCTCTCTCTCTCATAACGTTCCGCCCTCCATCGTATTTTTAGCTTTCCTCATAGACTTCCCTCCATTGTAACACTTACTTATTCTCTCCATTTAAGCCTATTATCTCTCCTGCCCTGCCCTAAACTTTTCTCTTTCTCTCACTCTTCTCTCTCTCCCCTATTCCCTCCTAGACTTCCTTCCATTGTAACACTTACTCATTCTCTCCATTTATGCCTATCACCTCCCTTCCTTCTCCTAGACTTCTCTCCTCTCTCTAGGCCTCTCTCCTATACTCTCCTAGACTTCTCGCCTACCATTCCACCCTCTCTTCCTTCTCTGTCCCTCTCCTAGCGTTCCGCCCTCCCACATGATTTTAGCTTCCGCTCCTCCCCCCCCTCCAGTGTAACACTTTATTATTGAATAGCGATCAGAAGACTTAAAATATCTACTTTAAACATGACTATATGCAGCTTGTCTAGTGTGGCTTGATGGATGTATGTAGGTTGTCAAGTGTGTCGTGACAGGTGTATGCAGATTGTCTAGTGTGTTGTGATGGGTGTATGCAGGTTGTCTAGTAAGTCTTGATGGCTGTATGCAGGTTTTCCAGTGTGGCTTTATGGCTGTATGCAGGTTGTCTAGTGTGTCGTGATGGCTGTATGCAGGTTGTCTAGTGTGTTTTGTTGGCTTTATGTGGGTTGTCTAGTGTGTCGCGATGTCAGTATGTAGATTGTCTAGTGTGTTGTGATAGCTGTATACTAGTTGTCTAGTGTGTCGTGATGTCTGTATGTAGGGTGTCTAGTGTGTTGTGATAGCTGTATACTGGTTGTCTAGTGTGTCATGATATGTGTATGTAGGTTGTCTAATGTAGCATGAGAGCTGTTTGTAGGTTGTCTAGTGTGTCGTGATGGTTGTATATAGGTTGTCTACTGTGGCATGATGGCTATATCCAGGTTGTCTAGTGTGTCATGATGGGTTTATGTAGGTTGTCGAGTGTGTCGTGATAGATGTATGTAGATTGTCTGGTGTGTCTTGAGGGCTGTATGGATGTTGTCTAGTGTGTCGTGATGGCTATATGCAAGTTGTCGCGTGTGTCGTGATAGATGTATGTAGGTTGTCTCGTGTGTCTTGATTTTGACCTTATAAGTTGCAAAAAAATATATTTTGACCTATGATACAAACTAGATTCACAAATTATCGAAATTAATTTACAAAAATAACACGTAGATACTAAAAAATCAACTTATCGAAAATACGTTATTAAAATAACATACTGTACTATAACGTGTGTCTGATTACAAGATTCACAGTGATGTTATATTTACCACTAAAAACCTGCCCTGGCGCCTCTGGGTGGGGGTAATGCCGGTGGATGTGTTAATAAAAATAGAATTGACCTATGATGTTACCTGATGAGTTATAAAATTAGATTTTGACCTATGAGACAATACCAACGTGTCCACTTATCAACCAAAGACTTTATTACAGTTGAGAAATCCCTAATAAATAAGGTCAATTTACTAAAAATTGTACACACAATGGTAGTTAGGACTGTGTCTGAATGATTAATGAAAATATTCATACAATACAAGAAAAAAAAACACATTGAAAGACAACAGACAAAAAAATTACTGGAGTCTGTAGAAATGTGGTTTTACAGAAGAATGTTGAGAGTACCATATACAGCTAAGAAGAGTAATGAAAATGTTCTGAGAGAGGTCAGAGCAAAAAGAGAGCTAATTTCCAATATTAGGAAGAAACAATCATCATTTTTTGGCCATGTAATGAGAAGATAACAACTGGAATATATTGTGACAACTGAAAAAATTGAGGGACGAAGAGATAGAGGGAAGCAAAGAGAAAAAATAACAGACAGCTTAAGAGAATGGCTTGGCAGAAGGTCAACAACAGAAATGATAAATAGCTGCCGAGGTCTAAAGTTGTGGAGAGACATGCACCTACGCCAGCAGGACCGGTACTTAATGATGATGATGATAACATCACTGGGAATCTTGTAATCAGGCACACGTTTACAGTTGTTGACCGGGGAGTGTATCTCGCGACCTTCAAACACATAAAAAGTAAGTGTTATCTTCGTTTTTTTAATAGTACAGTATGTTATTTTAATAACGTACTTTCGATAAGTTGATTTTTTTGTATCTACGTGTTTTTTTTTGTAAATTAATTTCGATAATTTGTAAATCTCGTTTGTATCATAGGTCAAAATATATTTGTTTCTAACTTATCAGGTCAAAATCAAGACACCCTAGACAACCTACATACAGCCATCACGACACACTCGACAACCTGCATATAGCCATCGCGACACACTAGACAACATCCATACAGCCCTCAAGACACACCAGACAACCTACATACGCCCATCATGACACACTAGACAACCTTGATACAGCCATCATGCCACAGTAGACAACCTATATACAACCATCACGACACACTAGACAACGTACATACAGCCCTCATGCTACACTAGACAACCTACATACACCCATCATGACACACTACACAACCAGTATATAGCTATCACGACACACTAGACACATTACATACATACATCAAGACACACTAGACAACTAGTATACAGCTATCACGACACACTAGACAATCTACATACAGACATCACGACACACTTGGATAACCTACATACAGCCATCAAAACACACTAGACAACCGTCATACAGCCCTTATGGCACACTAGACAACTTACATACAGCCATCAAGACTTACTAGACAACCTGTATACAGCCCTCATGACAAACTGGACAACCTAAATACAGCCATCATGCCACACTAGACAACCTACATAGAGACATCAAGACACACAAGACAACCTGTATACAGACAGCATGCCACACTAGACAACCTACATAGAGACATCAAGACACACAAGACAACCTGTATACAGACAGCATGCCACACTAGACAATCTACATAGAGACATCAAGACACATAAGACAACCTATATACAGGCATCATGCCACACTAGACACCCTGCATACAGCCATCATGCTACACTAGACAACCTACATACATCTATCACGACACAGTAGACAACTACATACGCCCATCACGACACACTAGACAATCTGCATACACCATTCACGACACTCTAGACAACCTGCATATACCCATCAAGACACAGTAGACAACCTACATACACCCATCACGACACACTAGACAACCTACATATAGCCATCACGACACAGTAGACAACCTACATATACCCATCAAGACACACTAGACAACCTACATACACCTATCACGACACAGTAGACAACCTACATACACCCATCACGACACAGTAGACAACCTGCATATACCCAGCACGACACACTAGACAACCTACATACACCCATCACGACACAGTAGACAACCTACATACATCCATCACGACACAATAGACAACCTACATACATCCGTCAAGACACACTAGACAACCTACATACACCCATCACGACACACTAGACCACCTACATACACCCATCACGACACAGTAGACAACCTACATACACCCATCGAGACACACTAGACAACCTGCATACAGCCATCAAGACACACTAGACAACCTGCATACAGCCATCATGACACACTAGATAATCTACATACATCCATCACGACACACTAGATAACCTGCCTACACCCATCACGACACACTAGACACCTACATACATCCATAAAGCCACACTAGACAACCTGCATACACCCATCAAGACATACTAGACAACCTACATACACTCATGACGATACACTAGACAACCTTCATACAGATATCAAGAC
The DNA here is from genome assembly GCA_032433765.1 of Megaustenia siamemsis. Taxonomy (NCBI): domain Eukaryota; kingdom Metazoa; phylum Mollusca; class Gastropoda; order Stylommatophora; family Ariophantidae; genus Megaustenia; species Megaustenia siamemsis. The sequence continues at coordinate 80,898,442 of JAVIAB010000156.1, read as the reverse complement.
ACACTAGACAACCTGCATACAGACATGTTTAAAGTAGATATTTTAAGTCTTGTTGTGATTGCTATTCAATGCTAAAGGGTTACACTGGGGGGAAGCTAAAAACACAAGGGAGGGCGGAACGCTAGGAGAGGGACAGCGAAGGAAGAGAGGGTGGAATGGAAGGTGAGAAGTCTAGGAGGGTATAGGAGAGAGGGATAGAGATAAGATAGAAATCTAGGAGAAGGAAGGCAAGATGATAGGTATAAATGGAGAGCATGCGTGAATGTTACAATGGAGGGACGATATAAATACGAGGGAGGTTGGAACGTCAAGAAAGGGAACGATAGAGGAGGGAGGATGGAATGGAAGGCGAGACATCTAAGAGGGGATAGGAGTGAGAGAGAAGTCTAGGAAAAGGAAGGGGAGATGAAAGGCATAAATGGAGAGAATGAGTAAGTGTTACAATGGAAGGAAGTCTAGGAGGGTATAGGGGAGAGAGAGAAGAGTGAGAGAAATAGAGAAGTATAGGGGAGGGCAGGAGAGATAATAGGCTTAAATGGAGAGAATGAGAAAGTGTTACAATGGACGGAAGTCTATGAGGAAAGCTAAAAATACGATGGAGGGCGGAACGTTATGAGAGAGAGAGGAGGGGGAGGGAGGATGTAATGGTAGGATAGAAGTCTATGAGAGAGAGAGAGAGAGAGAGAGAAGTCTAGGAGAAGGAAGGGGAGATGATAGGGTTAAAAGGCGAGAATGATGAGTAAGTGTTGCAATGGAGGGAAGTCTAGGATGGAATAGGAGAGAGGAGAGAGAGAAGTCTAGGAGAGTGAAAGAGAACTGATAGGCGTAAATGGAGAGAACGAGTAAGTGTTACAATGGAGGGAATTCTATGAGAGAAGCTAAACATACAAGGGGGGGGGGCTGAACGCAAGGAGAGGGAAAGAGAGAGAGGAAGGAGGGTGGCATGGAAGGAGAGTAGTCTATGAGGATATATGAGAGTGAGAGAGATAGATGATTAGTACCACTAATACTGAAGAAATAGTTATGAAAAGTTAAACAACGATACTAATGAGGAGAGAGAGAGAGAAAGAGAGAGAGTACCAATAACACCGACGAAGAAGAAAGGTCTAGTCCTAATGATGAGAGATAATACCGAAGAAAGGCTCACCGGATTATGCTTTCCTCCATTTAAAAACAACTAAATAACACAGGACATCAGCAGACAATATATTTACATAAAAATGAGGTCAGCACAAGTACATCAAGAACTCCAAAGTCAGCACACACCAGACATAAACAGGTCACTTCCGTGGTCACCGACACGAGAGGTCAACACCCCGACACGAGGGGTCATGGTTAACTCCCCCTGCGCCGCGCGCGCGTTAGGTGCCTTGCACGCCGCGCTATATATCTTTGTTAAGTTACGGGCCAAATGCGACACAAATGGAACCTTGTATACTACTTACAGCTCTACTAATCTTGACTTGTAATACATTCTATACAGACGGTATTCTCGCGATGATGATAATAAGGACAATGAAGATTGTGAAGATCGTTCGGCATAGAAGACCAATCCACTCTTTTACTCTGTCTATTATTATTATTTTTTTTTTTTTTTGTCAAGCAAAGATAACCGACCATGTGTGGTGAGTTCACCCGTCAATCATTGATAACTTTCTGTTGTGTTAGAGATTATATTTGTTATTATTCGTAAACGGACTAAGTGCCTTTTTTCTGTACAGGTCCTTGTTTTCTTTATCTCTTGTTTCCTTCCGTATTCGCTTTTCAGAGTCGCGATGAGAGGTAGTTTGCGGCCTTTTGGTTAGTTTCTACTGCATGGATGTTTACGAGTATCTTCATTCGTTAAACGTTGTGTGAATAAACTTATAAGAATTCACTTGAGGTAAATACAAAATATAAGAATAATATTTGTAAGAAAAAATTACGCACGTAATGCAATGTTTGTTAAATGACTAAACATGTTGGCATGTATGACAGTCGGTCTGTACGATACTGAATATTGAAACTATGAGGACTGAAACCTGATGGAGGATAGCCAGCCAGGCATGACCGATACACACACACACGGACGGACGACAAAGAGATGATAAGTGAGGAGTTGACATTTTGAAACTAAGAGCAGCTTGAGACCTGAGATGAAATAATATTTTTTAAACTGAAATTTGATTGAGCAATGAAAATAACTCACAGGAATAAATGTCTGGAAAATTAAAAATAACTCACAGGAATAAATGTCTGGACAAATAAAATAACTCACAAGAATAAATGTATGGTCAATGAAAATAACTCACAGGAATAAATGTCTGGACAATGAAAATAACTCACAGGATAAATGCCTGGACAATGAGAATAACTCACAGGAATAAATGTCTGGACAATAAAAATAACTCACAGGAATAAATGTCTGAACAATAAAAATAGCTAACAGGAATAAATGTATGGACAATCAAAATAACTCACAAGAATAAATGTCTGGACAATAAAAATAGCTCACAAAAAAAAAATATCTGGACAATAAAATTAACTCACAGGAATAAATATGTGGACAATAAAAATAACTCACAGGAATAAATGTCTGGACAATAAAAATAACTCACAAGAATAAATGTCTAGACAATCAAATTAACTCACAGAAATAAACGTCTAGACAATCAAAATAACTCACAGAAATAAATGTCTGGACAATAAAAATAACTCACAAGAATACAGGTCTAGACAATCAAAATAAATCACAGAAATAAATGTCTAGACAATCAAAATAACTCACAGGAATAAATGGTTAGACAATCAAAATAGCTCAAAAGAATAAATGTCTAGACAATCAAAATAACTCACAGAAATAAATGTCTGGACAATAAAAATAACTCACAAGAATAAATGTCTGGACAATCAAAATAGCTCACAGGAATAAATGTCATGGCAATCAAAATAACTCACAAGAATAAATGTCTAGACAATTAAAATAACTCACAAAAATAAATGTTTAGACAATCAAAATAACTCACAGGAATAAATGTCTAGACAATCAAAATAGCTCAAAAGAATAAATGTCTAGACAATCAAAATAACTCACAAAAATTAATGTCTGGACAATCAAAATAACTTACAGAAATAAATGTCTGGACAATCAAAATAACTGAAACAAAGGAATGTATGGACAATCAAAATAACTGAAACAAAGAAATGTATGGACAATCAAAATAACTCAAAGTATAAACAATCAACAGTGAGTTCAACAATATCACACTTTCAAATTGAGTTTAAAATGTATTTTTATCATTCTTTCCTTGTAAGTCTTCAGCTGTTCCCAATCTACCTGCAAAGGCTATCACAATGGTCAGTTTCTCTACTGCTTAGTCCTATCGACTTGTTTTTCGATAGACCCTTCTGCTGGCTGTTACAGCGGCATCTCGCCTTTGTTTGCAGGACACTGATGTACGTATGCTACCCCAAGATGTAGGCGTGACTGGCCGTCTTCTAATGTACGGCACAGTCATATGCTTCTGGGTTCTTGTTATTATATTTAAGTTATTTTTTTAAAACAAACAAAAACAATCTCTTGCACAGTGAAAGTGATGAACAATTTCACATGGATAATTGTGCATACGCGATGTACTTAACAACAGAGATGCAGGAGCAATGTACTTATTACATCACAATTAGAGTCTGTCAGATCCACTCTGACTGAACACCCGTTAATACGTTGCACTGTGTTCTGCGCCAAGATACAATGTGAAAGACTGGTTCCTAATAGCTATGTTGCTGGCTTCAGATGTTTCGTTATCTTCTTATTGGTACTATCTATCTTTTTGCTTTCATATTATATATATAGACACACATGTATCATATAGTTTTCGTCATCATAGTTTTCGAACAAATATAATATAGTCTTTATTGTTGACATCCACTTCAAAACTTTAACAACTGGTTCCGTACAATGAACAAACTATATTGTCCTCTTATAATCTAAATGTTCCTTTATTGTTACTGTGTCGAGCCTATCGGCGATGTTTATTGACAAGTAACGCCTGTGATCTTATACGTGGAAGGAGAAGCAAAAAGACGACCGTTTTAATCTGTCTGGCTCTTAATTCTATCTTCTACCTTGAGGCAGGTATCTAATCTCCTTCGCTTTCGTCTACTATTTATGTCTAGTATCTGCCCTTCTCTGGCTTCGTGGGCGAAAAAGGTTAACCGTCTGTAAGTGCTGAGTCTCGTGTCTAAGTTAAGCTAAGATCTAAGTTTTCTAACTCCTAATCCTATAATCTGCCTAGAGGCAGATATCTAGTCTCTTCTACTACATCCTCACTGATGTGTACCCTTCCGCTTCGTGGGTGCCAAGTGTATCTTCCTCCAAGTGCCGAGTCTAGAGTCTCCCTGCCGATAAGTCTTCTCAGGGTCTTTTTTGTGTCTATCTTAGCCACTCCCACCTGGCTAAGGATCATGGGAATCTAATCTATACACGGCTTATCCTTCGTCCGCCTCCAGTCACTATTTCTTTAACTCCGCCTTTTAATTATCATAGTCTTGTTGCTTTATGAGTCTTGTCGACACCTATCAATCTTCCTAAACTTCGTTCCCTAACAACTAAAACTTTCATTGGCCCTTTGACTACGTGCCGCGGGTTCTTATTCAGAGTATCTTTCATCTAAGATCGTCTATCTGGACTTCAAGGCGCCTGCCGACACAAGTAGGAATTGCCGACATAAGAATTCCCCTTGATTTTGCTCGGCTCGGCCCTTCAAAGGATGTTTCAGGGCTAGTCCTAGTATAGCTATATCGTGTCAACACCTGTATGATGGGGGTCCAGCGTCCATAGCCGTTGCATTATGTAATTTCATCGGCAAGCATAGACAACTGTCTGGATTTCCACGTTCAGGTTGAACACCTGTACGTACTTTCTTGCAGTCTTATAGTTGGTTACGCCACACCGTCTGGGTACGGTGGACTAACGTCTCCTTGCTAATCCTTAAGTCTTCATTTTCATTCTACGCCGCCTACAACTATTGTACCTCTTATCATCGTCGTATCATTCTTGTATTCTTCCTCTGAAGATCGCCATATTCTTCTTCTACTCTTCCCATTATCCTTCATGGCTGAGTCACACTATAACATATACTGTTAGAGACGGTAGTTGATGCCGTAAAGCTCACCTTCGATCTGTGATTGGTTGGTTACAATAACTTTATTTATTTCCTGTCAGTTGATCAGATAAAGAATTATAGATATAACAAGAAAGGGAGATGACGGTTCCCTCCCCTACCTTAAGGAATATGGGGAATATAGTGTTAGTGTTGATTTTCTTCAACGTCCAACGATACAATTTAAAATGAGGTGGTCGGTAATACGATAGGCCGCCTACCCTTCCAGAAAAAAATATAACTTAAGATTTGACTGGTTTTATGGGGAATAGACGAGTTGGAATACGTAGTAACAACAGGAAAAATAGAAGGTCGAAAAGACAGAGGTAGCCAAATTGAAAAGAGATTAAATGTTTTGACAGCGTGGCACAAGTAGCGATCAACAATTGAACTGTTACACAGCGTACAAGATCGATGGTTATGGAATGGCATGATGTTAAAGCTCTCCTGGCATGAACTATAACCCGCTGAATGATCCAATGAATGTAAAAGTCGGCGATTAACGATCGGAGCTGATATCTTGTCTGCAGCTGTCTACTCTTTAGAGAAACGGGAAAAATCTCAAGAAAGCGAGTAAAATCATGATTGTATCAATCACCATTACAGTGACAGCATAAATGAAGAATTGCTGAACTAACAGCATGGACATAATTAGTGCTGTTAAAGTGCTGAAATGGTAACTCAGTACAAAGGTTGTAAAATTGCGTCTAAAATAATTCGCCCAGCAAACGGAAAGCCAGTTTTACGACTATTCAACTTTAAGAATGTATGTAGCGATCGTGGCTTGGATTCTCCCACTTACCACTTCATGTGGGACCGACCACATTCAACGATGACCCACTTTCAATAAACTCACTCCTACTTAAGAGCAATGTTTGTTCCCTTCCCCATTTATTTGAAGTAGTCGTCTGGCCTGTTTTATTAAGATCGAGAACACATGGAAGCTTATTTTCTCCAGTTGCCCCCACGCAGATAAAAATCCGTTCATATTTTGAAGGTAGGGTTGTACACCTGAACAATGCAAGTTTAAACAGAACCCACGATTGGATGTGGCTAATGATGACACTCCTTCAGGTCGAGTGTCTCCCACTCGTCATACAGCTCGGGCATTTCTCTATCTGCGCATTTTTTTTTTTATTGAGTTGGAATAGAGATCAGAAAAGGTGGATTGCAATAGACTAGGTTGATCAAATGTTTTAAGATGTGTAAACTGTGTTAGGTTTGTGTTTTGATTGTGTAACCAGTTCAAGATTGTTATATTCACCTTCTCGGGAGAAGAATATTGGACTTAAAAGAACTTCGTTTGGTGCGCTTCTTTAATTGTGTAGTGAACGAGATATTATAAAGTAAATAATTACTCCGTGTACATTCTTGTGCATAATTACGCTATATATTTGTTGATTATCAAATTAGTGACAAATAATTATAGCTGTGCAGCATCTGTCAAGGTATTAGAGGTCATAGGAAATGTTAATAATTTGCTCAAAGTGTAGAAGGTTGTGGAGAGACATGATCACCTACGCCAGGAGGTACGTGATGATGATAATGATGAAATGTAGAACCACTACAAGAATTTATTAATGTAATTTCACATTATTGCTAAAAATAGCAAAATGGTTTTTGCTTCTCGACATTCCTGTATGGTGCAAAAATATGGACATTAGACAAGAAAAGAGAACAGGCAATTGAAGCCTTTGAAATGTGGATTTATGGAAGAATATCTCGTATATATATTTGGATGGAAAGAAAAGAAAACAAATGATGAAGTTTTAAAGCAACTAAAAATTAAAAAGAGCTAAACACAATTCCAACAAGACAAATGAGATTTCTTGGACATGTTAAAAGACACAACAGCCTACTAAAAGTAATCTTGGAAGGGAAAATACAAGATAAGAGAGGCAGACCAAGACTAGCATGGAGAGTAATATCAAGAGATGGACAAGTCAGCCTATAACAACCTGCACCATTAAAGCAAGAGACAGAGCGGAATGGCACTCCATAGTAGCCAACTTTCGATGCGGAGACGGCACTCAGTGGATGAATACATTTTTATATTTGGGCGCCTTTTGACGCTTCCGGTCTTTGTAAATGTGCATCGTTTTGGTGATCACAATTTCTGTGGTTATTCCACTGAGGTTTCATTTGATCGATATTTTTGGGTATTTCAGTTAATTGGTTAATTCTATTCCATTTCTGTTAATAATTATATTCTACTCTGCTTACTTTTATTCTAGTCTTGCTATTCTATTCGATTCTTGTTATTATATTCCATTCTTGTTATTCAGTTACATTTTTCTTACTTTTTATTTAATTATTGTTGTTCTAAAAATTCTAGTTATTCCATTTCGTTCTTGCCATTTATATCCTTAAAGATATCAACGAGTTCTCTCAAATCCTTTCAGCTCTTTGTTATCTCCTTCAGTTTACTTCAACTTGAAATTCCCATTGTAAACTCTCCTTCAAGCTTTCGCCTCATGTATTTCTAGGCGTTTCATCTGTTTAGTTGGTTCACTTGTTTAGTTGATTCATTTGTTTAGTTGGTTCACTTGTTTAGTTGGTTCATTTGTTTAGTTGGTTCATTTGTTTAGTTGGTTCATTTGTTTAGTTGGTTCATTTGTTTAGTTGGTTCACTTGTTTAGTTGGTTCATTTGTTTAGTTGGTTCATTTGTTTAGTTGATTCATTTGTTTAGTTGGTTCATTTGTTTAGTTGGTTCACTTGTTTAGTTGGTTCATTTGTTTAGTTGGTTCATTTGTTTAGTTGGTTCATTTGTTTAGTTGATTCATTTGTATAGTTGGTTCACTTGTTTAGTTGGTTCATTTGTTTAGTTGGTTCATTTGTTCAGTTGCTTCATTTGTTTAGTTGGTTCATTTGTTTAGTTGATTCATTTGTTTAGTTGGTTCATTTGTTCAGTTGCTTCATTTGTTTAGTTGGTTCATTTGTTTAGTTGGTTCACTTGTTTAGTTGATTCATTTGTTTAGTTGGTTCACTTGTTTAGTTGATTCACTTGTTTAGTTGGTTCACTTGTTTAGTTGGTTCATTTGTTTAGTTGGTTCATTTGTTTAGTTGGTTCACTTGTTTAGTTGGTTCATTTGTTTAGTTGGTTCACTTGTTTAGTTGGTTCATTTGTTCAGTTGGTTCATTTGTTTAGTTGGTTCATTTGTTTAGTTGGTTCATTAGTTCAGTTGGTTCATTTGTTTTGTTGGTTTATTTGTTTAGTTGGTTTATTTATTTAGTTGGTTCATTAATTCAGTTGGTTCACTTGTTTAGTTGGTTCATTTGTTTAGTTGATTCATTTGTTTAGTTGGTTCACTTGTTTAGTTGGTTCACTTGTTTAGTTGGTTCATTTGTTTAGTTGGTTCACTTGTTTAGTTGGTTCATTTGTTTAGTTGGTTCATTTGTTTAGTTGGTTCATTTGTTTAGTTGGTTCACTTGTTTAGTTGGTTCATTTGTTTAGTTGGTTCATTTGTTTAGTTGGTTCATTTGTTTAGTTGGTTCACTTGTTTAGTTGGTTCATTTGTTTATTTGGTTCATTTGTTTAGTTGGTTCACTTGTTTAGTTGGTTCATTTGATTAGTTGGTTCATTTGTTTAGTTGATTCATTTGTTTAGTTGGTTCATTTATTTAGTTGGTTCATTTATTTAGTTGGTTCATTTGTTTAGTTGGTTCATTTGTTTAGTTGGTTCATTTGTTTAGTTGATTAATTTGTTTAGTTGGTTCATTTGTTTAGTTGGTTCATTTGTTTAGTTGGTTCATTTGTTTAGTTGATTCATTTGTTTAATTGGTTTATTTGTTTAGTTGGTTCATTTGTTCAGTTGCTTCATTTGTTTAGTTGGTTCATTTGTTTAGTTGGTTCACTTGTTTAGTTGATTCATTTGTTTAGTTGGTTCACTTGTTTAGTTGGTTCATTTGTTTAGTTGATTCACTTGTTTAGTTGATTCACTTGATAGTTGGTTCACTTGTTTAGTTGATTCATTTGTTTAGTTGGTTCACTTGTTTAGTTGATTCATTTATTTAGTTGGTTCACTTGTTTAGTTGATTCATTTGTTTAGTTGGTTCACTTGTTTAGTTGGTTCATTTGTTTAGTTGGTTCATTTGTTTAGTTGGTTCACTTGTTTAGTTGGTTCATTTGTTTAGTTGGTTCATTTGTTTAGTTGGTTCACTTGTTTAGTTGGTTCATTTGTTTAGTTGGTTCATTTGTTTAGTTGGTTCACTTGTTTAGTTGATTCATTTGTTTAGTTGGTTCACTTGTTTAGTTGGTTCATTTGTTTAGTTGGTTCATTTGTTCAGTTGGTTCATTTGTTTAGTTGGTTCATTTGTTTAGTTGATTCATTTGTTTAGTTGGTTCATTAGTTCAGTTGGTTCATTTGTTTTGTTGGTTTATTTGTTTAGTTGGTTTATTTATTTAGTTGGTTCATTAATTCAGTTGGTTCACTTGTTTAGTTGGTTCATTTGTTTAGTTGATTCATTTGTTTAGTTGGTTCACTTGTTTAGTTGGTTCACTTGTTTAGTTGGTTCATTTGTTTAGTTGGTTCACTTGTTTAGTTGGTTCATTTGTGTAGTTGGTTCATTTGTTTAGTTGGTTCACTTGTTTAGTTGGTTCATTTGTTTAGTTGGTTCATTTGTTTAGTTGGTTCATTTGTTTAGTTGGTTCACTTGTTTAGTTGGTTCATTTGTTTATTTGGTTCATTTGTTTAGTTGGTTCACTTGTTTAGTTGGTTCATTTGTTTAGTTGGTTCATTTGTTTAGTTGATTCATTTGTTTAGTTGGTTCATTTATTTAGTTGGTTCATTTATTTAGTTGGTTCATTTGTTTAGTTGGTTCATTTGTATAGTTGGTTCATTTGTTTAGTTGATTAATTTGTTTAGTTGGTTCATTTGTTTAGTTGGTTCATTTGTTTAGTTGGTTCATTTGTTTAGTTGATTCATTTGTTTAATTGGTTTATTTGTTTAGTTGGTTCATTTGTTTAGTTGGTTCATTTGTTTAGTTGGTTCATTTGTTCAGTCGATTCATTTGTTTATTTGGTTCATTTGTTTAGTTGGTTCATTTGTTTAGTTGGTTCATTAGTTCAGTTGGTTCATTTATTTAGTTGGTTCATTTATTTAGTTGGTTCATTTGTTTAGTTGGTTCATTTGTTTAGTTGGTTCATTTGTTTAGTTGATTCATTTGTTTAGTTGATTCATTTGTTTATTTGGTTCATTTGTTTAGTTGGTTCATTAGTTCAATTGGTTCATTTATTTAGTTGGTTCATTTATTTAGTTGGTTCATTTGTTTAGTTGGTTCATTTGTTTAGTTGGTTCATTTGTTTAGTAGGTTCATTTATTTAGTTTGTTCATTTATTTAGTTGGTTCATTTGTTTAGTTGGTTTATTTGTTTAGTTGGTTCATTTGTTTAGTTGGTTCATTTATTTAGTTGGTTCATTTGTTTAGTTGGTTCATTTGTTTAGGTTGTTCATTTATTTAGGTTGTTCATTTATTTAGTTGGTTCATTTGTTTAGTTGGTTCATTTGTTTAGTTGGTTCATTTGTTTAGTTGGTTCATTTATTTAGTTGGTTCATTTGTTTAGTTGGTTCATTTGTTTAGTTGGTTCACTTGTTTAGTTGCTTCACTTGTTTAGTTGGTTCACTTGTTTAGTTGGTTCACTTGTTTAGTTGGTTCATTAGTTCAGTTGGTTCATTAGTTCAGTTGGTTCATTTGTTTAGTTGATTCATTTGTTTAGTTGGTTCATTTGTTTAGTTGGTTCATTAGTTCAGTTGGTTCATTTGTTCATTTGGTTCATTTGTTTAGTTGGTTCATTTGTTTAATTGGTTCACTTGTTTAGTTGGTTCATTTGTTTAGTTGGTTCACTTGTTTAGTTGGTTCATTTGTTTAGTTGGTTCATTTGTTTAGTTGGTTCACTTGTTTAGTTGGTTCATTAGTTCAGTTGGTTCATTTGTTTAGTTGGTTCATTTGTTTAGTTGGTTCACTTGTTTAGTTGGTTCACTTGTTTAGTTGGTTCACTTGTTTAGTTGGTTCACTTGTTTAGTTGGTTCATTTGTTTAGTTGGTTCACTTGTTTAGTTGGTTCATTTATTTAGTTGGTTCATTTGTTTAGTTGGTTCATTTGTTTAGTTGGTTCACTTGTTTAGTTGGTTCATTTATTTAGTTGGTTCATTTGTTTAGTTGGTTCATTTGTTTAGTTGGTTCATTTGTTTAATTTGTCCATTTGTTTAGTTCTTTCATTTGTTTAGTTGGTTCACTTGTTTAGTTGGTTCACTTGTTTAATTGGTCCATTTGTTTAGTGTGTCCACGCCAATGGTGACAATATCCTCTCTTCGGAGACCTAACTTATGTTTATCCCCAATGTAGCAGGAGCGGGTCCAAATGTTAACAAACCGCCTCTGGCTACACGGAATAGGGACAGACCCCCACTGACAGGCTAGGCAAAAGTCCATCTCATAAAGAAATGAATTATGGAGCTCTACCATCGCGTTGTGTGATTACATCGCCCGTCTCAAACTATAGCTGGATTTGTTTGCGTTTATCCGATGACTGAAGGTAAACAACCTCGCCCACTTCGCTATCCGCCCTTGAAAGGACGTTAAGTTGACGTATAGACGTTGTGCAATGGTTTGCAGTAGTACTAAGATATTTGTGTCTTTCAGTCCAACACATCCGAATTCAGCATGACATTCTGAGAACCGGATTACCTTCCCTCTCGATTCCTATGTATTTGGCCAGACTAGACTGGTTAACCTGTTACTAGAAACACCGCGAAGCGGTGGAGTAGGGTCCGAATAGTTATGGTTCACTGATCACAAACCATCAGCTATGATTCTCTGACAGCTTCCAGCTCTGCTATTGTCAGGCACTAGTTGGGCTCATTCTAAGCTTTACGTGTAAAGTTGACAATATCTGTAGATGGTCGGGTTGATCTACTGTGTTCCAGTTAGGGGAATGCGATTCAAATCCAGGTGTATTGAGATCATTGTTTCTTTTCTATCGGAGTTGATATAAAGTTGGCCTACGCGTCACGTGGGAGCTGCCTGAAGGCACAAGACTCCCCCCCCCCCTCCCCAACCAAACCCCAACTCCACAAAATATCATAAATGGAACGATTTATTTTGTGAAGACTCGCCACACAACTTTATTATGTATGTACTCGACTTATTAACGTATTGTACCGCGATATTGTTTATAGTTCGCGCCCCGGTACATCCGTCAGCAACAATGATTTATTTGGTACAGCTTTCCTAATCTTTGGTTTCTTCCTTTTGTTCAACATCGGATCTCACAATCCAGAGATCATGTGAGGGTAAAACGTTCAGATTTGTTGTTGTCTTGGATATCTGCCTAATTAGGGGTTCATCCAACCCAGATTATGCCTTCTCAGTTATATAAGATGGCAGCTGTAACCCAGAAATAAGAGAGGAGCTTACACTGTATCAGGCCGGTCATGCGGGTATTTCTGTGCCGAAGTTGGAGCTGACGAGTTCTTGCTCTTGAGATGGATTGCTCAGAGTCTGGCCGTGCCTGGTTACACCAGGCTCTACACTGACCGTGGTTACACTGAAAGTGGATCACACCAGTCTTGGTGACTGACTCGCAAAGTTTGCTACAGAAGATTGACAGACAGTGTCTGCGGCAGGAGTGGATGCTGCTCTTAGAAAGCTCTATAGTGAGTGCGTTAACTTGGGAGAGCGTTAACTTGGGTGAGTGCGTTAACTTGGGTGAGCGTTAACTTGGGTGAGTGCGTTAACTTGGGTGAGCGTTAACTTGGGTGAGCGTTAACTTGGGTGAGTGCGTTAACTTGGGTGAGCGTTAACTTGGGTGAGCGTTAACTTGGGTGAGCGTTAACTTGGGTGAGTGCGTTAACTTGGGTGAGCGTTAACTTGGGTGAGTGCGTTAACTTGGGTGAGTGCGTTAACTTGGGTGAGCGTTAACTTGGGTGAGTGCGTTAACTTGGGTGAGTGCGTTAACTTGGGTGAGCGTTAACTTGGGTGAGCGTTAACTTGGGTGAGCGTTAACTTGGTGAGCGTTAACTTGGGTGAGCGTTAACTTGGGTGAGCGTTAACTTGGGTGAGCGTTAACTTGGGTGAGTGCGTTAACTTGGGTGGGTGTGCTGGTGTGCACAGCAATGAAATAACTGATATGCTCGCTGGCAGCTCTGGCATTGAGCGTGGCCTTACTGTGGGCAAAGAGTACATCGCCAAGTTTGTTCACTCCTCAAGAGAAGTGGAGGAGGATGGTGGAACAATGATGTATATATTGAGAGAGTGATGAGTCTAACGGTGGAGAAGGGGTCTGGTCGACCCGGAGTGTTGAATGTGGAAAGCAGATGTAGCTATAATCAACACCTGACAGGAACAATCATTCTTCACACGCTTCGAGAAATTGTTTAATACTGGCGGTGGAGTGGATATGGGTATGCCACAACTGCAATGAAACTGATTCTGTAAATAGAATAGTCCAGAGAGCTAACCTGAAGCGCTCCGAAGGAGGGCTGAGCTCATAACCGAAATGGGAACAGCTTAACAATTTGCAATAGGTAAATGAACAGATAATTCCTGTCGTTGTTATTCAATGATTATTGCAAGCCAAAAGCCAGGCGACACTCATCCGCCTGGAGATATGTTTGAGCAGCGCATGTCAAACTGACACGAATCTGTGATAGGCCACCCAACTGTAGAGACCTGGGCCTCCAGAATGTTTGCTGACACTGTTTACCGAAGCTGGGGCGCCATCTGGGCAAGGACAAGGATCACGTGTGTCCATAGACAAAGATTCCCCTCCTTTGTGCCTCTTATTCCCAAGCGCTCTTGTTGACTATCCTACTGTTTGATCAGCTGACGATTACGTTACTTTTCACGGCATTAAAAAATAAATAAATTTATAATCATCATCATTGAGTGCCATCTCCGCATCGAAGGTTGGCTACCATGGAAAGCCATTCCCCTATGTCTCCTGCTTTGATAGTACAGGTTTTCATAGGCTGACTTGTCAATATGATACTCGTCCATGTTAGTCTTGGTCTGCCTCTTTTACCTTTTATTTTAAAATGTACAAGAAGATACCTATTAACAGCCTCAACGACATCTGTGCTAAAACCTGGATTTTGCTTGAAAAATAGGGAGGAAAATGTGTTGTTATTCGTCAGTGTGTAGAATTAGGTCCTAATTTTTTTTATTCATCAGCGTGTAGAATTGCGTCATAAAATATATTCATGATCGTTCTTTGCCTCTTTTTGGAATTAATGATGTCTCTTCCTTAACCCTTGACCTCTGGGCGGCCGATGAAATATACATAAGATCTAGTTATCGTTCTTCAACTTGTTGTGCTTACAGTAGTCGCGTTGTAGATGTGAACTGAGGGATAGGGCGCACAGCAACAATTGGGCTGATCTCAACCACTCAGAGCTGACTGCGCGTTTGTGGTTGCGACCTACAACGCTTATCCAGGCCTTACCTCATCTCCCAGCAGTGTTTCTAGAAACATACTAGTCTTGCCAATCGAATAGGGATCGAAGAGAGAAGCAAACCGATACCTCAAATTGTCGTGCTGAAGTCGGATGTGTTGGGCCTGAAGGCGTAATATCACAGGTTTACTCATGCTGAAAATCATAACTGAAAGCATCTACTCCCCCTGAATGCTCCTTTCGTGTAGAACGAATGGTAAAGAGTGGAAGTAGTTCATCTCAAACCTAAAAGAATGATGACAATTAAAATGAACTATTCTATCCATCAATCTATGTCAATAGAAATAACAACATCGGATGGGAGATGCACCACGGAAATAAAAAGTACAATAACTCAGGCCAAAATAGCATTTCAGAAAATGAAAATTATCTTATGCAACAAATCTATGTCAATATAAATGAGAAAGAGAGTTCATCAGTGCTATATAGAACCAATTGTGACCTATGGAACCGAATCATGGACAGTAGACAAACAAATGAAAAGACGATTAGAGGCTACAGAGATGGGATTTCTCAGGAGAATTTTGAAAGTTCCCTGGACAGCTAAAAAGATCAATGAGAAAGTTCTCAAAGAGGCCAACAAAAAAAGGCAGCTCGTAAAAAACATCAGAAAGAAACAATCAACATTTTTTGGGCACATCATGAGAAGAGGAAAGTTGAAATACTTGGTTACAACTGGCAAAATAAAAGGAAAGAGAGATCGCGGACGACAAAGAGAGAAAATACTGGATAGTTTGGTGTCATGGCATGGAAAACAGTCAACAACAGAACTGATACGATGCACTGTAGATAGAAGATTGTGGAGGAACATGATCGCCTACGCCAACGGGTATGGTACATGATGCTGATGATTCTATCCATGGAACCAGTTTCATTTAAGTCAGAGATTCCTCATATCCGCTCCATTACTTGTCACTGCATTTTTCAAATGTATCGACACATTCTGATGACAAGGTCGCTCTGTGCACGTCCTACTCGACTGTACAGGCGACGATTCCAAAAATCCTTAGTCGCCTCTTACAACACACGTTCTCTTGCTTGATTATTACTGTTATTTTCCAGACGTGGAATTCTACCAATATGAGAGAAATCTACTGGAGGATAAGGTTCCACGTGACCGCTCACATGCCGTTCCTGTCCACTACAAAGTGGACAAGCCAGAAAGTTACTGAAATGTCACGCAGCAAACTTTGTTATGAAATGAAATGTTGATAGACCAGCTAACTAAAAAGACCAACGAGGATATTCTCAAAGAGGCCAACACAAACAAGAGAGCTCCGAAAAATATCAGAAAGAAACAATCGAGATTTGTCGGACAGACACACCATGAGAAGACGAATGTTGGGGTACTTAGTTACATATGGTAAAATATAGGGAAAGAGAGATCGCGGACGACAAATAGAAAAGGTACTAGATAACTTGGTGCCATGGCATGCAAAACAGTCAACAAGAAACTTGATAAGATGCATGTTAGATAGACGCCCGTGCGCTGTCCGGGCCTGAAAGGGAGTAAAGAATTCTAGGGTTGTTCCCTACCAGGCATGTTCATAAGAGGCGACTAAGAAGGGTTGGGCATAGGACTGGCGATCCTGTACTGTATAAACATAGGCCTCAAAAATAGAATGGGAAGCAGTAGGGCCAAGACTAATAAGAGCAACATTAAAGACAACAAAAAAAAAACAAATAAAAATATACATTATCCAATGCTGTGCACCAACCAATGATAAGGAAGGTTTAGTTAAAGATGAATTCTATAGAAAATTGCAATGTCAGATGAATTGAAGAAGAGCCAACGATATTATAATCTGGAGAGATCTAAACGCAAAAGTAGGATCAGACAACCGAGTCTTTGAAGAGATCATGGAAAACATTGGCTTGAAGAAATGTATGAGAATAGAGAGATATTCGCAAACTTCTGTGCTCTTAATCAAATGAGCCTAGGAGGGACAATATTCCAACATAAAAGAATACATAAAGCTACATGTGTGTGTCACCAGATCATAAAACTAAGAATCAAATTGACCACATATGTGTTAATAATAAGTGTACGTCATCCTTACATGATGTAAAAGTATATACAGGAGCAGATGTGGCTTCAGATCTTAAACTTAAACTGAAAATATATACTACAACACATAAGGGTAGACATTATTTAATTGTAGGGTTTCTTAGAAAGCAAGGAATTAAAGATACCTTTGCAGTCACAATATCAAACAAATACCAAGTCCTCCAACTAGAAAATACAATAAATATAGAATATCATTGGAAACAAGTAAAGGATATATGGAAGGAGACATGTCAAGAAACCTTGGGGAAAAGAGAACGCCACAATATGGCATGGATGACAGCAGAGACCCTGGAGATAATTAAAGAAAGAATAAGAAAACAGCCGACATAAATAAAAGCAAAACGAGAGGAAATAAAGCCAAGACACATGAAGCTTACACAGAGGTGAACAAAGAAGTGAGAAGATGCATTAAAAGGGTTAAAAGGAAATATATAGATGAACTAGCTAAAGGGGCAGAGAAAGCGGCAAATAAAGGAAGTATGAAAGAATTGTACAACAGCACGAAGAAATTAAGCAGAACATACAAAAAGATCAATGCCTTTATTAAAGATAAGAAATGAAATCTGCTTAGTAATATAAGGGAACAAATGTATAGATGGAAAGAGCACTTTCAAGAACTCTTGAACAAACCTGGCCCCAATAACCCTCCAGATATACTACCAGCAGAAGAAGAGTTACACGTTAACTGCAGAAAACCAAACAAGGAAGAAATAATGAAAGCCAATACTATTAAAACATGGTAAAGCCACAGGACCAGATGAAATTCCTTCAGAAGCCACCAACATCTCTACCAAGATGCTACATAATCTACTAGACAAAATATGGGAGTTAGACAAAATACCTAAAGATTTGAAAGAAAGTTATATGATCAAACTACCAAAGAAAGGAAGTTTACAGGAGTGCACAAATTATAGGGGAATTATGCTACTATATATTATTATATATTATGCTGCTATGCCAGGAAAATATACTAAGCTGACTAATGAAAAGAGAACTTCTGAACACAATTAGAACAAGACAAATGCGATTCTTAGGCCACGTTAAAAGACACAACAGCCTACTGAAAGTGATCCTGGAGGGGAAAATACAAGGTAAAAGAGGCAGAGGCAGACCAAGATTAACATGGACGAGTAACATCAAAAGATGGACACATCAACCGATGACAACCTGCACCATCAAAGCAAGAGATAGAGCAAAATGGCGCTCCATGGTAGCCAACCTTCGTTGCGGAGACGGCACTCAATGATGATGATGATGAATAATTCTGGAGAGACTAACAGAGGTCATAGAGAAACATTTGAGAGATGAACAAGCAGGTTTTAGGAAGAACAGTTCGTGCGCTGATAAAATAACTACTTTATATATACTTGTTGAACAAAGCTTTGAACTATAGTCCCTACTTTATATATACTTGTTGAACAAAGCTTTGAACTATAGTCCCCACTTTATATCGGATACACAGATTGCATAAAGGCGTTTGATAGTTTAGACTAGACAAATGAATCTATTGGAAGTTGCCAAAGACATTACGGAATCCCCATAAAGTTTATTAACCTGATAAGAACAATGTTGGAAGGAACAAAATGTAGTGTGGTGCATGAAGGGCAGCTTACAGAAGCATTTGAAATAAGAACGGGATGCCTTCTGTCTCCATTTCTCTTCTCGTAGCTATAGATTGGATTATAAAAATAACCCAGAACAACAGAAACAGAACCCAGTGGTCACTGACCAAGCAACTAAATGACTTAGACTTTGCTGATGACATAGTTCTCCTATCACACAGCGATCAACAAATGCAAGATAAAATGAGCATACTTGATGAGAGATCACAACAGATAGGACTGAAAATAAATAGAGATAAGACCAAAATTCTGACAATTAATTCAGAGGCAACAATCAAATTAGCTCAGTGGTTAGTGAACTGGACTACAACGGACAAGAGGTAGGGTTCGATCCAAACCGACAGCTTCCGGGTTCACCTAGCCTTTAATGGGTACCGGATTTTTTTCTGGGAAAGTAGAGCGGCACGAGCGTAATACCGACTACATTACCCCAAAAATCATGTGCCGAAGGTCTGTAAAATTTATGGTCACTAACACCATATTCTCTATACACCACTTGGCGTGACATGGGTATTTTACTTACTTTACAACAACCAAATTGCAATAAGAGAAATACCTCAACTAGACGTACAATCTGACATATATCTGGGCAATAATATAGACAAAGAGGGAGGACCAGAAAATGATACCACAATAAGGATATCAAAAGCAAGAGGAGCATTCTTTGCACTGGGAAACGTGGAAATCCGAAGAAATTATGCTAAATAAAAAAATAAAAATGTTCAAATACAATGTTAAGTCAGTCTTATTATATGACTGTGAAACATGGAGAAAAACAAAAATGACAATAATGAAGTTACAGACCTTCATTAATGGATGCTTAGCACAATAAAAGGATGGGAATGGCAAGACAAGATTGGCAACATTGAATTATGGATAAGTACCAGTCAAACACCAGTGATAAAGTAATACAGCGAAGACGATGGCGCTGGATAGGACACAGATTGCGGAAGCCAACTGAAAGTATTACACAACAGGCCCATTTTTAGAATCTCCAAAGATAAAGACCAATATGTTATCGGAAAAGACAGATAGAAGCAGAGATGAAGATGATGGAGAAGACATGGAATGATCTTAAAAGAATGGCAAGAAACAGAACGGCTTGGAAAGTGTTTGTTGAAGATCTATGCTCCACAGGGAGCTGAACTGTAGAAGAAGAAAGAAGAAGACTGTGGAAAGAAAGAAATGGAAGGACATGATCGCCTACACTAACCGGTAGAAACATGATGATTATAATGAGTTGATAGACATATAGCTCTCATATTTCTTGAACTAGACACAAGAAAAGTGTGGAAGCTTGTAAAACAGATGAATGATGAGGGTACAGAAAGGAAAACCAAAATTACACTGAAGAAGGATGGAAACATACTAACAGGTAAGCAGGCAGCAAATCACTTTGCAGACTCCTTTGCAAATGACAATAATATTGAAATTAGCCTAGAGAAACGACAAGAGACCCGTTTAAAACAACAAAATGCAAGACAAGAAGAGACCACACATGAAGTCATGGAAATACCCATAAAACAAATAGAGCTAGAGCTGGCAGTATCCAAATTAAAAATGAAAAAGTCACCAGACAGTGATGAGGTGTCCAATGAAATGATTAAGAACTTGGGAACTGCAGCTAAAGCAAAACTACTGCAGATCTACACCATTTGCTGGATCACAGGTAGAGTGCCACAGGCATGGAGAGAAGCAATTATGATACCATTACTAAAGCCAGGAAAAGATGGTTCAACGAAATCCAGCTATAGACCAATCGGCCTTACAAGCTGTTTGTGTAAAACAATGGAACGTATAATCAATCTCAGACTGCAGTGGTACATGGAAAGTGAACATCTCCTTGTCCCACAACAAGCAGGCTTTAGAATAGTGTTACTCTACCGAAGATCAGGCAACCTATCTTTCCCAGGAAATTGAGGATGCGTTTCAAGAAAAGAAACTGGTACGAGCAGCATGGATAGATCTAGAGAAAGCATTTGATAAGGTATGGAAGGAAGGGCTTTTGAAGAAACTGAGAAATTATGGAGTAAATGGCAGGATGTACAAATGGGTTAAAGCATACACCAAGCCAAGCGTATTGGTAGACAAACACTAGACATGCCAAGAGTTGTTAACCCCCTACTGCCCATACCAGAACAGACTCCCTGGACAGAGGAATCAGGATTATCAATACAAATACGGACAGAAGTGAAAGAAATAGTTGACAAAGAAGATCAAAATAGTCTACAGCGAAAAACTATAACTCTCAGTTTCCTGGATGAAGAATATCCACAAGACCTATGGATTCGTGTGTACACAGATGGATCAGCATAAAATGCAGTAAATAATGGGGGGGGGGGGGGCGCAGGTGCATATATAGAGTACCCAAATAACACTAGGGATATGAATAAAATAGCAACAGGGAAATATTGTCACAATTATGATGCAGAAATACAAGCAATAAAGTTGGCAATAGAGAAACTGCTGAACAGTAATCTTAGCCCACAGCCTGTAGTGTTTTTGACAGATGCAAGATCAGTACTCCAGGCACTACAATCCAGAAAATTACCACATCTGCAGACCTTATTGACTGAACTCTGCAAGCACCACAGGGTTGCCCTGCAGTGGATCCCGTCTCACTGTGGAATACCAGGAAATGAGAAAGCAGATCAGTTGGCAAAGGAAGGTTCAACAAGCACACAACTAGATACACTGGTTACATACCATCATAAGAAACAGATAATCAAATCAATCCGAGGACCACAAGCCCCAAATCAGGATGCCTTTCATGATATGAATAGATATGAACAAGTTATCATTATTATTCTCCTCAGAACAGGACACAATCGACTCCATAGTCACATGTATGCAAAATTCAAGATCGGCATCTCAACTACTTGTACATGTGGACAGGCGCCCCAGACTGCTGAACACATACTTCAAGACTGCACTGAATATAGTAGACTGAGGAAAATCCATTGGCCCATAGATACAACACTACAGACAAAACTATATGGGCCACTGCAGTAATTACAAAAGACAGTAACATTTATACAAGAAACGACATTGCGGATATAGACAATACTTCGGGCGAACGAAAGAAAGATAGATAGATGGATAGATAGCTCTCATATTTTCCTAGTATAGTGACCACGCCTTAAACATATGTTCAACAGTCCCTTGGTCAGCGACACACATATTAAGTCCATATCTTTACCGAGATGATGAAGTGCTACTTGAGTCTTGTCTAGCCTTTGTGACGTCTAATTGTTATCGCTTGTTTGTTGCTACTGACCTGGCAACGTGTACACCATTGTTATGATTGACAGGTGTTCGGCTTGTTCCTGGTCGTCTCATGCTCTCACGAATATTGCCTTCTTTAAAAAAAAAAAACTTGTCAAGGTCAGGAAAGCAGTTTGTCTCGTGACAAAATGTCGTCTAGGAGTGACGCCTCAACATCGTCGTACTAGTCGAGTATACTGGCAGACTACCTGGACTTAGAGAATATGGCAAACAAAATAATAATAATAAGGAAACGATACATTACCGTGGATCTCACCAAACTGTTGTGTACCAGGAAATGAGAAATCTGACGTACCGGCCAGGGATGGCAGCAAAATGGAACAGCCAAGCTGACCAATGAAATACCAGGACATGAGAAAGTTACGTACCGGTCAGAGATGGCAGCAAAATGGAACATCCAAGCTGACCAATGAAATACCAGGATATGAGAAAGTTACGTATGGGCTAAGGATGGCAGCAAATGGAACAGCCAAGCTGACCAATGAAATACCAGGACATGAGAAAGTTACGTACCGGCTAAGGATGGCAGCAAATGGAACAGCCAAGCTGACCAATGAAATACCAGGACATGAGAAAGTTACGTACCGGCCAAGGATGGCAGCAAATGGAACAGCCAAGCTGACCAATGAAATGCCAGGATATGAGAAAGTTACGTACCGGCTAAGGATGGCAGCAAATGGAACAGCCAAGCTGACCAATGAAATGCCAGGATATGAGAAAGTTACGTACCGCTAAGGAAATCAGCAAATGGAACAGCCAAGCTGACCAATGAAATTCCAGGATATGAGAAAGTTACGTACCGGCTAAGGATGGCAGCAAATGGAACAGCCAAGTTGACCAATCAAGTATCCGCAAAAAAAAGGGGGGGGGGGGAGGAGAATTATAAAGGAAAGACCAGAAGCATCAAGCAAAACCACAGCTGCATGGTTACCACCTATTTTACCGGATGTAACATGTTTAATTAAGAACAGGACACAATCTACGTGGTAACCACATGGACAAAATGTTCAAGATTAGAAACGCAAACGTGTGTACAAGCACCGTAGACGACATCACACAAACAACAATGCTGCAGCCAGTGCAATGTTTTCTAACTTGAGAAGTGCAAATTGGCCAAATAGAACTACAGTAAACACAAACATATTGATCCTTACAAGATCGTTAGTCAATCACAGAAAAGATAACTTTGCAGATATAGACCTTAGCAAACGACAGAAGAAGAAGGACAAATGAACTATATAGACAGAAATTGTAGGTGAGAGTATATTATTTCTGTCTGCAACGAACGAAGTGTATGTTATTATTTTCTTTAACTCATGAAGTGTATGTTATTACTTTCTCTAACTCACAAAGTGTATGTTATTACTTTCTCTAACTCACAAAGTGTATGTTATTACTTTCTCTAACTCACAAAGTGTATGTTATTACTTTCTCTAACTCATGAAGTGTATGTTATTACTTTCTCTAACTCACGAAGTGTATGTTATTACTTTCTCTAACTCACGAAGTGTATGTTATTACTTTCTCTAACTCACGAAGTGTATGTTATTACTTTCTCTAACTCACGACGTGTTATTACTTTCTCTAACTCACAAAGTGTATGTTATTACTTTCTCTAACTCACAAAGTGTATGTTATTACTTTCTCTAACTCATGAAGTGTATGTTATTACTTTCTCTAACTCATGAAGTGTATGTTATTACTTTCTCTAACTCATGAAGTGTATGTTATTACTTTCTCTAACTCACAAAGTGTATGTTATTACTTTCTCTAACTCACAAAGTGTATGTTATTACTTTCTCTAACTCACAAAGTGTATGTTATTACTTTCTCTAACTCATGAAGTGTAAGTTATTACTTTCTCTAACTCATGAAGTGTATGTTATTACTTTCTCTAACTCACAAAGTGTATGTTATTATTTTCTCTAACTCACGAAGTGTATGTTATTACTTTCTCTAACTCATGAAGTGTATGTTATTACTTTCTCTAACTCATGAAGTGTATGTTATTACTTTCTCTAACTCATGAAGTGTATGTTATTACTTTCTCTAACTCACAAAGTGTATGTTATTACTTTCTCTAACTCATGAAGTGTATGTTATTACTTTCTCTAACTCACGAAGTGTATGTTATTACTTTCTCTAACTCACGAAGTGTATGTTATTACTTTCTCTAACTCACGAAGTGTATGTTATTACTTTCTCTAACTCACGAAGTTATTGTTATTACTTTCTCTAACTCACAAAGTGTATGTTATTACTTTAATCAAGTCACGAGCCAGTAGAATTACTTGTGAACTGTTGGCTGAAGGTCATCATGTAAGCTTGAGGCCAGCTTCAACATATCGCCACACCAACGACGAGCTAATGACACCTCCAAGGGCGTAGTTAGAATTAATTTAGCATTGGGTTCCAGCTATTGTCTGACGTAAACATCAACCCCTCAGATACTAACATTATCGTTCTGAATAATGGACTCCCCCCCCCCCCCCCCCCCCCCCCCCCAATCTGATTGCAAGATTGATGTCTAATATGTCTTAAATTATTATTGACCTCCATCCATATAGCGTCTTTAGACGTCACATGGGGCCTGTGGTTCACCATCCGTCTCTTCTCTTAGCCTGTTCTGTCTTGTCTAATGAGTCTTTATCTGCCAGCTTTACTTTTCTTATACAAATTATTTGTAGTTTTCCTCTAGATCTTCCTCTCTTCTTGTATCCTGATGTTTCCCATAGAAGAGCCTGTTTTTAAATTCTTGTTATCTCTTCTCAGCACATGACCGACATATGTCCATCTTCTCTTCTGAAAACATGACCGACATATGTCCATCTTCTCTTCTCAGCACATGACCGACATATGTCCATCTTCTCTCCTGAGCACATGACCGACATATGTCCATCTTCTCTCCTGAGCACATGACCGACATATGTCCATCTTCTCTTCTCAGCACATGACCGACATATGTCCATCTTCTCTCCTGAGCACATGACCGACATTTGTCCATCTTCTTTCCTGAGCACATGACCGACATATGTCCATCTTCTCTTCTCAGCACATGACCGACATATGTCCGTCTTCTCTTCCTAATTTTAGATAAGATAATTGCTTGCATTGCCATTTTCTTATCTATATATTTGTCGTGAAGTCATTCCACTGTGCACAGAGTATTCTTCTTAGGCATTTCTCTTGAAAAATGTTTAGCTTTCTCTCAATCTCATTTGTTGTTTTTTCAGCTTTCACATGCTTGAATTATTGTGTTCATTAAAATATTTGGTTTAATAGTTAATACAAATAACATGCCAGGACTGAAACACATTTGGGGAATGCTGGAATAGTGCCAGCCAAAACTGTCCTCTCTCCGTCAATAGTTCTCAAACTGTTGCTTTGTTTTCGTTGCCTGGAGCAGTTCCTAAACTACACCTTTCATGTCAGAAAATCGTTTGTAGTTATTCTAGCAAATGTTTTTTTTCAAATGTGGTTGGACGAATGAGTGGTAGTACGAATAAGTGGTAGAACGAATGAGTGGTAGAACGAATGAGTGGCAGAACGAATGAGTGGTAGAACGAATGAGTGGTTGGACGAATGAGTGGTAGAACGAATGAGTGGTAGAACGAATGAGTGGCAGAACGAATGAGTGGTAGAACGAATGAGTGGTAGAACGAATGAGTGGTAGAACGAATGAGTGGCAGAACGAATGAGTGGTTGGACGAATGAGTGGTAGAACGAATGCATGGTATGACGAATGAGTTGTTGGACCAATGAGTGGCAGAACGAATGAGTGGTTGGACGAATGAGTGGTAGAACGAATGAGTGGTAGAACGAATGAGTAGTTGGACGAATGAGTGGTAGAACGAATGAGTGGTAGAACGAATGAGTGGTAGGAACAATGAGTAGTAGAACGAATGAGTAGTTGGACGAATGAGTGGTAGAACGAATGAGTGGTTTGATGAATAAGTGGTAGAACGAATGAGTGGTTGGACGAATGAGTGGTTTGATGAATGAGTGGTTTGATGAATGAGTGGTTGGATGAATGAGTGGTAGAACGAATGCATGGTTTGACGAATGAGTGGGGTGTCCGGTTAGCGCAATCGATAGGCGGTTGGCTTACCACGGCAACAGCCGGGGTTCGTACCCTGGCGAGGACACCTGGGTTTTACTATTTCCCTAAAAATTAGTACCTCTGAAGTCGGAGTAAATCTGCCTGCATGGCGAGGGGCATCCTGTAATGGGATAAAACAGACTTTACACGCAAAATTCAGTCCCACAAAATTGAGTGGGTGGGACTTCGTCAGAGGTCAAAGCTGACGAAAGCGAACGAACGAACGAACGACGAATGAGTGGTTGGACGAATGAGTGGTTGGACGAATGAGTGGTAGGACCAATGAGTTGTTTGACGAATGAGTGGTAGAACGAATGAGTGGTAGAACGAATGAGTGGTTGGACGAATGAGTGGTTGGATGAATGAGTGTTTGGATGAATGAGTGGTAGGACGAATGAGTGGTAGGACGAATGAGTGGTTGGATGAATGAGTGGTTGGATGAATGAGTGGTAGGACGAATGAGTGGTTGGATGAATGAGTGGTTGGACGAATGAGTGGTAGGACGAATGAGTGGTAGGACGAAAGAGTGGTAGCACCAATGAGTTGTTTGACGAATGAGTGGTAGAACGAATGAGTGGTTGGACGAATGAGTGGTTGGACGAATGGGTGGTAGAACGAATAAGTGGTTGAACGAATGAGTGGTTGAACGAATGAGTGGTAGAACGAATGAGTGGTTGAACGAATGAGTGTTTGGACGAATGAGTGGTAGATCGAATGAGTGGTTGAACGAATGAGTGGTAGAACGAATGAGTGGTAGAACGAATGAGTGGTAGAACGAATGAGTGGTAGAACGAATGAGTGGTTGGACGAATGAGTGGTAGAACGAATGAGTGGTTGGACGAATGAGTGGTAGATCGAATGAGTGGTAGAACGAATGAGTGGTAGAACGAATGAGTGGTTGGACGAATGAGTGGTAGATCGAATGAGTGGTAGATCGAATGAGTGGTAGATCGAATGCAGCACAATGTGTACATTTCAAGCTGTCATCCTTGACGAATATGTTGGTTGATCGCGAATGTTATTCCCTTAATTATTATTATTATATCTATATATCTTCGTCTCTCTATTGTTCTCTCTATCTTACGTTATGTCACTCTCTTTATCTCCATGTTACTTTCTCTCTCTCTCCCCCTCTCTCTGCGTCTCTCTATTATTCTGTCTATCTTACGTTGTTTCACTATTTTTCTCTCCATCTTACTTTCTCTCTTTGGTAATTTGCTTTCTCTTTCTCTCGCCTCTTATTTCTTATTTACTCTATTTTACACAATACAATGTATTTCTCTCTATTTCTCTTATTCTCCCTGTTTATTACTCTACGTCTCCTTTCTCCTCCGTCTATAATTTCTCTCTTACTCTGTCTTTCTTTCTCCCTCTCTGTCACTCATTCACTTTCTCGTGTAGAACAGCAGCACTGAATATTTTTTTTTTTTCAATTATGGCCTGAATGCACATCCTCACGCACATTGTTTCCAGGGGCACGCCTCTGAATGTACACCGGTCGTTGTGTCTTTCCCATTGTAGAGCTCAAGTTACCACTAATTTAGTTAACACTAGCCCTGCCAAGGAATGGTTCATGTATGCACAGTTAGCTACTTATGTATTGTTACCTTTCAAACGGTTGTGATATTTTACGTAAATATAAACGGGCTTTTCAACAAGCCTATTTTGTCTTGTTCCGCACGTCACAAAGTTTTAGCAAGGCAAAAGTTGAAAAACCTGTTCACGTCAGAGAGGAATGTTTGTCATGGCCTTACAAGCGACGTGTGTGTTACAGTACCGTGCAGCCTGTGTCGTGTGGTGACAGGATCCAAATAAAGTGTGTCTAGCTGGTTTAATGGTAGGCAAATTTAGGTTAATGCGTATGTTCGTGTGTACATCTGGCAGCATGCTGTGTACATATATAGGTCACGTCTTTCACATCGCATGTATGTGTTGCTTTATTATACCTGTTGATATTTTTCATTATTCTAGTCTAGGACCTGGGCCAATTTTAAAAATATTCGGACAATATTCGCCGGCGTGATGACTTTAGTTTATTACAGAATAAATGTAGTAATGTAGTGTTTATTATTGACCTAGAGCAGAATTGCTACTGTTGTAGAGTAGTGAATTGTTGTGTTGTGTAGTCTGTTGTGTCGACATGTTGGTAGGTTATCTATAAGACCAACTTCTCTGGAAAATTAAAAAAAAACACTTTAGGTCTAGGAGAATGTTTAAACTGCAAACATTTTTTTTGGTTTTGTTAATTACACAGGACTCCTGGTTACTACCAGTTTGTTAATGACAAAGGACTCCTGGTTACTACCAGTTTGTTAATGACACAGGACTCCTGGTTACTACCAGTTTGTTAATGACACAGGACTCCTGGTTACTACCAGTTTGTTAATGACAAAGGACTCCTGGTTACTACCAGTTTGTTAATGACACAGGACTCCTGGTTACTACCAGTTTGTTAATGACACAGGACTCCTGGTTACTACCAGTTTGTTAATGACACAGGACTCCTGGTTACTACTAGTTTGTTAATGACAAAGGACTCCTGGTTACTACCAGTTTGTTAATGACACAGGACTCCTGGTTACTACCAGTTTGTTAATGACAAAGGACTCCTGGTTACTACCAGTTTGTTAATGACAAAGGACTCCTGGTTACTACCAGTTTGTTAATGACACAGGACTCCTGGTTACTACCAGTTTGTTAATGACACAGGACTCCTGGTTACTATCTATCTATTGACCTTTCGAGCCGTAACCGGCCCATAGGGCGTAGACCAAGATACACCTTCTCCTATATGAATTTTTGTTCTATGAAACGTAGACCTGGTTACTACCAGTTTGTTAATGACAAAGGACTCCTGGTTACTACTAGTTTGTTCACGGCGACGATTAGAATCTGGATAAAAATACTTGGGATTCAATTGGATTGATATGCGAACGTTGTAGCTGTTGTTCAAGCGAGTGTTGTTGACCGCATGTGCATTTTCATGTGCGCATGTTAATGCTGTTGAAACGAATGTTGATTCCGTTGTTTGTAAGATGTTAATGTTCATCTGATTGGACACTGATCGGTAATGAAGTTGTATTAATCGTGCATTGTGGAAATATTGCAAGTCTTCCTCTTATTTGTTTGAGCTGAATGTTTGTTGTGTTGCAGTTTACGCCAAAATTCTGTGCACTTAAGACCGACACATCTAACGTATTTAGGGTAGGATTAGCCTCCCCTCTTTGATTTCTATTTGGTTGGTCGGAAGTCTGGATCACTGACGTCGAGTCTTGAGTAGATCTCGTTCGTTGACCCTGACGCCGCTAAGTCATCGCTGTGAGCGCATGCGCTGTGCTTGGCTTATAGATCGTATGAAATGTTGCTAATGTGGGACGTCTTTTTGTTTCTCTATCGCTAAAAAATACATCACCAGACGCTGTTACAGTCAACAATGTCGTTAGCTGGGTTTCCTGTGACTAGCAAAACAAGTTTATCGAAAGAGAGAGAGAGAGAGAGAGAGAGAGAGAGATAACACTTAATAGCCGGCGCAAGTGGAGCCACTTGTCTGAAGTGCCCAAGAGGTGGCGTACAAACATGTTTGTTTTGCTACTGAACCAACTCTGGTGATCAGATTACACACTGCTATATAACTGCCGACAGAGTTATCTTTAAGAATGACAAATTGCATTCAACCGACTCTATGGAGCGTGCACGAGATCTCCCCGCCGTCTTGACGTCAAGGACGTAAGCACGTTTGTCACAAAACTGCTTTTATTGAAGATGCAAATGAGAAGAGTTATTTGTGTATGCTTGATGTTGTCTGCAACAAAAGTGGCTAAATAAGACTAATAACTCTTTAGTGTGTATGGGAAAACACCAGACCGTGATAATAAAGAGCATTTGTAAAATAATGAAATTGTTGAGAAGCACGGTGGTATGTGTTGTGTAGCATCTTCTGTAGGAGTGTCTCCAGTTGTTACAACAGATGGACAGAACTAACGACCTACTCAACAATGATAACCTTTTCTTTCGTGAGAAGAAAGTAACGTCATATATTTAGCAAGAACAACAAGGCGTGCTCACTTAATGCAAGTGCAGGAACTCCTTCCTCTACGCCAGGAAGGGAGCTCCTACATTAGTAGGCGAGGATCTCATTTCTGTGCTCAAACAAAACTTATTGTTGAGTCGTTGGTGTGGGGCTTATCCAATCAAATCTTCGCGTCTCACTCTGTTTCAAACATTCTTTATTGTGTGTACTTCCTTCGACCATTTCACTTGCTGGAATACTAGTGGCCTGTGGGTGTTGTCTTTCATTACATTTAATTATTTCTTCAACTTCATTCCGTGGTTTAATGGATTGATCTTATGCTGTAATTGCCACATGTTTCGCTATTTAATTAATTATCTATTAATTTTACGTTTTTTAGAGACATGTTTAATTATAACAACTGAAGTGAAACAATAACTGGTTTTATTTGTGGTTAAGACATGTTTCGCGACACTAACTACAGATATGCATATATAGGACTGCAGGTGGAGTCCATTTATTTAATGTCTATCTCCTAGTCAAATATACATCACTATGTAGCATAGATTAGTTTATATTAGTCTTTCTTGACAAGTCATGTTTTGTTTGTTTATTATAATTTAAATAAGGAGATTGCAACGTTTCCAAGCGAAATACCTTCGCACCGGAAGCAGTGACGTTTTTAGTTGTAAACATTGTCAGTGGACAGTTTGTTCTTGTGCGCGCTTGTTTCTACAGACAAAAGTTGTGGCTTCATCTTCCAGAGAAGTCGATAAACTTATTATAGCAAATCTATTCTATGTGTAAATTGTTAGTTTTAGTGTTACTGTGACAGTG
This sequence comes from Megaustenia siamemsis, assembly GCA_032433765.1. Lineage (NCBI taxonomy): Eukaryota > Metazoa > Mollusca > Gastropoda > Stylommatophora > Ariophantidae > Megaustenia > Megaustenia siamemsis. The sequence continues at coordinate 80,867,932 of JAVIAB010000156.1, read as the reverse complement.
GATATGGGAATGTTTCGACTGCGATGACGCCAATCAGAACTAAAGACTAAATGGTACCATTCGACACACAATTGATGTGCAGATAGAATGTTCACAAACATGTTCAATGTGTATTTATTAGCAGTGTATTTCAAACATAATCCACAATGTGGGAGTGCCTACCAGAGAAAGACCGAGCGATCTGTTTGGAATGTGCTTCCTCTTTACTCATAGATTTCTCTCCCTGTTTAGCTGGATCTTTCCTTTCTCCCAACGCCGTGACTCAGACCAGGCAGCCAATCCTACATTCTATGGCAGCATTACTTGACGTACTTAGAACCTCACCAGCAACCTTCAGTCTATTCAAAAATGTGTCCGATTGGTCAACTTGAACGAGTCACATGACAGAACTAAACAAACCAATGTTACGTCTTTTGTATATTTTCCTTACGCATTTTCTTATCATTTTATCTCTTCCATCTTTGTGGTATTAGTTTTAGTTACTTCAAGTCCACAACATGTCTTATATATATGAAGTATATCTTCATTTCATTGACTGTTTATGTTGTCCCTGTTTTCTGAAGAAGGCATGTCTTATATTGATTATTGTCCTTTTTTGTAAAGCTGTGACCGTCCTTTGAAGATTGTATATCACACTCCAGCGCTTGTCCCTGCTAGCAACTTACAGGAATTTATTTGCTTGTTTCCCTAATGACAGGTCGTCAGTAGATATCCTTTTATGAATACGACTACAACTTGTCATCCACACACTAGCTAACTAGTAACGAAACAACTAATTAATTAGCTATGTAGGATCAGTTGTATTTACTTACATGTCTGTGTGTGTTTTTTTTTTTGTTTGTTCCTGCTGAAGGCCTATTGAGCTGAAATTTTCGTTCAAATCTGTGTCGTCTACTAATCACGTAAAGCTTTTAACATACCATTTTTTTTCTATTTTGTTCAATTTTCCCTCACATTCAGCTTTACTGCAGCTTCACATTTTTTATGCATTCATTTACTTAGATGAGCGTAAGTTACATTTTTTGCCTCAACCCCTATCCACAGACTACTTAGATGAGCGTAAGTTACATTTTTTTGCCTCAACCCCCATCCACAGACTACTTAGATGAGCGTAAGTTACATTTCTTTGCCTCAACCCCCATCCACAGACTACTTAGATAAGCGTAAGTTACATTTCTTTGCCTCAACCCCCATCCACAGACTACTTAGATGAGCGTAAGTTACATTTCTTTGCCTCAACCCCCATCCACAGACTACTTAGATGAGCGTAAGAATCGCCCTGTTGGAGCTTAAAGCGCCTTTAGGCCCACAGCTGATCCAGCCTGACATATTTTTTGTTGCCGAGTTGTCTTTATGCTTGGCCAGGAGGTTAAACTGTTTCCATAGAGACATTGGAGTAGTGTAGTACGATCACGATCAGCTGTTACCGCTATATTTCTGCTACAGTTATATGTTAGTCGCTGGTTACATTCAGCTCTGGTTATGTTCGGCACTTGTCAGTTTGTTTCAGATTCGCCTAGTTTTATGATGAAGTAATTGATAACTCACTGCATTTGAATGACGTCTCACTGTCATTAATTTGTATGTCCGTAGATTCAAACACCCCATCGTTGTTATGTCTCTATCATTAATTCAATAATAGGCCAGTAGATTTATACTGCATCTATTTGTACCATTAATTGATGTGTCAGTTGATTTAATCTTCGTCTTGTTATACCATTAATTGATGTATCATTTGATTTAGACTTCGTCTCGTTGTACCATTAATTGATGTATCATTTGATTTAATCTTCGTCTCGTTGTACCATTAATTGATGTGTCAGTTGATTTAATCTTCGTCTCGTTGTACCATTAATTGATGTGTCAGTTGATTTAATCTTCGTCTCGTTGTACCATTAATTGATGTGTCAGTTGATTTAATCTTCGTCTCGTTGTACCATTAATTGATGTGTCAGTTGATTTAACCTTCGTCTCGTTGTACCATTAATTGATGTGTCAGTTGATTTAATCTTCGTCTCGTTGTACCATTCATTAATTCATCTGTAAATTTAAATCGCACTTAGCTGCAACAATAATTAATGCGTCAAATATTTAAATTTAGCCTAATTCTCAAAATTAATTAAAATATCATAGATTTAAAGAAGATTAACAATAGCAACACACAAATTAAATGACATGAACATGTGGCACAACACCAGCAAGGCAGTAACATTAAAATGACTGAGGTCTGCATCTTCCCGATAACATACGGTTGTGAATTGTTGACAGTCTCGCAAACAGCAAAAAAGAAATTAGATTCATATGAAACAAAATGCTACATACAAAATCTTTAAGGTACTTTGGATAATGAAAAAGAGCAGTGAGGACCCATTAAATAAGTTTTGTTGTCGATGACCCCTATTAAATATGTTTTGTTGTCGTGGACCCCATTAAATATGTTTTGTTGTCGTGGACCCCATTAAATATGTTTTGTTGTCGTGGACCCCCATTAAATATGTTTTGTTGTCGTGGACCTCCATTAAATATGTTTTGTTGTCGTGGACCCCCATTAAATATGTTTTGTTGTCGTGGACCCCATTAAATATGTTTTGTTGTCGTGGACCCCCATTAAATATGTTTTGTTGTCGTGGACCCCCATTAAATATGTTTTGTTGTCGTGGACCTCCATTAAATATGTTTTGTTGTCGTGGACCCCCATTAAATATGTTTTGTTGTCGTGGACCCCCATTAAATATGTTTTGTTGTCGTGGACCCCCATTAAATATGTTTTGTTGTCGTGGACCCCCATTAAATATGTTTTGTTGTCGTGGACCCCATTAAATATGTTTTGTTGTCGTGGACCCCCATTAAATATGTTTTGTTGTCGTGGACCCCCATTAAATATGTTTTGTTGTCGTGGACCTCCATTAAATATGTTTTGTTGTCGTGGACCCCATTAAATATGTTTTGTTGTCGTGGACCCACATTAAATATGTTTTGTTGTCGTGGACCTCCATTAAATATGTTTTGTTGTCATGGACCTCCATTAAATATGTTTTGTTGTCGTGGACCTCCATTAAATATGTTTTGTTCTCGTGGACCCCCATTTAATATGTTTTGTTGTCGTGAACCTCCATTAAATATGTTTTGTTCTCGTGGACCCCCAGTAAATATGTTTTGTTCTTGTGGACCCCCAGTAAATATGTTTTGTTGTCGTGGACCTCCATTAAATATGTTTTGTTGTCGTGGACCTCCATTAAATATGTTTTGTTGTGGTGAACTGCCATTAAATACGTTTCGTTGTCGTGGACCCCAATTCCATATGTTTCTTTTTGTGTCGCAGACCGCAGGTTTGTGTTCATTCATTTTCTCTTTCTATTTAGCTACACCATTTTTGTGCAGGTCTTCGCGGGTGGCCTGTGACGGCACCACGGGCCACATGTTTAGAAATGTTCCTATAGAGTATAGCTAACCCTAACATTTAGTTCACTGTTGCTGTTCTTGTACTGATCACATTTTTTTACCTCGGGATTTTTAATTTGATTCAAACCATCATCATCATCAAGTACCGGGCCTGCTGGTGTGGGTGATCATGTCTCTCCACAACTTTCGATCTCGACAGTTATTTATCATTTCTGTTGTTGACTTTCTGCCAAACCATTCTTTTAAGCTGTCTGGTATCTTTTCTCTTTGCTTCCCTATATCTCTTCGTCCCTCAATTTTCCCAGTTGTTACAATATATTCCAGCTGTTATTTTCTCATTACATGGCATACAATTATGATTGTTTCTTCCTAATATTGGAAATTAGCTCTCATTTTGCTTTGGCCCCTTTAAGAACGTTTTCATTACTCTTCTTAGCTGTCCATGGTATTCTTCTGTAATACTACATTTCTACAGACTCCAGTGACTTCCTTGTTTGTTGTCCTATTGTCCATGATTCACATCCATATGTTAGGACTGGCTCTACATGACATTTAAGAATTTTTTCTTGTTTCTATTGTTTTCTATTGTTCCATTGTATTGTATTTTAATTCGAATATTAAAATATAATTGATTCTCTTCATCCGTTCAGTGTTGGAGAATCAATTATATTCTGAGCCCGTTTTACTGTTCTAATTGTTATGGAGTCTGGTAACAGAATAATATTGTTCTTCTTGCAATGTTACTACAGAGGAAACGTTTTATACAAGAACTGTGTCAATAATTTTACGTTATACATTTTAACCACAAGTGTTAATTTATCTTATTCACTGGAAGTATTGAGACTAAATAATCTATAAGTAAATAGTACATTTCTCACATCATGGATCGTAGTTTTGATGTCTCTTTTGAGTCAAACTCTAAAAGTGCTCGGTACTTTGACCGCAGTTTTGAAACATCCGATGAATTTTCTGCTAGCAAAACCACCGTCCTCAAGAACACGTTCCATAAAAGTGGCCATGATGGCAGCGTTGATGGCGCTCGCATAACAACGTCCAGAAGCGGTATGATTCGAGATCGATCCCCAGGAGGACAGAGTCCAGACCGTGGTTTCAACGATTGGGACCAATTTCGCGCCTCTGGTGGTCGAGATGAGGGTAGTCATTTCCTTAAATTACCTTCGAACCGCATTGTGGGCCTCTCTGATGAATCGAATTTTCAAGACGAGAAAGCGATTGAGAGACGGTCTCAGCAAGAACATCATGAAGCTGTGAGGATTACAGTTCCTAATTTTGGGCGTGGCAATAGGGTTTACTTCCCGCCACCGGAAACGACCACTTTTGAAGACGCATCACTGGTAAGAAACTACATCTTCGTCTTCCTCCTTATGTCTTCTATTTGTTTCTTAACTTTGATCCTTGTTTTTTTTTTTATATTTGATTCTTATCTTTGTTATTTGTTTGTTCTATATCGTTTCTATCTTTGCTCTTTGTTTTTCTATTTGTTTCTTAACTTTGATCTTTGTTTTTCTATTTGTTTTTTATCTTTGTTCTTTTTTCTATTTGTATCTTATCTTTGCTCGTTGTTTCTTCTGTTTATTTCTTATCATAGCCATGAATGCCTTATCTTTCTTATCCTTGCTCTGCATGCCTTCTGTTCGTTTCTTATACTTGCTCTATGTGTCCTCTATTTCTTGTCCGTATTGTTTATGTATTCTCTTTGTTTCTTATCACCGCTCTTTATGACTTATATTTGTTTCTTACCTTTGTTCTTTATCTCTTTTTTTTCTTTCTTATCATTGCTATTAATGTCTCTTGGTTTTTTTCTTATCTTTCTGTGTGTGTCTTCTGATTGTTTCTTCCTTGCTGTGTTTCTTCTGTTTGTATAATTTTTGTGCTTTGTGTATCACCTTTTCATTTCTCATCCTTGTTCTTTGTGTCTTCTTTTTGATTCTTTATCCTTGCTCTATTATCCCCTACTTGTTTGGTAGCCTTGCTCTGCATGTCGCCTGTGTACACACAGCTAGAGTGCATTCCTTAACTCTAGTGCTTTCACTGAAGCCATTTATTATATCCTGTCAAGATTCTTACAACTTTCATTCATTCATTGGGTGTCGTCTCCACATCGAAGGTTGGCTACCATGGAGCACCATTCATTATTGGGTGCCGTCTCCACATCGAAGGTTGGCCACCATGGAGCACCATTCATTCATTCATTGGGTGCCGTCTCCACATCGAAGGTTGGCTACCATGGAGCGCCATTCATTCATTCATTGAGTGCCGTCTCCACATCGAAGGTTGGCTACCATGAGCGCCATTCATTCATTCATTGGGTGCCGTCTCCACATCGAAGGTTGGCTACCATGAGCGCCATTCATTCATTCATTCATTGGGTGCCGTCTCCACATCGAAGGTTGGCTACCATGAGCGCCATTCATTCATTCATTGGGTGCCGTCTCCACATCGAAGGTTGGCTACCATGGAGCGCTATTCTCCTGTCTTGATGGTGCATGTTGTCATAGGGTCACCTGTCCACCTTTTGATGTTGTAAGTCCACTTTAGTCTTGGTTGTCTCTGCTTCGTCTGCCTTGTACCTTTCCTTCCAAGGTGACTTTCTTAAGTGTGTTATATCTCTTCATATGTCCAAAAGATGTCAGTTGTCCTACAACTTTACTCACTCTAAAACCGTTTACAGTGCTATGTTTACATTCAGTGTACACGTTGTCTAGAGTGTTTGTGTTTACGACCTGTTACAGTCTACTGTTTATCTAGAAAGATAGGACGGAATAAAGAAAATGGCATGTTTCTACATTGAGTACAAGATAATGTTAAACAACAAATTATATTTTCAATTTGAAGGTTCAAAAAGGACTGCTTGTTGTCTAAAATTTTATTGTTATAGTTAGTTATAACTTGTTTGTTTTCTAAAATATTATTGTTGTAGTTAGTTATAACTTGTTTGTTGTCTAAAATATTATTGTTACAGTTAGTTATAACCTGCTTGTTGTCTAAAATATTATTGTTATAGTTAGTTATAACCTGCTTGTTGTCTAAAATATTATTGTTATAGTTAGTTATAACCTGCTTGTTGTCTAAAATATTATTGTTATAGTTAGTTATAACCTGCTTGTTGTCTAAAATATTATTGTTATAGTTAGTTATAATCTGCTTGTTATCTAAAATATTATTGTTATAATTAGTTATAACCTGCATGTTGTCTAAAATATTATTGTTATAGTTAGTTATAACCTGCATGTTGTCTAGAATGTTATTGTTATAGTTAGTTATAACCTGCTTGTTGTTATAGTCAGTTATAACCTGCATGTTGTCTAAAATATTATTGTTATAGTTAGTTACAGCCTGCGTGTTGTCTAGAATGTTATTGTTATAGTTAGATATAACCTGCATGTTGTCTAAAATATTATTGTTATAGTTAGTTATAACCTGTTGGTTGTCTATAATATTATTGTTATAGTTAGATATTTCCTGCGTGTTGTCTAGAATGTTATTGTTATAGTTAGTTATAACCTGTTGGTTGTCTAAAATATTATTGTTATAGTTAGTTATGACCTTTTTGTTGTCTAAAATATTATTGTTTTAGTTAGATATGACCTGCGTGTTGTCTAGAATGTTATTGTTGTAGTTAGTTATAGCCTGCGTGTTGTCTAGAATGTTATTGTTATAGTTAGTTATGGCCTGTTGGTTGTCTAAAATATTATTGTTTTAGTTAGATATGTGGTTGTCTAAAATATTATTGTTTTAGTTAGATATGACCTGCGTGTTGTCTAGAATGTTATTGTTGTAGTTAGTTATGGCCTGCGTGTTGTCTAGAATGTTATTGTTGTAGTTAGTTATGGCCTGCGTGTTGTCTAGAATGTTATTGTTATAGTTAGTTGTCTAAATTTTATTGTTATAGTTAGTTATGGCCTGCGTGTTGTCCAGCATGTTATTGTTATAGTTAGTTATGGCCTGCGTGTTGTCCAGCATGTTATTGTTATAGTTAGTTATGACCTGCGTGTTGTCCAGCATGTTATTGTTATAGTTAGTTATGGCCTGCGTGTTGTCTAGAATGTTATTGTTATAGTTAGTTATAACCTGTTTGTTGTCTAAAATATTATTATTATAGTTATTTATAACCTGCATGTTGTCTAGAATGTTATTGTTATAGTTAGTTATGGCCTGCGTGTTGTCCAGCATGTTATTGTTATAGTTTGTTATGGCCTGCGTGTTGTCCAGCATGTTATTGTTATAGTTAGTTATGACCTGCGTGTTGTCCAGCATGTTATTGTTATAGTTAGTTATGGCCTGCGTGTTGTCTAGAATGTTATTGTTATAGTTAGTTATAACCTGTTTGTTGTCTAAAATATTATTATTATAGTTATTTATAACCTGCATGTTGTCTAGAATGTTATTGTTATAGTTAGTTATAACCTGTTGGTTGTCTAAAATGTTATTGTTATAGTTAGTTATAACCTGCATGTTGTCTAGAATGTTATTGTGATAGTTAGTTATAACATGTGTGTTATTATAGTTAGTTATGACCTGCATGTTGTCTAGAATGTTATTGTTATAGTTAGTTATAACCTGCTTATTGTTATAGTTAGTTATAACCTGCGTGTTGTCTAGAAAATTATTGTTATAGTAGGTTATGACATGAAGATAGATATTCTGGGAATGTGTGAAACAAGATGGCTGGGAGCGGAGAGAATAAAATTGAATACAGGGGAGATGATTTTATCATCAGGACACCAGGAACCAGGAGCACAACATAGCGAAGGGGTAGCTATAATGCTATCAAAGAATGCACAGAAGACACTAATAGAATGGGAGGCAGTGGGACCAAGACTGGTGAGAGCAACATTTAGAACAACCAAAAACAAAATAAAATTACACATTATACAATGCTATGCACCAACCAACGATAAAGATGACTCAGTTAAAGATGATTTTTATAAACAGCTACAATGCCAGATGGATGCAAGACGAGCCAAGGATATTATAATCTTGATGGGAGACCTAAATGCTAAGGTAGGATCAGACAACAGAGGCTTTGAAGAGATTATGGGAAAACATGGACTTGGAGATATAAACGAGAATGGAGAGATATTTGTGAATTTCTGCGCCCTTAATCAAATGAGCCTAGGAGGAACAATATTCCAACATAAAAGAATACACAAAGCTACATGGGTGTCACCAGATCATAGAACGGAAAATCAAATTGATCACATATGTATTAATAATAAGTTTAAGTCATCCTTACAGGATGTAAAAGTATATAGAGGGGCAGATATAGCTTCTGATCATCATCTTCTGTTAGCCAAACTTAAAATTAAATTAAAAAGGTATACTACAACGAATAAGGGCAGAACGTATTTCAATGTAGGGTTTCTTAAAGAACAAGGAATTAAAGATAAATTCGCAGTCACAATATCAAACAAATACCAAGTCCTCCAACAACTAGAAAATACAATAAATATAGAAGATCATTGGAAACAGGTAAAAAATATATGGAAAGAGACATGCGAAGAAACACTGGGAAAAGAGAACGCCAGAATAAGGCATGGATGACAGCAGAGACCCTGGATAAAATTAAAGAAAGAAAGAACAAGAAAGCAGACATAAATAAAAGCAAAACAAGAAGTAATAAAGCCAAGACACAGGAAGCTTACACAGAGGTGAACAAAGAAGTGAGAAGATGCATTAAAAGGGATAAGAGGAAATATATAGATGAATTAGCTAAAGAGGCAGAAGAAGCAGCAAATAAAGGGAATATGAAAGAACTGTACAACAGCACAAAGAAATTAGGTGGAAAATACAAACAGATCAACGCCTTTATCAAAGATAAGAAAGGAAATCTGCTTAGTAATATAAAGGAACAAATGGAGAGATGGAAGGAGCACTTTGAAGAACTTTTGAACAGACCTGGCGCAAATAATCCTCCAGATATACTACCAGCAGAAGAAGAATTACACGTTAACTGCGGAAAACCAAGCAAAGAAGAAATAATGAAAGCCATCAAACTGTTAAAAGATGGTAAAGCCACAGGACCAGATGAAATTCCTTCGGAAGCCATCAAAGCAGATATTATCACCTCTACCAAGATGTTACATAATCTATTGGATAAAATTTGGGAGAGGGAAGAAATACCTAAAGATTGGAGAGAAGGTTATATGATCAAACTACCAAAGAAAGGAAGTTTACAGGAGTGCACAAATTATAGGGGAATTATGCTACTATCAGTGCCAGGAAAAATATTAGGCAGAATCATTCTGGAGAGACTAAAAGAGGCTATAGAGAAACACTTGAGAGATGAACAAGCAGGTTTTAGGAAGAACAGATCATGTGCTGATCAAATAACTACTCTACGTATAATAGTTGAACAAAGTCTAGAACTAAAATCCCCACTTTATATTGGATTCATAGATTACGAAAAGGCATTTGATAGTTTAGACAGAAGAATGCTTTGGAAGTTGCTGAGTCATTATGGAATCCCCATAAAGTTTATTAACCTGATAAAAACAATGTATGAAGGAACAAAATGTAGTGTGGTGCATGAAGGACAGCTTACAGAAGCATTTGAAATAAGAACAGGAGTAAGGCAAGGATGCCTTCTGTCTCCATTTCTCTTTCTACTGGCCATAGATTGGATTATGAAAATAACTCAAAACAACAGAAATGGGATCCAGTGGTCACTGACCAAACAACTTGATGATTTAGACTTTGCTGATGACATAGCTCTCCTATCACACAGCCACCAACAGATGCAAGATAAAATGAGTATATTAGATGAGAGATCACAACAGCTAGGACTAAAGATTAATAGAGATAAGACCAACATTATGAGAATTAATGCAGTTGGCAATAACCAAATAAAACTAGGAGAAATACCTCTACTAGACGTACAATCTTATATATATCTGGGCAGTAATATAGATAAAGAGGGAGGAACAGAAAACGATACCAAAATAAGGATATCAAAAGCAAGAGGTGCTTTCATTGCACTGGGAAACATATGGAAATCCAAAGAAATTAGGCTAAATACAAAAATACAAATTTTCAACTCCAATGTTAAGTCGGTTCTATTATATGGCTGTGAAACATGGAGAATAACAAAATTGACAATCACGAAGGTACAGACTTTCATTAATGGATGCTTGCGCAGAATAAAGGGATGGAAATGGCAGGACAAAGTCACAAACGTGGAATTATGGAAATGTACCAGTCAAATACCAGTGGATAAAGAGATACAGCGAAGACGATGGCGATGGATAGGACACACACTACGGAAACCAACTGAGAGTATTACACAACAGGCCCTTTTTGGAATCCCCAGGGGAAAAGACAAAGAGGAAGACCAAGGAATTCTTGGAGAAGACAGATTGAAGCAGAGATGAAGATGATGGGGAAGACATGGAATGATCTTAAAAGAATTGCAAAAAACAGAACGACTTGGAAAGTGTTTGTTGAAGACCTGTGCTCCACTGGGAGCTAAAAGGTAGAAGAAGAAGAAGAAGAAGGTTATGACATGCATTTTGTCTAGAATGTTATTGTTACAGTTATTTAAAACCCACATGTTGTCTAGAATGTTGCCTTTATTTAGAGTCTTCACGTTTTCCAGAATATTATATTTATGTCTAATGAGTATGTACTTGTCCCATAGACGACTTTTATATGTATGGTCAGTTTGAGTCCGTCTATGTTTATTATTATGTGCACTCTTCGTATCTACATATCTCAGACTGTGCTTCGTGAACTATATGTTATCAAACGGCTGTTATTTGAGAGAACCATAGTCTACATATTTTCAAAAGACTAAGGTATTACGTTTACGGTCTCTCATAATATACGTGCAGTTAAGAGTGTTCACCCCTTTACGTGCATCCGTAGTCAACTTGTCATTTTAATTTGATTTGCTTTCTATTGACTTACATATACATCACTTGATCATCACTTGATTCATTCACTTTAATCTGTACTCTATTATTTTATTCATTCACTTTAATCTGTACTCTATTATTTTATTCTTTCACTTTAATCTGTACTCTATTATTTTATTCATTCACTTTAATCTGTACTCTATTATTTTGTTCATTCACTTTAATCTGTACTCTTATTTTATTCATTCACTTTAATCTGTACTCTATTATTTTATTCATTCACATTGCCTTTATGTTACTTAATTATTTCACTAGAGACTTACTTTCTATCACTTTCTAATTCTGTTTCTTCTCTACATTACTTATTAATTTATTGTAATCTCTTCACTTACTTTCTGTATATTTTCTTTCTATTTCTTTATTCACGTTTTATATTAATATTTTTCCCCCATATTTACTCAATTAATCCTTCTTTGAAGCTGTAGTTTTCCAACTTGAGTTCTGTCACATGATTATTCTCATGTTTCCTAATTTGCTCGAACTTCCCTCGGTCTCAGCGAATAATCCGGATATCTTAGACACGAGTTGGTTTTAATTTGTTCTTACATTAACGTCAAATCTAAAGCTTCTCTTTGTTTATCGTTCTTGATCCATGATCCATCTGTAGTTACCACATCGACCAACTACTACAATCAGCAACAACGACTGACTGCTTTACACCTCTCAGAAGTCACATTGATCGTGCTGGGCCTTTGTATAACCCATTCGTCGCCATGGATTAATTTGTTTATTCTTCTTCTTTTCTATCTCATTTGTCTTTCAGCGTCGAGTGGAGATGTTATTTGCGGTCTTTTGCTCTTCTGTTCACCTCAGTTGCTGTTATTTTTCCTAGTGTTTCTAATATTCCGTCAATAGCATCTGTTTCGTGGTCTACCCTTGGGTCTGGTGTTCTCGCAACGTTTATTGAGGGCTCGTTGTGTTGTGTTTTGATCTTTCTGCCTTGTTACGTGACCAAACCATTTTATCTGTTGTTTCTTTATATATTCTCTGGCGTGGGTTATTCCTTGCTTTTTTTTCTCAGTTCTTCATTTCTGATCTTATCTCTCAGACTGTTTCATGTCATTCGTCTAACACATTTCATCTCTATAGAGGTTATTTTTCTTATTGTTCTTGCATCTAGGCTCAAGGTCTGGCATTGGTAGCATAACGTTGGGATGAAGATTGTGTTGTATAGTGCCCGTTTTGCCTCTAGAGCTATTTCCTTGTTGGACATTAGTGGTGATGACTGTCCAATGATTAGACAAGCTTTGTTGCACCTTGAATCAGTTTCTGCTGTTTGTGAATTGTTGTTTGTCACTAGACTTCCGAAGTATTTATATCTCTCTACTTGTTTTAGTTGTTTGCAGTCTGTATTTATGTTGATGTTCTGTTTCTCTTTTGCGATTTTCATGACTTCTGTTTTTTTTTATTAAAGTTGATTTTCATGTTGTATTTTGTGCCTGTGCTTTTGAATCTATTTAAGTGTTCTTGTATGTCTTATATTTGTCCATGCATTAGTGCCTGATTGTCTGCAGATAGACGTTTTTTTTAACTTAAATTTGGAAACTAATACTGTACAGGGCACGCTGATGTACACGGCATTGAAATAACCGATAAGCTCGCAGACAGCTCTGCCCTTGAGCGTGACCTTACTCTGGACAAAGAGGACATCGTTAAGGTTGTTCTTCCTTCCTTAAGAGCAGAGGAGGAGAATGGGTGGGACAATGTAGTATATATGGAGCCGCGATAGCTCAGTGGTTAGTGAACTGGACTACCACGGACAAGGGGTAGGGTTCGATCCCAACCGACGGCTTCCGGGTTCACCCAGCCTTAAATGGGTACCGGATTTTTTCTGGAAAGTAAAGTAGCACGGGCGTAATACTGACCACATTACCCCAAAAATCATGTGCTGAAGGTCTGTAAAATATAGGGTCACTAACACCATATTTCCCTATACGCCACTTGGCGTGACGGGGTACTTTACTTTACTTTAATGTAGTATATATAGATAGAGAGAGAGACTGAGGAGTCTATAGACAGCTGACGTCACTCTATACACAACCTCCCCTGCTCACAAAGCTGAAAACGTCACGCTAGTTGGAGGTTTTCCGAGAATTCAATCTCAGCGCGTAGGTCTAAATCTATAGTTGTTTGTTGTTTGACAATGAGAAACGTTCAGACTCGCTGTACTGACGTTATTTTTGATAAGTTACGTCCTAACGTAGAGAGAACAATGGAGATCACGAGATAAAAATGGTCAGGTTTTTTGTTTAAAAGAATAATTAACACCTGCGATTTGTTTGTTTGTTGTTGCGATACTCGGCACAGCTGTTTGCATGTATCTGACAGTAGTGATTTAGTCCTGTGTGCTAGTAACGTGGTCTATGTCTATAAACAACGGTATCAATGGTACCTATTACCTGCTAATTATCCGCCCTCCCCTCCCTTTTCCTTACAAGATTTCCGATTTAAGGTAAAGGTAAAGTACGAGACTTGAATCGGCGTATTAGCACGCGAATTTACACCCATATGTGCTCGGCCGCCTATCCAGAAATGTTTGGAGATTTCTGGATAGTGTCGCTTCAAGCATCGAAACTCACGATGCGAGGTTTCTCACCTTCCCAGAGTAATACCCTGGAACCCATTTCTGCCAACGGCTGGGTCGACCGTGAGGGTATTTTTTTTTCCCAACCACGAGTACAACTCACATTCCTCCCAGCGGGAATCGAACACAGGTTGTCCAAACGTCGGTAGTCCAGTCGGGTGGTTTTCCCAACTAGGCTACCGAGGCCCCCAAAATGTGTCAGTAGAAGGTACATTAATAATAATTCCAGACTCACTGAGGTAGACCAACAGTGAGGTCTTGGTCAGCTGTTAGTCGATAAACCCTGTGGCAGGACGGTTCGCTGGTGCTCACTAAATAATCTACGGAAATCGGAACATCTTCGCTGCACACTGATGTCAATAATATCTTAATATTACTAAATAAAGCGTGGCACGGGGGAAGGATCAACGGTGAAGCTGTTTCACAGCGCTCAAGGTTATGGGGCATGATATCCAATGTTTCTCGGTATCGACCAGGAATGTAAGTATTATAAGGGTTGTCATTACGGCTAGTACCAGCGGCGTGTTTAGGGCTTATATTAGTACTAACGGCGTGTATAGGGCTTATCATGTTAGTACCAGCGGCGTGTTTGGGGCTTATATTAGTACTAACGGCGTATGTAGGGCTTATCATGTTAGTACCAGCGGCGTGTATGGGGCTTATCACCCTCGTACCAGCGGCAAAGGAAGGATGGTTAAAACAGAAATGTAAAGAAATGGAAAAACAACAAAAGAAAGACTCAAAATGTATGCACAATCAGTTAAATGAATTAACAGGAAGAAAAGAAGTCAAAGTTTCAGGATGTGTGAAATCGACGGAAGAAAATATAATAATGGGACAGGAGAAGACAATAGAAAGATGGACAGAACATATCAGTCAACTCTATGATGATGAAAGACCAGAATTAAACAATTCAACCAAAGACACAGCACCACCAATAATGCAGAGTGAAGTGGAGGACGCAATTCAACACATGAAAAGAGGCAAAGCTCCAGGTCCCGACAATATAACAATGGAAGAGATAAATGCATTAGGAGAGCTGGGAGTACAAGTCATAACAAAACTACTCAATGACATATATAACACTGGACACATACCTGAAGATCTACTAAAATATATCTTTGTAGCCATACCGAAGAAGTCAGGAGCCACTGATTGTGAAGACCATCGCACTATTAGTCTCATGAGCCATATGACTAAAATATTACTAAGAACCATCATGAGACGTGTAAGAAACAAAATAAAACCAGAAATAAGTGAGGAACAATGTGGATTTGCGGAAGGAAAGGGCACCAATAATGCAATATACATCTTAAGAACATTGATAGAAAGATCTATAGAGGTAAAGCAAGATCTGTATATATGCTCTATAGACTACACGAAAGCATTTGACAAAGTAAAGCACGTGGAAATAATCAATATGCTGGAGAAATTAAATATTGATGGCAAGGATCTGCAAATCATAAAAAAAACATGTGCTGGCAACAAACAGCAGCTATACGAATTAACAACCAAACAGGACAATTTCAATTTATAAAACAAGGAGTCAGACAAGGCTGCGTTCTGTCGCCGGATTTGTTTTAACTTTACAGCGAACATATTATGAGATTAATAGTAGACAAAAAAGGAATTGAAGTCAACGGTCACAACATAAATAATTTACGATATGCGGATGACACAGTCTTAATAGCAGAGACAGAGAATGAGCTACAAGAAATGATAGATTTAATAGTAAAAGAAAGCAACAAGAAAGGTCTCAGTCTGAATAGTAAGAAAACAGAAGTAATGGTTATATCGAAGAAACAATCATCACCATAATGCAGCATAAAAATAGACAAGACAAATCTGAAACAAGTGCAACGTTTTAAATACTTAGGCACAATGATAACATCAGATGGAAGATGCAACACAGAAATAAAAGGCAGAATAGCTCAGGCCAAAATAGCATTTCAGAAAATGAAAAATATCTTATGCAACAAATCTATGTCTATAGAAATGAGAAAGAGAGTTCATCGATGCTATATAGAACCAACTCTGACCTATGGCAGCGAATCATGGACAATAGACAAACAAATGAAAAGACGATTAGAGGCCACAGAAATGGGATTTCTCAGAAGAATGTTGAAAGTTGCCTGGACAGCTAAAAAGACCAATGAGAAAGTTTCTCAAAGAGGCCAACACGAAAAGGGAGCTCTTAAAAAACAGTTTAAAAACATCAGAAAGAAGCAATAAACATTTTTGGGCACGTCATGAGAAGAGGAAAGTTGGAATACTTGGTTACAACTGGCAAAATAAAAGGAAAGAGAGATCGCGAACGACAAAGAGAGAAAATACTGGATAGCTTGGTGTCATGGCATGGAAAACAGTCAACAACAGAACTGATACGATGCACTGTGGATAAAAGATTGTGGAAGGACATGATCGCCAACGCCTACCGGTACGGCACATGATGATGATGACCAGCGGCAGGTATGGAGCAAATAGTACCAGCGGCGTGTATGGGGCTTATATTAGTACCAGCGGCGTATATGGGGCTTATCATCCTAATACTAGCGGCGGGTATAGAGTTTATCATGTTAGTACCAGCGGCGTGTTTGGTGCTTGTCACGTTAGTACCAGCGGCGTGTATGGAGCTTATCATGTTAGTACCAGCGGCGTGTTTGGTGCTTGTCATGTTAGTACCAGCGGCGTGTTTAGTGCTTGTCATGTTAGTACCAGCGGCGTGTTTAGTGCTTGTCATGTTAGTACCAGCGGCGTGTTTAGTGTTTGTCATGTTAGTACCAGCGGCGTGTTTGGGGCTTGTCATGTTAGTACCAGCTGCGTGTTTAGTGCTTGTCATGTTAGTACCAGCGGCGTGTTTGGTGCTTGTCATGTTAGTACCAGCTGCGTGTTTAGTGCTTGTCATGTTAGTACCAGCGGCGTGTTTGGGGCTTGTCATGTTAGTACCAGCGGCGTGTTTGGTGCTTGTCATGTTAGTACCAGCTGCGTGTTTAGTGCTTGTCATGTTAGTACCAGCTGCGTGTTTAGTGCTTGTCATGTTAGTACCAGCGGCGTGTTTGGGGCTTGTCATGTTAGTACCAGCTGCGTGTTTAGTGCTTGTCATGTTAGTACCAGCGGCGTGTTTGGTGCTTGTCATGTTAGTACCAGCGGCGTGTTTGGTGCTTGTCATGTTAGTACCAGCGGCGTGTTTGGAGCTTATCATGTTAGTACCAGCGGCGTGTTTGGGGCTTGTCATGTTAGTACCAGCGGCGTGTTTGGAGCTTATCATGTTAGTACCAGCTGCGTGTTTAGTGCTTGTCATGTTAGTACCAGCGGCGTGTTTGGTGCTTGTCATGTTAGTACCAGCGGCGTGTTTGGTGCTTGTCATGTTAGTACCAGCGGCGTGTATGGAGCTTATCATGTTAGTACCAGCTGCGTGTTTAGTGCTTGTCATGTTAGTACCAGCGGCGTGTTTAGTGCTTGTCATGTTAGTACCCGCGGCGTGTTTGGTGCTTGTCATGTTAGTACCAGCGGCGTGTTTAGTGCTTGTCATGTTAGTACCAGCGGCGTGTTTGGTGCTTGTCATGTTAGTACCAGCGGCGTGTTTAGTGCTTGTCATGTTATTACCAGCGGCGTGTTTAGTGCTTGTCATGTTAGTACCAGCGGCGTGTTTGGGGCTTGTCATGTTAGTACCAGGGTCGTGTTTGGTGCTTGTCATGTTAGTACCAGCGGCGTGTTTGGTGCTTGTCATGTTAGTACCAGCGGCGTGTTTGGTGCTTGTCATGTTAGTACCAGCGGCGTGTTTGGTGCTTGTCATGTTAGTACCAGCGGCGTGTATGGAGCTTATCATGTTAGTACCAGCGGCGTGTTTGGTGCTTGTCATGTTAGTACCAGCGGCGTGTATGGAGCTTATCATGTTAGTACCAGCGGCGTGTTTGGTGCTTATCATGTTAGTACCAGCGGCGTGTATGGAGCTTATCATGTTAGTACCAGCGGCGTGTTTGGTGCTTGTCATGTTAGTAGCAGCGGCGTGTTTGGTGCTTGTCATGTTAGTAGCAGCGGCGTGTTTGGTGCTTGTCATGTTAGTACCAGCGGCGTATTTGGGGCTTGTCTTCTTAGTACCCATATTTGTCAATGACATGTCGTCCTACTTTTCTTATATCAACATATGGTAACTTTTTTTCAAAAGCAGGATGAACATGGAGAGTGTTTCGGCCAGGAAAGTAAAGTAAATTCGTCACATTTTGTTATTGTGCCCGGACACTTCTGATCAGTAGACAGACGCTCTAACCATTCTGCCATTCAAACTTTCACCAAATATTAGATTTAAACAAAATTATCTACTACTGTGTCTCCGAAATAAACTTTGTACCCAATTGGGTGATATCTACCAAAGACGAAAGTCCTTGTTTATCTAACATCACGACCAGTCTTGGTTACAACATATCGCATGCCTATAGCCTGGCTGGTACAATTCGTACAAACCTTCGTTGATTATATTCCGTGGTAACGTCTGTGTACATCCCAGGTAAGATATGTTCCCACAACACCTGAGAATGCCGTAACACGATGACAAGGTAGGGAGAAAAGAAAGTTAACACACTAGCAGTAGGTGCAAATAAAAGTTAACCTTTTTCTACCAGATGGAAACATAAGTTAACGTACGGAGTAAAATGTTAATACATTTGTTCATTGAGTGCCGTCTCCACATTGAAGTTGGCTACCATGGAGCGCCATTTTACTCTGTCTATTGTCAATTAAAAAAAAAAATAAAAGAACAAAGTGGATCATTGACTTAAATATTAACATCGATGGTAGATAGATAGAACAAATAATGACGTTATAAATTATGTTAACTTTTCCTTTTGTGTTTTGATGTTAACACCCTTTCTTTATTTATTACCGAGTAGTGTTTTATTTTATTATTTGTGTCTTAATAGCAGAGACTGAGAATGAACTACAAGAAAGGATAGACATAATAGTAAAAGAAAGCAATAAAACATACTGAGATGAAATGTGTCAGACGAATGATAGGAAACAGCCTGAGAGATAAGATGAGAAATGAAGAACTGAGAAAATAGCTATAAATAACCCCAGTCATAGAGTATAGAAAGAAACAACAGATAAAATGATTTGGTTTAGTGGCAAGGCAGAAAGATCAAAATACAACACAACGAGCTTTCAATAAACGTTACGAGAAAAACAAGGACCGACCACGAAAAAGATGAATTGACGGAATATTAGAAACACTAGGAAACATAACAGCAGCAGAGTCGAACAGAAGAGCAAATATCTTCAAATTATATCTCTCCTCGACGCTGAAAGGCAAATAAGAAAGGAAAGAAGAAGAAGTGTTTTATTTTCCGCCTAATTGTTCTTTGTGAAATTGTAAGTTGAATCATCCATTAGCAAGACTTTTCATTCACAAACATTAGGCATCATAACAAATACTACATGTTCCCCGGTCATCGCATCAGGAAGGACAGAACTTCTGGATTTTTACCTGTGGTGGAATACGTCGAGGGTGCTGGGCGAATAGGGCCACATATCATTAATTAACTATAGGTCATCTCGCTCGGCTGAGTCGTCAGAACTAGCTTATACGAATTTGTCTTTGATGTGTTATTACTATTGGTGGGGGAGGTGTTAATTTCTTATCCCTGAAGGCACCAAAGTTATCGCTTATCCCTGAAGGCACCAAAGTTATCGCTTATCCCTGAAGGCACCAAAGTTATCGCTTATCCCTGAAGGCACCAAAGTTATCGCTTATCCCTGAAGGCACCAAAGTTATCGCTTATCCCTGAAGGCACCAAAGTTATCGCTTATCCCTGAAGGCACCAAAGTTATCGCTTATCCCTGAAGGCACCAAAGTTATCGCTTATCCCTGAAGGCACCAAAGTTATCGCTTATCCCTGAAGGCACCAAAGTTATCGCTTGTTCAGAGGTTTTGTTTGTTTGTGTGTTGTTTGTTTGTTTCCTAAAAGTGAGAAAGCGAAGATGATCGTGGAGACAGACCGAAAGTGAAGCCACTAGAACCGAGTTAGAAAGAAGCTATGAACTTAAAGTGTGCCCAGTGGATGTGCACTGCAAACAATAATATTCTTATAATTCTGTCATTTGTTGGCCGCTCGTTATTAGTAGACCATGACAGGCATAAACTGCGAAGGCGCATTGGGACAATGCGAAGCTGTGATTAAGTTAAAGACATAATTATTATGTTAAGAAGCGTCAATTACAACTAGAATGCTCGTATCGACGGTCTATGGCAGTAACAAAACACGCTTGTAGTTTGCTTTTGAGAAGAAGCGCTGTCACGTGCAGATTAGAAGTGGCATTCTTTTGTGTCACATGCAGATTAAAAGTGACATTCTCTTGTGTCATGTGTAGATTAAAAGTGACATTCTCTTGTGTCACTTTCTGATTAAAAGTGACGTTCTCTTGTGTCATGTGCAGATTAAAAGTGACATTCTCTTGACGATTGAAGCGTCGAATTGTGTAAACAGTACAGACTCTCCCGCGTCCCCTTCTTACCACCATACACATATTAAAAAAAAATAATCATCGGTGTGTGCTCTGATTGGATGGAAATGGCAGGCACAGTTGTTTATCATTGCCACTTTAGTTTATTTGCTCTATTTTGTCCTTACAGAAAAATAATATTTACAAGCTTCTTCTATGATACATTCAAAATGATTAGAAATAGCTGTATCGTAACATTTAGAAACTTTTGGGGTTAATAAATAAATATTGTACCACTTGATACATTTTGATTTGCAAATCTCTCATGTTTTTATTACGAGCATTAACCACTAAAATATCACTCACACATAATATTGACTTGAGCTAAAACTTTACTTTTTGTGTTTTATGTCATAAATTGGAGACACTTCCAGAAAATATCACTTTTAAAATTGAGAGGAATGTACTAGGCTTATAGCATCTTCATTCATAAATTCTGAATATTTTCTAAGATTTGAATTAAAATGCCACTTTCAGATGAAAATAAATAGAGGAGGGAAGGAAGAAAGGAAGGAATGGAGGAAGGGAGGAAGGAAGAGAGAAAGGAAGAAAGGAATGAAAGAAGGAAGGAGGGAGGGTTGGAGGAAGGAAGGAATTATGTTTTTTGGAGTGGTATGTGATCAGCCATATGTCAGAGCCATATTTTTGTCACTGGAAGACATCTTTTGTGCCCATAAGGTTAGGTTAACCTGGAAGTCATCGATCGGGATCGACCCTGACCTCTACCTCATTAGTCCAGTTCACTAACTACTGCCCTGTCATAGTTCCCAACCTATATGGTTTTAATAACAAATAAAGGAAGTACTCAGGTTAACGACTAATGACAGCAAATAGCCGGCACATCAGAGAGCTGGAATGTCATCCCATTTGATGTGTATTTTTATTTTTAAAAATACTGGAGGTATGGAGTTAAGTTGAGTTTAACAAGCAGGGAAAAAAGTGACAGAGTGAAAGATTGAGCCGTCGCCGGTTGCCTGCCGCGTTGTCTGTGGAATTGGCCTATCTGTTATCTGGAGTCAATAACAATCAGTTGTTCACTTTTAGCCGTGACGTAGGCATTTATCAGATCCCTGGAGGAAGAATACTATCTCAGGATCGATAACTCTCATACTTTACTGGCCACGAGTCTCATATTAACTCCACGAGTCCCATATTAACTCCACGAACTCTTTCACATATTGGAAGGCACATACAGAACTGTTAGCTTCTGAGAGGAGACCCAACCAACCACCATTTCATTCTTTCGTCGCTCCCCACTTTTGTATGTTTAAATAAACACAATGTTCCTATTACTTTCTCTGCGTCTAAAACACATTTGTTGTTGTTCCATTCTATAAAGACATATTTACATCAGTAGTAGTAGTAGTGGTAGTAGTAGTAGTAGTAGTAGTAGTAGTAGTAGTAGTAGTAGTGGTGGTGGTAGTAGTAGTGGTGGTAGTAGTAGTGATGGTAATAGTTGTAGTAGTAGTGGTAGTAGATAGTAGTAGTAGTAATAATAATAGTAGTAGCAGTAGCAGCAGCAGCAGTAGTAACCCCCGTCAGTCATAGTTGACTTTGGATTTTGCAGCGCCCCTAGGAAATGTTATTTTTTTCTTTTCTTTCGTCATGTATTCTCTTTTTCTCTGAATCTGTTTTGATTTCGTTGTAGCTTTAGTGTGTGTTTCCAAAGATTGCGGTCTGCAGCTATTTCTTTCAAGGCTACAGGGTTTATGTTCAGAGTCTTCATGTCACGTTCACACACGTCTATAAATTGGAGTTTTGGGAGCCCCCTAGTTTTTTTTGCCACCTGCAAGTTGTCCATAAAGTATATCTTTTGGTATGCGGCCATCTTTCATACGGTGTAAGTGACAAAGCTAGTGTAACCTACGTTGTTTGAGCAGCTCGTTCATGTTGGAGAGGCCAGAGTGCACGTAACATAAAAAATGTCGTAGTGGGGTGATATTCTAGATTCTTCCTCGCTGTAATGTGTCACAATATTTGAAAATTAGAAGCCCAGTGCTGAGCTTCGTTGTTAATACATTCCCAAACACATCAGTCACGTGCCAAATTCTTTTTCTTGCACTTGTGTCGACAAGAAACACAAGTTACAAACATTTGAAAAAAAACTGTTTGGGTGCAATTCGAAACATATGATGATATACCAAGATCAGAAATGAAAATATGAAAGGCCAAAACACGGGTCGGTCGTGCAATAGATTATGAATAGAAAATAGAGATGGGTTGGGCATGCGCTAAGAAAACATGACATCAAAGCAAGACAGACACTGTCATGGAACCCACAGCGAAAGAGGAAGCAGGGAAGGTCTATGGATAGATGGAGAAGAGAAGTCATGGAAACCTTTAAGAACAATAGCCTCGACTGGAGAGAAGTAGACAGAGTGTCCAAGAATATAGATAGGTGGAGGACGTGTCCGTTGTCTATACTCGGAAAAGAGTTATAAATATCTTTGATTGATTGATTGATTCAACCATGATGAAATACTCGTACACTACAGCGCCTATGAACTAAGCACGCTAACAAGCTAGTTAATACTCTCGCTGTTATAACGGAAACAAAGTATGTTTTAAAGAAACGATAGTTTCACAGGTAGTAAGTCATACATTCATGTTTTCAAAGATTAATGTCAAGGCTATTTCGTTTATATCAATTACATGCTGAGCAAGTAATGTCATTTACCATCTGAATACAAATGTAGATCCATACATCCGGTTTCATGGCGTGAATCGGTATAACAGATCTCTTATTAAAACGCATTTCCTCGTAAACAGTCAGTCAGTGGTTTCATTACTCAAGTGGCTTCTTACTCATTTCTCCCTGATACCACAAAAATAACGTTTCTGTAACTTTATTTTGTGTAACTGTCTTGATTCTGTCGTATTTTTCCGTGTTCTTATTTTGTCGTCTCGAGTAGTTGTTTTTATTTTGTCATTTTGTGTACAACCACTGTTCGGCATACAATTGAAAGGGAAAAGGACACAATGGAAGGAAAGACCTAAACAATTAGCAACAAGAAAAATTTAGAACAAAAGAAGTCCAGGAATCTTTCTTTATTTCCTTCCTCATTTGCCTTTTGGCGTCGAGGGGTGGTATATGGTTTCATACTCTTCTATTCTGCCTGTTCTGCTGTTATACCTCTGAGTGTCTCTAGTGTTCCGTTTATCCACCTTTTTGTTGGTCGGTCTCTTGGTCTGGTGTTCTCGCATCGTTTGTTGGTAACTCGGTGTGTTAGATTTAGCTCTTGATGCTTATCACATGCCTGAACTAACTGATGTCTTTCACTTTATGTATTTGAGGAATGAAGCTATTAAACAAATATGAGATGAGTAACAAAATGGTTGAGGGATAGAAATGATTGTAATGACTAGAATGTTCTAAATAGTGATGGTTGTGGTACTGCCTATAACCGCAACACGATAATAAGAACGGACAGTGATACAAACATTTGGGAAAGAAATCGAAGTGAAATTGGAAATGACTGGCAGTGACACGTGTGACTTTCATTAGCATTTCATACTATAATCTATTTAATGCTTCCCTGTCAGCGATAGGGGTTATTAAGCCCTCAATAAGACGGGCAAACCTGTGTACTTTTCTAATCTTTATGGATCGTTTGACTTACACCAAATGTCCTGGTGCACGTTTTTGTGTGCGTTAATTGACCTTTATGACGTTTCACTGTACAGCGAGAATGTTACGATATTACGAGATCAATAGTAGACTAAAAAGGAATTGAAGTCGACGGTCACAACAAATAATTTGCGTTATGAGGATGACATAATCTTAATATCTGAGACAGAGAATGAATTACAAGAAATTATAGACATAATAGTAAAAGAATACTTGGGCACAATAATAACATCAGATGGAAGATACACCAACGAAATAAAAAACAGAAAAGCTCAGGCCAAAATAACATTTCAGAAAATTGAAAACGTCTTATACAACAAGTCTATGTCAATAGAAGTGAGAAAGATAGTTCACCGGTGCTATATAGAGCCAATTCTGACCTATGGAAGTGAATCGTGGACAGTAAACAAACAAATGAAAAGACGATTAGAGGCCACAGAGATTGAAGTTCTCACTAGAATGTTGAAAGGTCCCTGGACAGATAAAAAGACCAATGAGGAAATTCTCAAAGAGGCCAAAACAAAAAGGGGGCTACGTAGAAACATCAGAAAAAAAAAACCAATCAACATTAATCGAGCAGATCATGAGAAGAGGAAAGTTGGAATACTTGGTTATAACTGGCAAAATACAGGGAAAGAGAGAAGATACAAAGAGACAAGATAGCTTGGTGTCATGGCATGGAAAACAGCCTGCGATAGAATTGATAGGATGCACTGTAGATAGAAGATTGTGGAGGGACATGATCGCCTACCTCTACTGGTATGGCATGTGATGATAATTGACGTTGAATCCGGTGCATTATTTCATCCGGTGTTTTATCAATTGTAAACTATGATTGACATATCCGGTGTGCTAGCAAGTTACTATTTACCCGAGTGAAACTGAGTTAAATACAACGTTTTGGAGCTGACATTTAAAGAGGAATAAGAAAATTAATGCAGAAAGTGTATGTGTACGTGCACCGTTTCTTGCCTGTCTAGTATGGACAGTATTTACAACACAATAACACGAAAGATCTTGATATTGTGAGAGATAGAACGCCTGCTGGCCATAACCTCCTCACATTTCTTCTGTCACTCTTATCCACTGAAGATGTGTACGTCTTGAGTTGCCTGCTACTACTTCTGTTCGTCATTCCACCTTAATTTCCCGTCAGTGTTACTACCCACCAAAGCGGTGCATTAAAAAGTCCGATCATAATAACATGCTGTCATGCAACGTAACTCTCGCCTTTATCATTTCTGTGTGATATACTCCCTTGTGGGTCGGCTTATGTTATCCTATGAGTTATTATCAATTGAGCGATCAACTAAAGTTGAAGATTAGCGGGCAAACGAAGAAGAGTTAGGGCCACAAAAGATCTGGGAGTGTCGGCTAAATAGGCTCGCTGCAAGAACAGAACGTAATCCTGAGTGACACTTCTGAAGTGAGAGCCATCCAAATCAGTTGGGTCACCCTTGTGTAAGACAACCAAGAGGTTTGTTTATTAAATATTGAGTCTTTCTTCGTCATTCTTTTACACCAGAAGTTGTTACAAACTCTTTCTAGTTTAAAATACTTGCCTTAGCGGCAGCTGTAACTTGCAATATACAAAGCATCGAACTTTCCTTTTGTTCTGTTGCATGGCTCCAAAACTGAACATAATGTAACAAGTGAGCAAGTAAAAAGTGGAAAAGAGAGATGGAGAAAGATAACGCAGATAAATACAACAAAATACAACTGTAGAAAATATTAAATGGGACAGGAACACTTAATAGACAAATTGTAGCATACTTAGATGGCGTGGCATCTGATGTGATGATGTAAACAAGATGACTTCACACATTGATTAACCACGTGTCCTGCTACAAAAAAGGGTATAATCGCTATGACTGCAAACAACAAATATGATTGACGTCACAGACGTCTGGTTCATCTCCAGTGGAAGCAACAGGTGTCACTGCAAGCACTCACGTGACTTCCTACAAAGTAAACACTTTCCACTCTTGTTTCCATGGTGATAGCATGCACAGTTCTGGTTGTTTTTTTTTTTCGGGGGCAATCAATATAAATCACCTGAGTTCAATTAACTGGAAATGCATGTTGTAATATTATCTTATATATATATATATATATATATATATATATATATATATATATATATATATATATATATATATATATATATATATATTATCTTTTAATATTATTACACGGCCAGGAATTATTAACTGCAGTCATGTCACCTATACAGTGATGTGGCAACCCTTAAAGACATGGACACTAGAAAAAATGCACCGGGGATAAGGAATAATTTGGCTCATCACCGCCAATGAAAAGTCTGGCTCACTTTGGCTCATCATTGGCTGTGAAAAATTTGGCTCACTTTGGCTCATCACTGGCTGTGGAAAGTCTGGCTCACTTTGGCTCATCACTGGCTGTGAAAAACCTGGCTCACTTTGGCTCATCACTGGCTGTGAAAAGCCTGGCTCACTTTGGCTCATCGCTGGCTGTGAAAAGTCTGGCTCAATTTGGCTCATCACTGGCTGTGAAAAGTCTGGCTCACTTTGGCTCATCGCTGGCTGTTAAAAGTCTGGCTCAATTTGGCTCATCATTGGCTGGGAAAAGTCTGGCTCACTTTGGTTCATCACTGGCTGTGAAAAGCATGGCTCTCTTTGGCTCATCGCTGGCTGTGAACAGTCTGGCGGCTCATTTTGGCGCATCACTGGCTGTGAAAAGCCTGGCTCAATGTGTAGACAACTCCAACAGAAAGTTAACGAAGTGAACCAGACAATTGTAACACTATTTTGCTAACATTAACAGTAAAAGGCACACTGTATCGTTTGCCAGTTGATACATTTTTGCCTTCAAAAATATATGTTCGCATGAGGTCATCTTTTCACACAACAAAAACACAAGATTGGCAGACGGTATTATCAGATTGACACTTTGGCTCCTCTCTCAGATTGCGAAATATATTCCTGATTGAAATTGATCACAAGTTGCTAGGTATTTTCTCGTTGAAATGTATTTGTTTCGCGCGCTCTTTAAAGCGGATTCATCAATTTTAAGTAATGGGGTATGGGTGGGGACGTCAGTAAAATGTCGTTGTAAGAACTTGGTCGTTATTTGCGTTCATCTGACGATTGTTTCTCCTATTCGTCTGACCATTAAAGAAAAACCATCAAGTGGACATAGATAAATGCGTTGTTTAGTGGTTTACAACAAGCTACGATTTTCGCATATTTCAGCCCCATACATCCGACTATAGTAATGCATTGTGTTCTGGATATGTAATTGCCTTCCATTGTCCTCTTGAATGGGCTGGTTAGTCCTGATCCATGCCCTTGACTGGTTAGTCCTGATCCATGCTCTTGACTGGTTAGTCTTGACCCATGCCCTTGACTGGTTAGTCCTGATCCATGCCCTTTACTGGTTAGTCCTCGATCCATGTCCTTGACTGGTTAGTCCAGACCCATGCCCTTGACTGGTTAGTCCCGATTCATGTCCTTGACTGGTTAGTCCTCGATCCATGCCCTTGACTGGTTAGTCCTGATCCATGCCCTTGACTGGTTAGTCCTGATCCATGCCCTTGACTGGTTAGTCCTGATCCATGCCATTGACTGGTTAGTCCTGATCCATGCCCTTGACTGGTTAGTCCTGATCCATGCCCTTGACTGGTTAGTCCCGATCCATGCCCTTGACTGGTTAGTCCTGATCCATGCCCTTGATTGGTTAGTCCTGATCCATGCCATTGACTGGTTAGTCCTGATCCATGCCATTGACTGGTTAGTCCCGATTCACGCCCTTTACTGGTTAGTCTTGATCCATGCCCTTGACTGGTTAGTCCTGATCCATGCCCTTGACTGGTTAGTACTGATCCATGCCCTTGACTGGTTAGTCCTGATCCATGCCCTTGACTGGTTAGTCCTGATTCATGCCCTTGACTGGTTAGTCCTGATCCATGCCCTTGACTGGTTAGTCCTGATCCATGCCCTTGACTGGTTAGTCCTCGATCCATGTCCTTGACTGGTTAGTCCTGATCCATGCCCTTGACTGGTTGGTCCTGATCCATGCCCTTGAGTGGTTAGTCCTCGATCCATGCCCTTGACTGGTTAGTCCTGATCCATGCCCTTGACTGGTTAGTCCCGATTCATGCCCTTGACTGGTTAGTCTTGATCCATGCCCTTGACTGGTTAGTCCCGATCCATGCCCTTGACTGGTTAGTCCCGATTCATGCCCTTGACTGGTTAGTCCTGATCCATGCCCTTGACTGGTTAGTCCTGGTCCATGCCCTTGATTGGTTAGTCCTGATCCATGCCCTTGACTGGTTAGTCCTGATCCATGCCCTTGACTGGTTAGTCCTCGATCCATGCCCTTGACTGATTAGTCCTCGATCCATGCCCTTGACTGGTTAGTCCCGATCCATGCCCTCGGCTGGTTAGCCCTCGATCCATGCCATTGACTGGTTAGCCTTCGATCCATGCCCTTGACTAGTTAGCCCTCAATCCATGCCCTTGACTGGTTAGTCCTGATCCATGCCCTGCCTTCGATCCATGCCCTTGACTGGTTAGCCCTCAATCCATGCCCTTGACTGGTTATCTCTCGATCCATGCCCTCGATTGGTTAGCCCTGAATCCATGCCCTCGGCTGGTTAGTCAGTTCCCACAAATATTGCTGGAAGCTAAGGTATACGATCTTGATCAACTATATTTAGCTGATCCTAACATAAAGTACGGGTCACTGACACCTTTCGGTCCAGCTGCCATCAATTCACCCCCCCCCCCTCTCTTAACCCTCCTTTCCACTTCAGGCTGAAAAACTTGCTTCGAAAACTAAATAATCCATGGAGCTGGGGACCAAAGATATAGTGAAGTCTCCCTATGGACATTGACATGGTAGTTGATGAGAGTACTGTTGATAACTAACGCGGTAGTTGATGAGAGTACAGTTGATAACTGATGCGGTAGTTGATGAGAGTACAGTTGATAACTGACGCGGTAGTTGATGAGAGTAAAGTTGATAACTGACGCGGTAGTTGATGAGAGTACAGTTGATAACTGACGCGGTAGTTGAAAAGAGTACAGTTGATAACTGACGCGGTAGTTGATGAGAGTACAGTTCATAACTGACACGGTAATTGATGAGAGTACTGTTGATAACTGACGCGGTAGTTGATGAGAGTACAGTTGATAACTGACGCGGTAGTTGATGAGAGTACAGTTGATAACTGACGCGGTAGTTGATGAGAGTACATTTGATAACTGACGCGGTAGTTGATGAGAGTAAAGTTGATAACTGACGCGGTAGTTGATGAGAGTAAAGTTGATAACTGACGCGGTAGTTGATGAGAGTACATTTGATAACTGACGCGGTAGTTGATGAGAGTAAAGTTGATAACTGACGCGGTAGTTGATGAGAGTACTGTTGATAACTGACGCGGTAGTTGATGAGAGTAAAGTTGATAACTGACACGGTAATTGATGAGAGTACTGTTGATAACTGACGCGGTAGTTGATGAGAGTACAGTTGATAACTGACGCGGTAGTTGATGAGAGTACAGTTGATAACTGACGCGGTAGTTGATGAGAGTACATTTGATAACTGACGCGGTAGTTGATGAGAGTACAGCTGATACGTTTCGAGATTCGGGTACTAGTGTTCAAGACGGCCGGGATGAGTGAGAAAGATAAGTGTGTATAACCATCAAGCTACGAGAACTGTCAACGTTCATACCATTCCTAATCTCACTAGAAGGTCTGAACAGCACGAAATCTTCCCTAGGTGCTGTGTGGTCATTTTTGGTTTTTAGGGTCAGCAACCATGAATATATATCAAAGTGGTTTCTTTTTTAAAATAACTACACGCTGGTCATTCAGTGTCCTTCGATTCTTATTTGCATTCTGTGTTTCATTAATTTCTGTCTTTCTTTTCGTTACAGAGCAATGATGCAATGAACAAAGCCCATTCTTCTAAAAGATCTGTAAGTTGCCTTATATTTCTATTCACGTGTAACTGTTTTAATTACAGCTAATTTGTTTACGGTTTTCACAAATAATTCATTTATTGTTAGTGTTATCAATTGTTGTTATGAGTTGCTGTTGGCATTAGGACGGCCATTGTTACCTGTGAACACACAGCCTGTCTAACTTTGAAAACAGCGCAGATCATAAATAGTTGTTGCAAATAATTTCATACTTTTATGTCTGCATTTAGATTATATGTCTGTTGAAATGAAGGTATTTAAAATGCCTGTCACACATGTTATTAGTTTTCGCATAATACAACAAAATGCGGGAGAGAATGAGAAACATAAGGTATCATCATCAGGTGTCATGCCGGTTGATATAGACGATAATCTCTCTCCCCACATCACTCGGTTCTTCATACATGATATCATTTCAGTCGGTGATCTTTTGTTATGCCATTTGGATAAGCTGTTCTACGTTTTTTCCTTGCTTTTTCTTTGCTCTTCTTTACATTCATTCTCCCTGTTGTTATAGCATTATAAATCCCGCCTTTTCACATGACATGTCCAATAAATATAAATTGTCTTTTCCTTATAATTTTTATGATATTTCTGCTTTCTTCAACTCGTTTTAAATATTCTTCCTTTGTCATTTTGGCTATCCATGGAATTCGTAACATTCTTCTGATCAACCACATCTCAGCTGCCTATAATGTTTTCTATGTTGTCTTACATATCGCCCATAAATCACTTCCATATAGTAGAATAGGCTCGATGCAGCACTTTAGGACACGTTTTCTAACATTAATTGACAAAGATTTGTTGCATAGGATGTTCTTCATTCGATGGTATTATGTCTTTGCTTGTCCTATTCTGTGCTTGTCCTATTCTGTGCTTGTCCTATTCTGAGCTTGTCCTATCCTGCTTCTAATTTATGCAGTGCATCTGCCTTCTGATGTTATTGTTGATCTCAGGTATTTGAATCTATATTAATTGATGATTTCTCCATGTAGTTTGACTCTACATTCTTGTGTCTTTGATTGTTGTATCGGTATAGAGTTTATAGAAGAATAGGAAGAATCGGATGGAAAGAGAAAAAAAAAAGATCAAAGTCTTAAAACAACTATAAATGAAAAAAAAACAACTACTAAACACAACTCAAACAAGACAAATGAGATTTTTGTTGCATGCTAAAAGGCACATTAGACTACTAAAAGTAATATTAAAGGGGGAAAAAAACAAGGTAAAATAGGCAGAGGCAGACCAAGACGAGTAATGTCAAAAGATGGACAACCTATGATAACCTGGACCATCAAAGCAAGAGACAGAGCGGAATGGCGCTCCATGGTAGCCAACCTTTGATGCGGAGACGGTACTAAATGACAATACTAATGATGATGACGATGATAGACTTTACATCAAGAAGTGACATTATTAACTTCATCTTACCATGACAGAAGAAGATAAACTGAAGAACTGAAACATAAGTGAGAACTGGCCAGATACATAAGGTTACAGAAAAGAAATATGTAACTAAAATATTTTGGTAACATTTTTACATTGTAAAATAACAAGACGACCAGGCTGTATGTTGTTAAGGACCCTCCTTAGGAGTATTAACAACAAAGGCTAATAAACATATGAAGCGGTGATTATAAGGTGAGGACAAATGGGAGTGTGTGGGAGAAGTCGAGGGGAAAGTGAGAAGGGTTAACTAAAATAGAATCATCGAGTTCACGGGGAAAGTGATAAGAAGTAAGGAGAATAGAAACATCGAGTCTCACGGGGAAAATAAGACGCAATTAGGAGTGAGGTAGAAATTTAAGACGGGGTATGATTGGTTGGAGGGAAAAACGTTAGAGAAAAGAATAGATGAGAAGGTCAGTCGAGATAAAACGAGGGCTCAGTGCGGACAGTTGTTGTTTTGACAACTGATACCGTGAGCATTGTTCGTGATACACAACAGGATAATAGAGTCAGTTTTTAGTTGTGTATGGCCGTTGCGTGAGGCGGACATTGCTTCTGGAACAGTGCTATGTATAGTTATGTGTTGGTGTAAATTCAATCCGGAGACTGATTCTGTAATGTAGTTGTGCAAGTTAGACGCAACGAACAATCTAAGTGACAGTGAGAGAGACAGTCTCACAGCTTTCATGCTCAATAAGAAATAGGTTATTGTAATGTAGTTGTGCAAGTTAGACGCAACGAACAATTTAAGTGACAGTGAGCGAGACAGTCTCACAGCGTTTATGCTCCATAAGGAGTATGATTTTGTAATGTAGTTATGCAATTTAGAAGCAACGAACAATTTGGGTGACAAGGGGCGAGACAGATTTTGCCGAGACATGCTCAACAACGAGTGTGCTCTACCAAGGAGTTATGAAACTCAGAAACGACGAACAGTGTAGGTGAGACTGAGCGAGTCAGATATCACCAACTTATGTGCTCAACATTGAGGTACTATTATGAGTTAGGGGTGGAATTCAGAAGCAACGAATCATTCAGGTGAAGGTAGGCGAGACAGCTATCGCCGAATTCATGCTCGATACCGTGGGTGCTGTTACAGGCACGAACAGACAACAGTGACAGATTCATAGGCCCATACCAGCGGCCGATAGCTAGCGGGAAGATTCCGCGCAGTGTCATCAAGAGAGTCCGACTGAGTGGAGTCGGTCCAACATGAGGTCACCAAAGGGCATGGTGGCTTGAAGGGAGTATTGCAGTTCTGTACTACTGCGGCCCTTATATAACAGCCCAGACAAGTTGGGGTATGCCTCGTAATTAACATGCAACGTGAGAAAGGCCGCTAACAAAAATACTGTTGTTGTAATTGTGTAACTTGTTGTGAGAGGTTGATCTTCCAGAATTAAACCTCGAATGTGTATTTTACACGGTGTTCCTTGACTACTTCTTAGAAAGCAATCTGTAATTATCTGTGCCTAGCGAAGAACGGAAACTGGGATGGGCCGTCAAGCACAGGCCCATAGACGCAGAGGTGGTCGCCACCCCGAAACAGCGCGAAGTACAAGAGTATACGATCACGCCAGACGGACAAGTGCGTGTCCGGACTATGTATGAGTTCAGCATCAGGCAAGCAGAAGGCAGATAAGCGGCTACAGAATCCCGAGTCAAATTCAGCACACTCGGCCCAAGACTGATCCGAGGTCAAGACAAGCTGTCCAGTGCAAGACGCCACCGGGCAATCTACGTGCCTGCAGCGCATCTCCAGGCGTTTAGGTCAAACGCCAAGTCGTTCCAACAAGCGTATTTAAGTCAATCATAAGTTCTATTTAAGGTCAGCTCGGTCAGAAGTGTGTTGTAATAATTAGAGGCTTCTGCTGTACATATAAATAAGTTAAAATAAAACTTAGCTGAAATTTAAAAAAAAAGCGGCAAGAAAAAATAACACCTAGAAATGACGTTAGTGAGAAATAGAGATCATGTCCTAACCTACTAACGTGTCCAATCTCTGAACAGGTAAGTGTGTTGTTTACATTAAATAAAAACCAATCTTTATGTCATTTTCTAATTACTGGGATATGCCGGGACGGGTGGGGGTCTTATTTCTAGGATTGCGGGATAAAGGCCGTTTGTCCAATGCAGATGCCGCGAAATGTTGAGGCCTGAGTGTTTACATGTAAGACCACAGTGTGAAATACATCAAGAGTGAACTTTGCTTAATCTCTGATGCCAAAGACATCACATTCAGAGTGCAAGACGAGTCTCTTGGGTTAACCGAATACGATTATCCAATGAATTCAGTTTTGCGGTAACCAGCGAGCTGTTTAAGTTCACCACCAACTTATATGAGGCGAATTTGATGGCTTGGGATAGAGAACATAAAAAGTAGATCCACAAGATTAAATTAAATTAAAATCGATGTGTGAGGCACAAAACATCAGCAGTAAAACAGCATGCGAGACAGATATTCGCTGACAGAAGTGATTGTAGTTCTATATTTGACTTTTGATTGTTTTCATTTTCTCAACCGTCAGCTTGGCATGTCTTCTCAGAGCCAGAGCGTAGTAGGATCGTCTTCAACAGTGAGAGACATGCTCAACAAGTAAGTCATATTCATATTTATCATTTGTAGCATTGTGGCGAATGAACATCGGCAAAATAGACATTGACATTATCATCATCAAAGCCAACAGTATTAACATCATTATTTAATATAAACATTACCAGCAAATATTTACAACGTATCAGAATCAACAACATCGTCAACATAAACATTATCAGTATCAACTTTTATATTATCAGAAAAAAACATCATCAACATTATCAGTATTAACATTACTAGCAACAACATTATCTCATTATCAGTATTAACATTATTAGCAACAACATTACTAGCAACAACATTATATCAATATCAGTATTAACATTATTAGCAACAACATTACTAGCAACAACATTATCTTATTATCAGTATTAACATAACCAGCAACAACATTATCTCATTATCAGCAACAACATAACCAGCAACAACATTATCTCATTATCAGCAACAACATAACCAGCAACAACATTATCTCATTATCAGCAACAACATCTTTATCATCAAAACGATCACCATGGACGTAGCTCAACTTGTTTATTTTTTGCGCAGAAAGAATGAACCAAGAACAATAATCTGACAGGAACTCTTTAGTCATGGTGTACAAAAACGTAGGAAGATTGTAGTAAAGTGTACACTATAAACAACGTGAAATATATCTCACGCCCTCAGAATGAGAGGGTTTTCCTGAAAACACCCAAAAACGTGTGACGTCTTCAGCTATGCAAGCCGTAGACGGCTGACGTCATTTTACACACAACCGCCCCTACTCACAATGTTGAAAACGTCACAAGATTTGGGTGATCCCTCTCAGCAGGCGGGTTTAAGATATAGTTGGCGTTGGTTTGAACATTACATTTTTTTATTGCATTTTTATATTTTAAGGTGTCTCGTGGTAACAAATGTTACTGTTATGATAGGTACTAGTGTGTAGCAAATGTTACGACAGGTACTAGTGTGTAACAAATGTTACTGTTAGTTAAAGATACTAGTGCGAAATATATCTAAGTGATTCCAAATGTACATGAATTTGTGAAGTTCTCGCTATCATAATAATAATAGCTAATAATGAACAATAACACTGCCGAGTTTACTGACTTTTCTATTGATGGAAGGGATATAACTCGCTGATGGAAGGGATATAACTCGCTGATGGAAGGGATATAACTCGCTGATGGAAGAGACTCCTATATTCTACAACTCTTGTTGGAAGAGACTCCTATATTCTACAACTCTTGTTGGAAGAGACTCCTATATTCTACAACTCTTGTTGGAAGAGACTCCTATATTCTACAACTCTTGTTGGAAGAGACTCCTATATTCTACAACTCTTGTTGGAAGAGACTCCTATATTCTACAACTCTTTTTGGGAGATACTCCTATATTCTACAACTCTGTCTACACTTGAAACGTTAAACCTCACAAACCTTTCTCTTCTGTGATACAGAATAGCTCAGACTAAGGATGTTTTACAAAACAATAACAAAATAGAATGAAAGAACAAAACATATTACGCAATTGATCATTGACTTGACTTTGGGGGTTAGAACAAGAGTTCTTCCGTGTTATGTAGAGCCGATCTTAAATTAGAAGTGAATCATGGACAGCAAATAAGAACATCGTTGGAAACCATATACACAAGAAAAATAAGGGAAGAAGAAATAAAGAGAAGAGAGAGAAAGATATTAGTTTAAGAGAATGGCTGTAAGGCAAGTGAAATGATAAACAGCTATAGAGAAGGATAGTGATGGAGAGGCATGATCACCTATAACTACAAGGAGACACTGCACTTGAAGATGATGATCACATACTCTTAAGCTTTTATTATGAGATTACAAATCTAATCTAGAAATGAAACAGGCCAATTTTACTTCGGTACTTTCTAGCATTTCAAGTTAGCAGGCAAGGTAAATCATAAAAATGTTTATGGCAAGACACGAAGTTAAAATTGGAGATGACACAGCCTTATACTCATCAAGGGGAGTAACTGGAACTATTTTAGACATCACTATTTTGGAATGAAGTAAAAAAAAAATGTCTGGGAGATCGTCCAAAACACTTTTCTCAAATAAAGTTGTTATTTGTGTAAATGTCATTAAATCTTGTGAGCTTTAACATCAGTTAAAATTGTTGCTTTCATTTTTATCTTGATCTTCTTGATAACCTTTACAGAAGCCAAGAGAAATCCCTCATGGAAGGAGCCTTGACTTTAGACGTGGTTCACATCACTGAGAGGATTGTCTGTAAGGCATTTGTTCAATTACAAATAAATGATTTAACTCTTATTGTTGGGCTATATTTATATGGCAATAAAATAGGATGTGAAATCAACAGGGATAAAACAAAAGTGATGAAAAATAACAGTATACCAGAGGGCAATGTATATCTCAGTCACCAGGCATTGGAAAGAGTAGACCACTATATATATATCTTGGTAGTAATATAGATTAAGAAGGTAAAACAGAGAAAAAGATCAGAAACAGGATAGCAAAAGTAGCAATGAATTTTAAAAACCTGGACAAAATGTGGAAATAAAAAATTTTATGCAAGAAAACCGAACTTAGAATATTCAACTCAAACGTATTATCAAGACTTACTTTGTGAAAGCTGGAAAACCAGAAAAAAAGAGTGAGAAAAAAACTAAACACTTTTGAAGACAAATGCCTAAGAAAAATACTCTGTGTACAATGAAATGAATTAATGCCTGCCTTTAAAGGGACATTAAGTTGGTGTAGATGTGTTATGCTGTAGTTTACAGCAAGTTTCAATATTTTACTTTTTGGGCCATGAGATCCAACATCATGGTGATTTCGGGTACAGGGTTGCCTGTGCTGTCAATCTCTACTCGGGCACTGGTTGGAGGCATGATGCCAGTCTTGAGACAGAGACATTGTGAGCTTAAATCTCGGTTGAACCAGTTGGGATTTTTATTTGTGATTTCTCTCTGTAGCAACCGCAACCACCTGTGGTCTCAGAAGCGAGGCCCAGCTTGAAACGTCAATTACTCATTGACCCAAAAAAATATGAGTACCTCTGAAGACGAAGATAACTGCCTATTTGATGTGGGACATCTGTGCACACTGCTGTCAGGGAAAAACAAATTAACACGCAAAATTCAGTTCCTAGTCTCTAGGGACTTCGCCAGAGGTGAAAGCTGCCTAACGCAAAAAAAAAAAAAAAAAAAAAAAATCTCATTTAGCCATACTGGTTAGTTTGTAGAATTTGAAAAGGTTTAGTTCACTAATTTTGGTACAAGCAATTAACTGTAAGTAATGACCACTCTCAGTCCTGGTGCTAGCAGCACTTACTAACACTTAATGGTCAATATCATCTCACACGGAAAGTTAGAAGTTCTGCTTTATGTGCAGTCTTCAGCTTTAAAGGACTATAGATAGACTGACAGGTCTGTCACCAGTCTGAATGCTGGTGCACAAGTAGATTATTGTTAAATTAACATCTTTTCTGTTGTTTTTTTCTGCCCATACAGCTATGACATTTCCTTCAGAAAGTCATGAGACAACGTATTGTGTGCACTTGAAGGAAGCCATCCGTGCACTGAAGTCAAAGCAGGGAGACAATTTCTTGGTGAGTCTACCACATTCTGGTAATATCAACAAATTTCATCTCATCATCTGTTGTTTATTCTTACACATCTCTTTGTTATTAATTATGATAAACCACCTCATCCATTTTTATTTCATTTGTATAGTGCAGGTACAAATGAAACTATGTATAGTCAGTCCCTAATCATAAATACAGCAGCCCATATCACAATTTAATCACAAGTAGTCTAATTTTACTGCAGTATTCTCATATCCCAAATAAATTACAGATAATTGATTATTACAATAACTGCCAATATCAGCTATAAAAGTCATAAGTCATGTCTGTCATTAGTTTCAAATGTCATTGTCTCTGTTACAGATACTGAATTTGTCTGAGAAACATCCAGAACTGCTTAAAGCTCACCCTCAGGTAAACAGCTTGCAATATTTTTTGTTTTCTTTCAACAGAATTGTTTTTCCAGAGAATTTTGTTTCTTTCCAGAGGAAAAAAAATAGTTTTTATGGCAGAAAAAAGTCAAGTTGACTTCTATTACAAGCAACCCAATGACTTCTACAAACAACCTCCTGAATGCAACACACAACCCAATGACTGCAACAAACAACCCCATGACTGCAACAAACAACCCCATGACTGCAACAAACAACCCCATGACTGCAACAAACAACCCCATGACTTCTATGAACAACCCTTGACTGCAACACACAACCCCATGACTGCAACAAACAACCCCATGACTTCTATGAACAACCCTTGACTGCAACACACAACCCCATGACTGCAACAAACAACCCCATGACTTCTATGAACAACCCTTGACTGCAACACACAACCCCATGACTGCAATAAACAACTCCCTGACTGCAACAAACAACCCCATGACTGCAACAAACAACCCCATGACTTCTATGAACAACCCTTGACTGCAACACACAACCCAATGACTGCAACAAACAACCCCATGACTGCAACAAACAACCCCATGACTGCAACAAACAACCTCATGACTGCAACAAACAACCCCATGACTGCAACAAACAACCCCATGACTTCTATGAACAACCCTTGACTGCAACACACAACCCCATGACTGCAACAAACAACCCCATGACTTCTATGAACAACCCTTGACTGCAACACACAACCCCATGACTGCAACAAACAACCCCATGACTTCTATGAACAACCCTTGACTGCAACACACAACCCCATGACTGCAATAAACAACTCCCTGACTGCAACAAAAAACCCCATGACTGCAACAAACAACCCCATGACTTCTATGAACAACCCCATGACTGCAACAAACAACCCCATGACTTCTATGAACAACCCTTGACTGCAACACACAACCCCATGACTGCAACAAACAACCCATAACTTCTATGAACAACCCTTGACTGCAACACACAACCCCATGACTGCAATAAACAACTCCCTGACTGCAGCAAACAACCCCTTGACTACAACAAATAACCCTTGACTGCAACAATGAGTGCAACAAACAACCCCCTGACTATAACAATAAACCCCATGACTGCAACTAACAACCACTTGACTGCAACAATGACTGCAACAAACAACCCCTTGACTGCAACAATCAACCCCATGACTGCAACAAACAACCCCCTGACTTCAATAAACAACCCTCTGACTGCAACAAACAACCCCTTGACTGCAACAAACAACCCCATGACTGCAATAAACAACTCCATGACTTCAACACACAACCCCATGACTGCAATAAACAACTCCCTGACTGCAACAAACAACCCCATCACTGCAACAAATAACCCCTTGACTGCAACAATGAGTGCAACAAACAACCCCCTGACTATAACAATCAACCCCATGACTGCAACAAACAACCCCTTGACTGCAACAATGACTGCAACAAACAACCCCTTGACTGCTACAATCAACCCCATGACTGCAACAAACAACCCTCTGACTGCAACAAACAACCCCTTGACTGCAACAATCAACCCCTGACTGCAACAAACAACCCCCTGACTGCAACAAACAACCCAATGACTGCTGCAAACTGACATAAAGAATGGACGAACCTTGACACAATTTATTAAGAATGAACCGTATCGCCTGGCCTCGTTAAACTAGTTCTATAACCATTGCTAACAGCACCACTTGTCCTCAAATGACTAGCTCAACAACCATTACTCTACCACAAGAATTGTGTACTAATTTATGGTACCACTAGCTATATGTTTAAATATGCCTTGTATCTGCCTTATCAGCTTTTCCCGGATGTTTATATCTTGCTCATTTCAAAGCAGGATTGGCTATATTTTAATTTTATTTATAAACCTTTGGGGCACATGTTATTTGTCATTTCATTTATTACTAATATTCTATCTATCTATTGACCTTTTGAGCCATAGCCGGCCCATAGGGCGTTAACCAATATACTTCTTCTCTTATCTGAATTTTTGTTCTAGCAGTTTCCAATTCTTTTAAATATATTTTATCAAATCTCACCATTTGTCTCTGTTTTGTGCAAGCAGCTCTATCTCATTGAGGGAGCTGAATCCTGCTGCTCTTGCCTCTCTCATCAATGTTCTTCTCAGTGTCTCTCTGGGTCTTCCTCTTTTCCTCTTACCTGTTGTTTCCCATATGAGGGCTTGCTTTGCTATTCAGTTATTATCTCTTCTCATCACATGTCCAACATATGACCATCGTCTTTTCTTTATTACTGAAGATATTAGTGGTTGATTGACGATTTCTCTAATTTCCTCGTTTGTTTTGAATTCGTTCCACGCTATACCAAGTATTTTCCTTAGACATTTATTTTCGAATGCGTTCAACTTTGTTTCTATATCTCTTGTTGTTTTCCAGCTTTCACACGCATATGTAAGGGTTGATAGTACATTTGATTTGAATAGTCTAAGTTTTGTGTTTGTGCTGAGGAGTTTTGATTTCCACAACTTTTCAAGGCTTCTGAAAGACATTGCTGCTTTAGCTATTCTGATTCTAATTTCTTTGCTTGTATCCCCTTCTCGATCAATATGACTTCCAAGATAGGTAAAGTAATCGACCTCTTCTACTGGTTTATTTTCCATGTATATTTTGTCGTCTGTTGGAAT
Source organism: Megaustenia siamemsis (assembly GCA_032433765.1). Lineage (NCBI taxonomy): Eukaryota > Metazoa > Mollusca > Gastropoda > Stylommatophora > Ariophantidae > Megaustenia > Megaustenia siamemsis. The sequence goes on along the minus strand of JAVIAB010000156.1, from coordinate 80,827,214 downwards.
TAAACTTTTCATGACTTTAGTCTTTTCATGATTGATCTCAAGCCCAATTTTGCTGGCGATTGATGATAGCTCATCTGTATTTTCCTGCATCGTTTTTATCTGGCTGCTGATGAGAACCATGTCATCAGCAAAGTCAAGGTCCTCCAAATGGTCTCCTTGTATCCATTCGATACCTTTATTACCAGTGCAGCATTTCTTCATTATGAAGCACATAACAATTCCAAATAACAAGGGCGATAAAATATATCCATGTTTAACCCCAGTTTCTATTGGGAAACATTCACTCAGTCCTTCCTCTGTTCGAACTGCACATGTGTAACCATCATACATGTCTTTAATAATATTTATGATTTTTTATGGTAAGCCATATTGCTTCAGAATTTTCCACAAAGAATCTCCATGAATACTGTGAAATGCTTTTTTGAAGTCGATGAAGTTAAGTACAAAAGGTTTTTGCTTTTCAATGTGTTCCTCTAATATAAGTCGTAGAGTGAAAATGTGGTCAAGGCAGCTTCTCCCTTGTCTAAACCCGGCCTGTTCTTCACGCATTACTGTATCTATTGAATCCTTTATTCTATTTAGGATGATTTTGCTGAATAACTTTGAGGCAACTGACAAAAGTGTCATGCCTCTCCAGTTGTTACAATCTCTCAGATTTCCCTTTTTTGGAATCTTAACAATGATTCCTTTTTTCCATTTATTATTACAAATATTCAACCTTTGAGGCACATGCTTTTGGTCGTTTTATTTATTACTAATATTAAACCTTTGGGGCACATGCTATTGGTCGTTTTATTTATTACTAATACTAAACCTTTGGGGCACATGCTATTGGTCATTTTATTTATTACTAATATTAAACATTTGGGGCACATGCTATTGGTCATTTTATTTATTACCAATATTAACCCTTTGGGTCATATGTTATTGGTCGTTTCATTTATTACTAATATTAAACCTATGGGGCACATGCTATTGGTCGTTTCATTTATTACTAATATTAAACCTTTGAGGCACATACTATTGATCATTTCATTTATTACTAATATTAAACCTTTGGGTCATATGCTATTGGTCGTTTCATTTATTACTAATATTAAACCTTTGGGTCATATGCTATTGGTCGTTTCATTTATTACTAATATTAAACCTTTGGGTCATATGCTATTGGTTGTTTCATTTATTACTAATATTAAACCTTTGGGGCACATGCTTTTGGTCGTTTTATTTATTACTAATATTAAACCTTTGAGGCACATGCTATTGATCATTTCATTTATTACTAATATTCAACCTTTGGGGCACATGCTATTGGTCATTTCATGTATTACTAATATTCAATCTTTGAGGCACATGCTATTGGTGATTTCATTTATTACTAATATTCAATCTTTGAGGCACATGCTATTGGTCATTTCATTTATCACTAATATTCAACCTTTGGGGCACATGCTATTGGTCATTTCATTTATCACTAATATTCAATCTTTGAGGCACATGCTATTGGTCATTTAATTTATCACTAATATTCAATCTTTGAGGCACATGCTATTGGTCGTTTCATTTATTGCTAATATTCCACTGTCATTTTTCTTGCAGGTAAAAGAGTTTGGGTGGCCAGATCATCTTGCTCCTCCCCTTGAGCGACTGTGCTCAATCTGCAAAGCGATTGATTCATGGCTGAGCACTGACAGCCGCCATGTGGTGGTCCTTCACTGTAAGGGTGGACTTAGTCGCCTAGCTAGTGTCACTGCGGCATATATGCACTATAACAACATATGTGCTAGGTAAAATTCAACATGAAATCTTACTTTTATCTTTTCACACTATTACATTTTGTCATCATATTTTGTTTCTTTGTTTATCAAAAATAATTTAAGAATAGTTGCCAAAATGTTTGTCTATCATTCTTCTTGTTATTTACAAAGTGTATTTATGTGTGTCAGGATAGTAGTATGTCCTAATATTTTCATATATGTAATCCTGTATATTTAAATTTTTGCTTAGTCTTTATTAAAACTGTCTGTGAACAAGAACGTAACAAACTTTTTTTTTTTCGCACAGTTGTTAAAATAATCATAATTTGTGATAAATTAATTCCATTATTCATTGTAAATCTGACACTTATGAGGCAGACATAAGTACTTTTTCTATTTTAGTTTGTGTCTTTTTGTTTCTATGAAGGAATTTATTTATAGCATCAGAAATATTTCTTGTGGTGTTCTTTTACACCGTAGACCTTTAACCATAACTTTTTATATACATTTTGATTTTATTTGATTTTCCCCATCAACTGTTTATTACAACCTTACAAAGATTAATGTCAATCATTATGTTTCATGGCATCTTCTACCTTTGAAATGCTTCTCTTACCACTTTAATTCTTCTTTCTCTTCCTCTTCTTTTTCTCTTTTCACTGATACCTGAAAGGTGTCGTGGTTTATATCAATTGTCGTTTTTGAGCTGCTCGAACTGTCTGGATTAGTGACTTTCCTCTTTTGTTACATGTCACAGCACACTTTAATTACCATGTCATATTAAATCGTAAACCAAACTAAGAATTGGAAGGTAGAGATAAGAATCTGTCGATATAAACATGAGTTCATTAAATGGAACTCTTTTAATTTTTTTTTTTACAAGGGGAAAGATACCAAGAAAAAGGGAGATAAAGAAGTTTTTTATTTTTTTTTTTAAACAAGTGTGTCTATTCTGTGCACATATCAAGCAACAATTCTCAGATAAAAAGTGTTGCCATCTGTGTGTTTCAAACCTAGGTTTGGAACAACGTGAGCAGTTACAAACTTAGATAAAGAACTAAGTGAGCAGTTACAAACTTTGATAAAGAACTAAGTGAGCAGTTACAAACTAAGATAAAGAACTAAGTGAACAGTTACAATCTTAGATAAAGAACTAAGTGAGCAGTTACAAACTAAGATAAAGAACTAAGTGAACAGTTACAATCTTAGATAAGGAACTAAGTGAGCAGTTACAAACTAAGATAAAGAACTAAGTGAGCAGTTACAAACTAGGATAAAGAACTAAGTGAGCAGTTACAAACTAAGATAAAGAACTAAGTGAACAGTTACAATCTTAGATAAAGAACTAAGTGAGCAGTTACAAACTTAGATAAAGAACTAAGTGAACAGTTACAAACTTAGATAAAGAACTAAGTGAGCAGTTACAAACTTAGATAAAAAACTAAGTGAACAGTTACAATCTTAGATAAAGAACTAAGTGAACAGTTACAAACTAAGATAAAGAACTAAGTGAACAGTTCCAAACTTAGATAAAGAACTAAGTGAGCAGTTCCAAACTTAGATAAAGAACTAAGTGAACAGTTCCAAACTTAGATAAAGAACTAAGTGAGCAGTTACAAACTTAGATAAAGAACTAAGTGAACAGTTACAATCTTAGATAAAGAACTAAGTGAGCAGTTACAAACTTAGATAAAGAACTAAGTGAGCAGTTACAAACTTAGATAAAGAACTAAGTGAACAGTTACAAACTTAGATAAAGAACTAAGTAAGCAGTTACAAACTTAGATAAAGAACTAAGTGAGCAGTTACAAACTTAGATAAAGAACTAAGTGAACAGTTACAAACTTAGATAAAGAACTAAGTGAACAGTTACAAACTTAGATAAAGAACTAAGTGAGCAGTTCCAAACTTAGATAAAGAACTAAGTGAGCAGTTCCAAACTTAGATAAAGAACTAAGTGAGCAGTTCCAAACTTAGATAAAGAACTAAGTGAGCAGTTCCAAACTTAGATAAAGAACTAAGTGAGCAGTTACAAATCTTGGTAAAGAAATGTGTGTGTAGGTAACAAACTAGTGTATAGATAACAGCACAAAATCTGTGAAGAAATAAATATTGCTCCTTGTTGAGGTTTTTAAGAAGAAATGAATGCTTCAGAAATTGAAATTTACCATGCAGATGGTGATTGATCAGTTGATTGATATATTGAGATCAATATGCAGCTATTGTGTGATTGATTGAAAAAATACTTTGTGATAAAAAAAACACAAGCCATCAACTCAGGATGGTCATGTGACAGGCTGCTATGGTTTCCTTGATTTCTCAGGTTCTGCTGGAGAGGGCGAAGCATGTCCCTCCTTTAGGTACCACACAAGTAGGATCTCTATAGCAGACACTAGCACTATTGGTGACAAATGGTGGTCATCACCTTGGTGATGTTTTCTATAGCATACACTAGCACTGCTGGTGACAAATGGTGGTCCTCACCTTGGTGATGTGATCTGTAGCAAACACTAGCACTGCTGGTGACAAATTGTGATCATCACCTCAAATGGTGTTTTCTATAGCATACACTAGTACTACTGGTGACTAATGGTGATCATCACCTCAAATGGTGTTTTCTATAGCATACACTAGTACTGCTGGTAACTAATGGTGATCATCACCTCAAATGGTGTTTTCTATAACATACACTAGTACTGCTGGTGACCAATGGTGATCATCACCTCAAATGGTGTTTTCTATAGCAGACACTAGTACTGCTGGTGACTAATGGTGATCATCACCTCAAATGGTGTTTTCTATAACATTCACTAGTACTACTGGTGACTAATGGTGATCATCATCTCAAATGGTGTTTTCTATAACATACACTAGTACTGCTGGTGACTAATGGTGATCATCATCTTGATGGTATTTACTATAGCAGACACTAGCACTATTGGTGACAAATGGTGGTCCTCACCTTGGTAATGTGATCTGTAGCAAATACCTAGCACTGCTGGTGACAAATGGTGATCACCTCAAATGGTGTTTTCTATAGCATATACTAGTACTGCTGGTGACTAATGGTGATCATCATCTCAAATGGTGTTTTCTATAACATACACTAGTACTGCTGGTGACTAATAGTGTTCATCACCTCGATGGTGTTTTCTGTAGTAGGCATTAGTACTGCTGATGATTAATAGTGATCCTCTCTCCATCATGTTTTCTGTAGCAGACATTAACACTGCTGCTGACTGATCGAGATCCTCTCTCCATCATGTTTTCTGTAGCAGACATTAACACTGCTGGTGACTGATCGAGATCTTCTTTCCATCATGTTTTCTGTAGCAGACATTAACACTGCAGCTGACTAATAGTGATCCTCTCTCCATCATGTTTTCTGTAGCAGACATTAACACTGCTGCTGACTAATAGTGATCCTCTCTCCATCATGTTTTCTGTAGCAGACATTTACACTGCCGCTGACTAATAGTGATCCTCTCTCCATCATGTTTTCTGTAGCAGACATCCCCATTGGTTGCGTGGCAGTTATGAGTTCATGATTAGTTCAGGAAATCAGATGCCAGTTTGTAATTGAACCAGCTGAGTCACAACATTCACTGACCAAATTTCATGTATCTTGTTTCATACAACAAATGAAGAGACGATTAGAGGCCACAGAGATGGGATTTCTCAGAAGAATGTTGAAAGTTTCCTGGAAAGATAAAAAGACCAATGAGAAAGTTCTCTAAGAGGCCAACACAAAAAGGGAGCTCTTAAAAAGCATCAGAAAGAAGCAATCAACATTTTTGGGCACATCATGAGAAGGGGAAAGTTGGAATACTTGGTTACAACTGACAAAATAAAAGGAAAGCGAGATCACGGACGACAAAGAGAGAAAATACTGGATAGCTTGGTGTCATGGCATGGAAAACAGTCAACAACAGAACTCGTACGATGCACTGTGGATAGAAGATTGTGGAAGGACATGATCGCTAACGCCGACCGGTACAGTACATGATGATGATGATGATGATGATGATGATGATGATGTTTCATCCATCACCTCATAAATAATCTGCGGGCACTGACAATCAAATCAGTGAAATATGTCACGGATAAAAGATTCACATCAAAGAAAGTTTTCACAATTTTCAAAGAAACCTATCAATCCCATCAATAAAAACTAACAAATTTTCTTGAACAAAAGCCATAGAAGTTCTTGAAAACGTCATCAACAACAGTGACATTTTCGTTCACCATCATCATCAGGTCAGATGTCTTTTGCAGAACATTGCACTCATCATAGCCTGTCTGAAAGAATCTCCATCTCTAGCCAGATTTCCCACAGAATGTTGCATACACCACAGCCTGTCTGAAAGAATCTCCATCTCTAGCCAGATTTCCCACAGAATGTTGCATACACCACAGCCTGTCTGAAAGAATCCCAATCTCTAGCCAGATTTCCCACATAACGTTGCATACACCACAGCCTGTCTGAAGGAATCTCCATCTCTAGCCAGATTTCCCACATAACGTTGCATACACCACAGCCTGTCTGAAAGAATCTCCATCTCTAGCCAGATTTCCCACATAACGTTGCATACACCACAGCCTGTCTGAAGGAATCTCCATCTCTAGCCAGATTTCCCACATAACGTTGCATACACCACAGCCTGTCTGAAGGAATCTCCATCTCTAGCCAGATTTCCCACATAACGTTGCATACACCACAGCCTGTCTGAAAGAATCTCCATCTCTAGCCAGATTTCCCACATAACGTTGCATACACCACAGCCTGTCTGAAGGAATCTCCATCTCTAGCCAGATTTCCCACATAACGTTGCATACACCACAGCCTGTCTGAAGGAATCTCCATCTCTAGCCAGATTTCCCACAGAATGTTGCATACACCACAGCCTGTCTGAAGGAATCTCCATCTCTAGCCAGATTTCCCACATAACGTTGCATACACCACAGCCTGCCTGAAAGAATCTCCATCTCTAGCCAGATTTCCCACATAACGTTGCATACACCACAGCCTGTCTGAAGGAATCTCCATCTCTAGCCAGATTTCCCACATAACGTTGCATACACCACAGCCTGTCTGAAGGAATCTCCATCTCTAGCCAGATTTCCCACATAATGTTGCATACACCACAGCCTGTCTGAAAGAATCTCCATCTCTAGCCAGATTTCCCACATAACGTTGCATACACCACAGCCTGTCTGAAGGAATCTCCATCTCTAGCCAGATTTCCCACATAACGTTGCATACACCACAGCCTGTCTGAAGGAATCTCCATCTCTAGCCAGATTTCCCACAGAATGTTGCATTCACCCCTGGCAGTCTGAAAGAATCTCTGTCTCTAACCAGATCTCCCACTTCTTCTGTTGTATATTCAAGATCACCTTGATGTCTTGAAACCACCTTCTTCTTGATCTACCCCTGATGCGTCGCCCACAAACCATGCCTTACACTATTACTTTTTCCAGATCACTGTGCCTTGTGACGTGACCAAAGTATTTTAATTTCCTCTGTAGAATGGTGTTTGTAAGCCAGTTCTTTTTAATGTTTAAGTATTAATATGTCTTCATTGCCTTTTTTCATTATCCAAGGTATCTTAAGGATATTTTTGTAGCATTTTGTATCAAATGAATTGATTATCTTCCTTGCTGTTTGCAAGATTGTTCATGCTTCACAACCATGTGTTACTATCAGAAAGGTTGTTCCTTATTAATTTTAATATTACTACTTTGTTGGTATATTCTACCAATAGGGAGGAAATTAAGTTAGCACCATAAGCCAAAATTTTAAAATATTTCATGTATTCTCAGATTTTCCTATAATGTGTCAGTACATTTGTATTCCTAGTTGCAGTTGTATATGTAATTAATTGTGTATTTCAGTGCCGACCAAGCTGTGGACAGTCGAGCCATGAAACGATATTATGATGACAGGTTGGGTGGTCTGTCACAGCCATCTCAGCAAAGGTAACATTTCAGTAATATACAAATAATACTCTGAGGGTAGGATATCTTCAAATGCTCTCTTATGTGCCACTTTTGGAGATGAAAATTTGGTATTTAAAATTTTATATTCCACCCTCCTTCCTCCCTCCCTCCCACCCTCTTTCCTTCCTTCCTTTCTCCATCCTTCCTTCCCCATTGATCTTAATCTATAGTCATAACCTATAGTCACTCTTTGGGACTATGCATAACTTTTGCCTGTCCATTTTTTGATATTAACATCCTAACTTTTTCTGTCCAACTCTTTTCTTGTTGGTTCCAAATTTCAGCATTATCTCCATTACATCCCGATCTTTGTTCTCATTAATAACGATCATCACCTTCTCCATCGGTTATCTTTGTTCTCATCAAATAACCATCATTAGCATCTCCATCAATTATCTTTGTTCTCATCAAATAACCACCATCAGCATCTCCATCAATTATCTTTGTTGTAATCAACAAACCATTATCACCTTATCCATCGATTATCTTTGTTGTAATCAACAAACCATTATCACCTTATCCATCGATTATCTTTGTTCTTATTAACTAACCATCATCCCCTTCTCCTTTGATTATCTTTGTTCTCATCAACAAATCATCTTCAGCTTCTTCATTAATTATCTTTGTTCTCATTAAGAAACCATCATCAGTAAGCCTTCTCAGAAAAAATACAACAAAATTATAAAAAGATGAAATCTTTGTTTACATAGGTACGTCAGCTATTTCTCTGGTCTCCTGTCGGGAATTATTAAAATCAACAGCAACCCCTGGTACCTGCATCACATCCTAATACATGGAGTGCCCAATTTTGATACCAAGGGAGGCTGCTGTCCTTTCATCAAGATCTACCAGAGTATGCAACCAATTTTCACATCTGGAGTCTAGTAAGTAAATTTTATATAGAATTGTGTGGGTATTTGTATAGTCGAGTAAATAAATGTGTATAGAATTGTGTGGGTGTGTGTAAAGGTAAAGGGAAAGCACGAGACTTGAACCAGCGTCTTAGCACGCGAGTTTACACCCATATGTGCTCGGCCGCCTATCCAGAAATGTTCGGATATATCTGTTTAGTGTTGCCTCAAGCATCGAAACTCAGATGTGAAACGACATTCCTCACCTTCCCAGGGTAATACCCTGGTACCCATGTCTGCCAACGTCTGGGTCGACTGTGGGGGTATTTTTTTTTTTCCAACTACGAGTAAAATTAACACTGCTCCAAGCGGGAATCGAACACGGGTTGTCCGAACGTCGGTAGTCCAGTCGAGTGGTTTTCCCAACTAATGTACCGAGGCCCCCTATGTGGGTGTGTGTATGGTCTAGTAAGCAAATTTGTATAGAATTGTGTGGGTGTGTGTACTTTCTAGTTAGTAAATGTGTATAAAATTTTGTGGGTGTGTGTACGGTCTAGTAAGTAAAAGTGTTTAGTGGGATAACAAGAATAATTTCTGATGGTGTAAGTTATTTCTGATGGTGAAAGTTATTTCTGATGGTGAAAGTTATTTCTGATGGTGAAAGTTATTTCTGCTGGTGAAAGTTATTTCTGATGGTGAAAGTTATTTCTGATGGTGAAAGTTATTTCTGATGGTGAAAGTTATTTCTGATGGTGTAAGTTATTTCTAATGGTGAAATTTCAGATGGTGTAAGTTATTTCTGATGGTGTAAGTTATTTCTGATGGTGAAAGTTATTTCTGATGGGGAAAGTTATTTCTGATGGTGTAAGTTATTTCTGATGATGTAAGTTATTTCTGATGGTGAAAGTTATTTCTGATGGTGAAAGTTATTTCTGATGGTGAAAGTTATTTCTGCTGGTGAAAGTTATTTCTGATGGTCAAAGTTATTTCTGATGGTGAAAGTTATTTCTGATGGTCAAAGTTATTTCTGATGGTGTAAGTTATTTCTGATGGTGAAAGTTATTTCTGATGGGGAAAGTTATTTCTGATGGTGTAAGTTATTTCTGATGGTGAAAGTTATTTCTGATGGTGTAAGTTATTTCTGATGGCAAGAGTATTTTTGATGATGATATTTATTTATGTAACAATGATCTATATAAAGAGTTTCCTACATCATTCCTAGATAGTTTACATCAGTCCATTCCTGTCAGATATCACACAGTGTTCATATTCTTATTGATCTTCATCCTTTGTCCCTGTTCTTGGAAACTTCTTAATATTGATAAGAAAGTTAATGCCTACTGTTTTTGCCTCTTTTTTAAATGTTCTTCTTAGTGTCTCTTGAAGTCAGTCTCATTTTCTGTTATTCTCCATTTGAGGAATTGTTGTTTCTTCTCCTCACATTGCCAACTTATGTCTTCTTTATTTTTTTCTACCTTTCAGCTTCTACTTATGACTGCTCTATCTACCTCATTACAAATAAGACTGTTGGTTGCAGGTCTCTTATTTCTGCACTATTTTTAAAATCTTTCCTTGTGTACAAATATTTTCCTTCAAAATTTCCGTTCAAATACAACTAGATTATTCTGTATTTCTTTCATTGATTTCCAGTTTTCACACAGATAAGTTATGGTAGATGGTATATTTTCTTTGAAATTAGTCATCTTTGTTTAAATTCATTTTTTACCTGCATTTTTCTCATTACTCCTTAGTAACACTAGATAACTGATTTATGTGACAACACTGCTTTCTAATTATCATATTGCTGATTATCATTCTGCGAATTATCATTTTGCCAACTATCATACTGCAATTTATCATATTCAGGAAGAAACTCGAATTTGAACCAGCCATCGAATACATAAAGAAACAACAGATAAATTGGTTCGGCCACATAACAAGACAAAAAGAACTAACAATGACTCAAAGAGCCATAAACAAACGCTACGAAAACGCCAAATTAAGAGGAAGACCGAGAAAGAGATGGATAAAGGGAATACTAGAGTCACTAGGAGGGATAACACCAGAAGAGGCCAACAGAAGAGCAAAGAATCGCAGATTGTATCTCTCCTCGACGCCAACGGAGGAAGGATAGAAGAAGAAGAAGAAGAATTATCATATTGACAATTATCATACTGCCAATTAATCTTATGGTCTGTTGTTTGATGTGCGACGGGGATAATCTGATGACTAACTGTGTGTTTATATGTTCAGAATTTGAGTCAACAACGATGGCCTAACATCATCAAGTGCTATACATTTTTAAAGAAATATAACGATCATCATTTTCGGGAGGCGTGAACTTCTGGTATGTGGTGGATAGGCGGCAGGAACCATTGCAGGCTATGCATGAAAAGTGTTCCTTGTTGCAGTTTCCTCATATTCCAAGTCCATGGGGGCTGGTTGGTCTTGAGACAAGACACCGGCCTCTGGACAGAGAGGTTGTGGGTTTAAATCTCAGCTACTGTGGTTGGGATTTTTATTTATTATTTCTCTCTGCGGCAACCACCCCTGGTCTCGGCAGCGAGGCCTGGCTTGAAACGTCAGTTACTCATCGACGGAAAAAACATGACTACCTTCGAAGTCGGAGTTATCTGTCTGTGGGGCGAGGGACCCCTGTGCACACAGCTGTCAGAGAAAAATGGATTAACACACAAAATTCAGTTCCTAGTCTCTAGGGACTTCGTCAGAGTTGAAAGCTGGCGAACGCAACAACAACAACAACAACAACATACTGCCAATTATCTTATTTCCAATTATCATTTTGCTGATTATCATACTGCCAATTATCATACTATGATAGCTCAGTGGTTAGTGAACTGGACTACAAAGGACAAGGGGTAGGGTTCGATCCCAACCGACGGCCTCCGGGTTCACCCAGCCTTAAATGGGTACCGGATTTTTTTCTGGGAAAGTAAAGCAGCAGGGGCATAATACCGACCATATTACCCCAAAAAATCATGTGCTGAAGGTCTGTAAAATATAGGGTCATTAACACCATATTTCCCTATACGTTACTTGGCGTGACGGGGGTACTTTACTTTTTTTTTTTTTTTTTACTAATTATCATATTACCGATTATCATATTACCAATTATCATATTACCAATTATCATATTACCGATTATCATATGGCCCCATTCCCAAATGTCTATCTTCAGTGATGTGACAGACAATATGCAAAAAGTCTGTATCTCCATAACTCCTGGAATCCCACTTCGGGGTGACATACTTATCAAATGCTATAACAAGAAAGCAACATCAGGCCAAAAGGAAGTTATCTGGCAGTGCCAGTTCCACACTTGCGCAATAACTGGTAACAGCCTTATCTTCTCCAAACAGGAACTGGATGATGCTGTCTTAGGTATGTTTCCCTCACCCTAGTTTTATCCTAACTTCTAATTTTCAGGCTCACTCCCTCTTAACTTTCTTTCTTTCTTTCTTTCTTTCTTTCTTTCTTCTGGTGTCCATCTACTATTGCCTTAAAGTGTCACAGAAGAAAGGGATGAATGTATAATATAATATGGTGTCTGTAGATGTTGTATTGTTTATTTTTTGGTCATTTCCCTTTTAGGTTTTGAATGTATCTGGACTTTGCCACAATATAAATAAATGTTTTGATTCTTGCATCTGGTTTGTATTATGTCTTTCCAACTTTTTCTTAGTCTTCCTCTTGCCCTCTTTCTGAATTTTTTTTTAGACATAAAGCTTTTGATGTTGTTTGGTTTCATTCTTACCAAGTGTCAGAACCATTTCTTTTTGTTGTTTGTGTACATATTCCAGTGCAGTTTAATTCTAATCTGTTCTCTGATTTTCTCATTGGTTATTGGATCTATCTTTGTTTTGTTTCTTATCTTTCTCAAGCACCTCATTTCACAAATTGTGATCTTCTATGTCTGTGCTTTGTTTAATGGTCATATTTTACATTGGTAGCATAAAGTTGGTATAAAAATGTTGTTTAACATTTGTTTCTTAGCTGTTAATAAGGTGTTTCAAAAGTGGAGCTACTGATGTTTGTTGTCTGTACTTTGGTCAATGTCTCTCTGTTTATCCTTCTTCTCTGTTTTGCCCAAGTATTTGAATATTTAAATTTGCTTATATTTATTATATTTTATTTAGTCCTCCACATGTACAATTTTAGTTGTCAAAACATTATTCTCATTTATTTATTTCTCACATAAAAAATATGTCTATCTGGAGTTGACAACTTGTATCAGGACGAGAAGAGACTATCTACCCATATCCTTATCTCTGTGAGAAAGGAAATGTGACAAGAGACAGCCAGAGAGATAAGATCAGAGGTGAATAACTGAGAAATAGGCTAGGAATAATTCCTACCATTGAATACATAAGAAACAACAAAGATAATTGTTTGAGCTCATGATAAGACAGAAAGATCAAAACACAACACAATGAGCCCTAATTAAACAGTAAGAGAGCACCAGATAAAAGTTTGACCATACAAAAGAGGGGTTAATGTAGTATGAGAAACACTAGGAAACAGCCAGTGAAAGGCAAATTAGGAAGGAAAGAAGAAGAAGACCTTAGTTTCTGAAACTTGCCCTTTTTCACTGAGAACTCCATAATGTTGTTTTAGAGACTGCCAACCACCTTTCATCCAGTGTGCGTCATCACTTTTGATGTCTTGAGCATCATTAATTTTTCATTCCTACTTCTCTGCCCTCTTCCTCTGTGACCACTGCCTATCCAAGCTGTCCTTTTCTCTTTAGTCTAATGCAAGGTGTACTGACGAACTTCAAAGGAGTATAAAACAGACTTACACCTTTGCCAACCAAAATATTAAAGAACAAAATTTTTCTCGGTCCTTTTGCATTTGTTGTGTTTAATTTATTAGCATCGTAAAAATCTAGCACGATCGACATATCCCTTGGTTTGTGAGTACATAGACAAATATATAGTAATCTTTAAAGTCTCTACTAGTAAAGTCTTAATAGCAGAGACAGAGAATGAACTACAAGAAATGATAGACATAATAGTAAAAGAAAGCACCAAGAAAGGTCTCAGTCTGAACAGTAAGAAAACAGAAGTAATGGTCATATCGAAGGACCAATCATCACAATCATGTAGCATAACAGGGCAAATCTGAAACAAACAAATGCAATGTGTCAAATACTTTGGCACAATAATAATATCAGATGGAAGATGCACCACAGAAATAAAAAGCAGAATAGCTCAGGCCAAAAAAACATTTTAGAAATAAAAATGTCTTATGCAACAAATCAATGTCAATAGAAGTGAGGAAGAAAGTTCATCGGTGCTATATAGAGTCATTTCTGACCTATGGAAGCAAATCATGGACAGTAGACAAAGAAATGAAAGGACGATTAGAGGCCATGGAGATGGGATTTTTCAGAAGTGTTGAAAATTCACTGGACAACTAAAAAGATCAATGATGAAGCTCTCAGAGAGACCAACATAAAAAGGGAGCTCCTAAAAAACATCAGAAAGAAACAATCAACGTTTTCGGGCACATCATGAGAAGAGGAAAGTTGGAATACTTGGTTACAACTGGCAAAATACAGGGAAAGAGAGATCACAGACGACAAAGAGAGCAAATACAAGATAGCTTGATGTTATGGCATGGAAAACAGTCAGCAACAGATTTGATACGACGATGCACGGTGGATAGAAGATTGTGGAAGGACATGATCGCCTACGCCAATCTGTTGGTACATGATAATGATGATTGATAGCATCATGCACCTAAATCAAAATTGATATCCAAATAGGAAAACCATGCACAGCATTATGGGAATCATTGATTTTACTGTCTGAATCTGTTGTTCTTACAGCTGTTTACGTTTACGCATATATTTCTATGTAACTCTTTTTGTATAAAATGTGCATATATATTGGTATTAGTTGCCTCTGTCACTCATAGTTGACTTTGACTATGGATTTTGCAGCGCCCCTAGGAAAAGTTATGTTTCTCTTTTCTTTCACCATGTATTCCCTTTATCTATGAATCTGTCTACTTCTTGTTTGAGTTGAAGCTTTAGAGTTTGTTTCCGAAGATTGCGGTCTGCAGCTCTTTTCCCAGGCTGTAGGGTTTATGTTCAGAGTTTTCATGTCACATTTACATACGTCTATAAATTACATTTTTTTGACACCCCCTAGTTCTTTTGCCACCTGTTACTTGTCCATAAAGTATATCTTTTGGTATGCGGCCATCTTTCATATGGTGTAAGTGGCCAAGCCAGCATAACCTATGTTGTTTGAACAGCGTGTAGATGTTCGGGAGGCCTGTGCGAGTCATGTCCTCCACATTTGTCACTTTGTCCTACCTGATGATACCAAGAATACAGTGCAGCCATCGCATATGGAATTAATTTAGACTTCTCTCCAACTTTGCATAAGTTGTCCATAATTAGCTACCATACAGAAGAATGCTAATGATGCAGGCATTGTAAACTTCATGCATCTAACTTGTTGGCTGATCTTTCTATTTAAATTCTATCTAACCTCCACTATCCTGGTGTCAGCTATTTCATTTTTGCGATCTGTCTCGCCAGTGCAATTCCTGATCTAACCATCCGTCATGTCTATCCGAGAAACCAGCGAGAACTGAGTTGTTTTTCCCTCTAATTTACCTCGTCACGTGACTATGGCCTAATCACATGATCTCGAGATGTCTTTCAAAAACTGACCATGTTTATCATGACAGAATAATCATCTCCAGGTCATTCTCCTGTTAACTCTTCTAACTCACACTCTATAATATTTAATCTTCACAAACCCAAGATCTAGTGAAGTGGCCGCTGAAAAAAATTGACAAAGACAGGGAGACACGGTAAAACGTGCTCTGCCAGTCTGTACTTTCAATGACTGCAATACTGTAGGATCTATAAGAAAGCATTCCCGGCGTTTTGAGTGACAGACAGCAGAGTCAGCAGACCCAAATGGAAGTGTCAAGTTGTGTCTTGCTGTAGTCTGATAACTGTCCTATAAACTGTTTTAGAAAATTCGGAATAATCCGTCTCTAGGGGACTGCATGACCTAGTCTTTCGTCAAATATTTCCTTTTGTTTTGGGGGTGGGTGGGAGGGGTATACGCTGGGAATTCCCATCAGGATCTGCATGCTTGACAGAGGGCCTCAATAGTCTTTTTACATGAAGAATTTTAAACCAAGATTCATAGGTCTTTACCACCGTAAAGGTAACAGTCTCAATACAGGATCTACTGGTGTGGGTTTTTTTTCGCTAACCGCCATACGTAGTTTTAGGGGCTTCTTGCAGAACAATGCCAGCACAGTATGTTGTGTGTGGGCGTCAGGTTCTCGGTTGGTTAATTTCGTGGAGGTCATTGACTCAAATTGTTGGATGTATGTAGAGGAAATCAACATATTATAATAGATACATATATTATCATTATCATCAAATAAATACCATTACTATTGGAATAGGTGATCATGTCTCTCCACAACTTTCGATCTCGACAGTTATTTATCATTTCTGTTGTTGACCTTCTGCCAAGCCATTCTCTTAAGCTGTCTGTCTTTTCTCTTTGCTTCCCTCTATCTCTTCGTCCCTCAATTTTTCCAGTTGGTACAATATATTCAATCTGTTCCCCTCTGATTACATGTCCAAAAAATGATGATTGTTTCTTCCTATTATTGGATATTAGCTATTTCTTTGCTTTGGCCTCTTTCAGAACGTTTTTATTACCCTTCTTAGCTGTCCATGGTATTCTCAACATTCTTCTGTAATAATGTTGCTACAGCCTCCAGTGATTTTCTTGTCTGGTGTCTTATTATCCATGATTCACATCCATATTTTAAGACTGGCTCTACATAACATTTAAGAAATCTTTTTCTTGTTTCTACTGTCAAAAATGGATCTTCCTTTTTTTTTTTTTTGGAAAGCTGCTTTTTTCCGTTGTTGTTCTGCATCTCACCTCTGTTGTACATCTACTATCTTACCTCTGTTGTACATCTACCATCTCACCTCTGTTGTACATCTACCATCTCACCTCTGTTGTACATCTACCATCTCACCTCTGTTGTACATCTACCATCTCACCTCTGTTGTACATCTACCATCTGAGATAAACATTGTTCCCAGATATATATCTCTGGTGAATATATATAGACTCAAATTGTTGAATGTGTGTAAACTGGAACAGTTGCATATTATATATATATATACATGTGTGTGTGTGTGTGTGTATACTGGATATAATAGTCCCTATAGGATATAACTATCCCTATAGGATATAACTGTCCCTATAGGAAATAACTGTCACTATAGGATATAACTGTCCCTATAGGATATAACTGTTTCTATAGGACATAACTGTCCCTATAGGATATAACTGTCCCTATAGGAAATAACTGTCCCTATAGGAAATAACTGTCCCTATAGGAAATAACTGTCATTATAGGATATATCTGTCCCTATAGGATATAACTGTTTCTATATGATATAACTATCCCAATAGGATATAACTATCCCTATAGGATATAAATGCCCCTATAGGATATAACTATCCCTATAGGATATAACTGTCCCTGTTGGATATAACTGTCCCTATAGGATATAACTATTCCTATAGGATATAACTGTCCCTGTTGGATATAACTGTCCTGGTCACTCGGGTGTTCTTCCAATAACTGACCTGATAGGTTGACTTCAAGTGCGCCCTTGGTGGGATGATGATAGACATGCTGAGATCGACGTCCTAGAGGCTGTAAACGAGAACTTGTGTTGGTGTAGACACGGCGACCATTAGGGATACATTCCTGGGATTGTAACAATCTGGTCGGCCTAGGGGGGTGTATAACTATCGAGCTAATGAAAACATCAATGTTAACACACCTTGTCTTCTGTTAACAGGACTGAACACCTATGGGTTTGTCTGGGATGCTGTGATATCAACTCTAATAACTATTAACAATGAACTGCTCATATTTACACAGTCCTAAACAGTCACTTTAGGAATTCAGTAATCCCTCAATTCCATTCTCTTACTTGGAAAATTCAGGTATTTTTATGGCTATGGTTATGGCTATGTTTATAGAAGGCCCCAGTATCACTGCAAACGAATTAAAGTCCATAATTGTTCGACCGCCCGTGCCAGTGTAAATCATCCGAATTAATATTTCATCTCCCTAACAAAGAAAGGTAGCTGCAGTCCCCATCACAGCAGTCTCAGCACACGTCAAAAGACATAAGGCGAAACCGCACTAAAAGTGAACACAGCCATGTGTTCCCCGTCATACGATATGATCATTCATCGTGAGCAATCGGGATATCGAAACACGATCAAAACGGATAAAACGCACAGCTCACGGTGTGCACAGAGCACTAAACTCAATAGCTCAGACAACAAGCCGGACTTGGAATATGAGGAAACTGCAACAAGGAATATTTTTCAGACGCAGAGCCATTAACGGCTCCTGCCGCCTATCCACCATATTGACCGGAAGATCACGTCCTCCTGAAAATGATGATCGTCATTTTTTTAAAAAAATATGTAGCACTTGATGATGTTAGGATATCGTTTTTGTCTCCAAATCCGAACATATGAAATTCAGGTACACTCCACAGTTCTGTCCTCTTTGATATCTCATAGCAGCATAATCCGTCACGCTGACCTCTCTTCCATGAAAGGTTAACATCGTTACAGAACGTACACAATTAAAGTCTGCCGTTCTTTATCATAAGCGAATGAGACTTCTGAAAAATAATAGCGGCACATGATGATAATACTTGAACTGAATTTCTTAGCTCCAGCGCAGGAGAAAGAGATGAGTGAGTGCTTGAAACTTCAGCTCTCTTCCCTCTCCTCCCCCCTCTCTCCCTCACTTTCCCAGTCAACACCTCATAGCTGATGACTCATGGCTCAAGTATGCAGGTTTCCCATTTCTTTCTCTTCTATCCACAGTCTTTATTTTATTTTATTTTTTTAATGTGTGTGCGATACCTCACCTTCTTTGCGCTTTTGATGTTTGCCTGGGAAGTGAAAATTGGTGCCTCGTTATTAAACTCGTTATTAAGGTAGGACTGTCAAGAAAAATTGGGTTTTCTAGCTGTTTGTTTGTTTATGTGTGCGCCAAAAATTAATTGTGGGTACATTTCTCCATCTTCATAAAATCTAAGACAACAAAGAGCCAGCCTATGTCTTTGATGTGATCGCGTTTACTTTAACTTCATCTTACGAATGTAGGGTTCGCAGTTATTGAGCTGTAGTTGTGAGGGTTGTTTTGGTTACTTTTTTTTCCATGATTTCCCAAAGGCAGGCTTTTTGGTGTATGGGTTGTCACGGGGTTGGCACGACCTGCTAGAAGTGGCTCATGCATGGGTGGGTGGGCTTCTCATCATCGTTCTGTCAGGAAAACAAACTTCGTCAATAATGATTGTAAGTCTGGTATACCCTGCCACCTTAACCCCTTACAGAACGATACAGTGTTCTCTGAGCAATGTTCTTCTCATATCCATTGATGTATTTTGACATCAATTGATGTATTTTGATATTCATTAATGCATTTTGACATTCATTGATGTAATTTTACATCCATTGATATATTTTGACATTCCATTGATATATTTTCACTTTCATTGATATATTTTGACATCCATTGATATATTTTGACATTCGTTGATATCGACTGATAAGACAAAAAAGAAGAAAAGAAGAGTGAGAAAGGACCACACTTAACCTACGACATGAGTCTGAGTTAGTGCGTAGCAAACCGTAAACTATTCATCGAAACAGGATCGAACCCTTACCCCTCGGCAGAGCGCCTTGCCACGAGAATCCAAACGCCAGAGCAAACTGTCAGCTGAGCTATCTCCGTGAGCAAACTGTCAGCTGAGCTATCTCCGTGAGAAAACTGTTAGCTGAGCTATCTCCGTGAGCAAACTGTCAGCTGAGCTATCTCCGTTGGCCGTGTGTGCTAGCGTTTGGTTTCTCGTGGCAAGGCGCTGTTCGATCCTGCTTCAGACCATCTATTGTTCTTTGTTCTTGTTTTTCTCTTGTTGATTATTTGTGAAAGAAGCAATCAACATTTTTTGGGCACATCATGAGAAGAGGAAAGTTGGAATACTTAGTTACAACTGGCAAAATAAAAGGAAAGAGAGATCGCGGACGACAAAGAGAGAAAATACTGGATAGCTTGGTGTCATGGCATGGAAAACAGTCAACAACAGAACTCATACGATGCACTGTGGATAGAAGATTGGGGAAGGACATGATCGCCAACGCCAACCGGTACGGTACATGATGATGATGATTATTTGTAATATTTTTTTTTCCGAGTGTTGTAAACATACATCTACCCCTGAAATGATTAGCTGATCTGTCGCTTCGGAAGTTTCCCTCCATAAAAATATTCATTTATTGTTATTATTTGTTCCCAAACAACTCACCGATAAGTTCTGTGACTACACTTTAAAGATCCCATCTACACTTCACGTCTTCCCTTGATCCATTTCCTCCTGGTTTCTATAGAGGTCATGTCCAATTTGGTTGACCCTGCCATGAGTAAAGCTCCCACTCGCATAGCGCGATCTCATTGGATCATCAGAACTCTCTCGAGATCAAATTCACATAAGCAACTAAAAAGATAAATCGAAGTTTGAAGTCGAATAATGAACGAGTGAGTTCATGAAATAATGAACGAGTGAGTTAATGGAATAATGAACGAGTGAGTTAATGAAATAATGAACGAGTGAGTTAATGGAATAATGAACGAGTGAGTTAATGGAATAATGAACGAGTGAGTTAATGGAATAATGAACGAGTGAGTTAATGGAATAATGAACGAGTGAGTTAATGAAATAATGAACGAGTGAGTTAATGGAATAATGAACGAGTGGGCTAATGGAATAATGAACGAGTGAGTTAATGGAATAAGGAACGAGTGAGTTAATGGAATAATGAACGAGTGGGCTAATGACTGTCATCGAGACACGAAGAGGGGTGTGAGCACATGTGATGCGCGAGAGTGTACACACTTATGAAGCCTCATAGCTTTACCACTTTACACATTATGGACATTGCTCATTTACACGATGCAGTCTTTGTGTGGCCGCAATAGAGAAGTCTATCGTCAGTCTATCTCATTGCTAAGTTGTACTATAATACAAGAAGCGACGCCTGCAGTTAGTCGCATGATACATTCCATTGGTATTTTCTACTTCTACTAATTTAGAGATAGCGAAAGTTAATGCCAACCGGGCACGTCTTAAGGAATTAGTCATGTTTTGTTATGTAATACGTATTTTGCTTTAAATGTCTGAATCATGTTAACAGTTACCACCATGCAACATTCTCCTTAGAACAACAATGCTCACAACGACTACATGGGTTATGGCAGTTGTAGAAGACAATGAATTCTAAAATTGTGGCATCCCATGATTATACAAAAACCCACGATTATACAAAGACGCATGATTATACAAAAACCCATGATTATACAAAGACCCATGATTATACAAAAACGATACGAGGGTGGTTTTCTGTCGCCTCCCGTCGGTTTGTTTACCGCTGACTCCGCTAGCCTTTGACTAAGAAGCCTCACCCACAAGATAGTGGGGTTGTTTTACTTTAGTATACCCTCCCTTAGCCTTATACTCTCCCAAGCCTACCTGCAAGGCAGCAGGGCAGCCACAGATTGTACTGTTTACTGCATACAGTAGCGTAAAATGATATGACCTGAATGATGAATCATTTGGCCATGTAATGAGAAGGTAACAGCTGGCATATATTGTGACAACTGGGAAAATTGAGGGACAAAGAGATAGAGTGAAGCAAAAAGAAGGGATATAAGACAGCTTAAGAGAACGGCTTGGCAGTAGGTCAACAACAAAAATGATAAATAACTGTCGAGATCGAAATTTGTGGAGAGACATGATCACCTAAGCCAACAGGCATGGTACTTGATGATGGTGAGAAGACAGTGAATAAATGAAATAGCAGACAAGCTGATGAGTACCTTGCAACACGAGACGTGCCAGAAAGCATTGACCCAAATACTGCAATTTTCTTCAATGCTTGCCAGGCAAGAGGGATGGAGGAAAACAAGAAAGTAAGCAAACAGATTACTTCTACATCCGTTAACAAACGTTCGTTAGGAATGAGCTCATTTATGTGCAGCATGGGAAGCACTGTAACAACGGGGGTGGCTGAACAAAGGGTGACAGGATATCAGTCTGGAAGAAAGGTAAACAAAGTCAGCTTTTGTTTGCCAGTCAAAACATATTTTGAGATGTACACAACAGTACACAACAACAACATAAAAACGGCGTAACTACGGATTTATGGGAGTTGTGTACTTCAGGTGCATGTGTATTGATAGTAATACCCAGGACAGCAAACAATCGAAACTGTCGCTATTTCGAACTAACTGGCGGCACAACATTGACCGAATAATTTGTGGAAATAAAATCAGGGGTCAAGAACTATTGAACAATGCCAGTCTCATAAAGAAATGCACACAGTGATAACAGGTAGACACTGGAGCTGGATAGGATACGTAAGCAGAAAAGTTATTGAAACAATCACAAGAAAGTCTTACGTAACGGGCTCCAGTGAGGAGTACAAGAATTAGTGCCTGGCGTAGACAGTGGCTACAACAATGGTCAGTGTGGGCCAGACTTGGATTACACCACAGATGCTCTTCCTCTACCTGCTGCATGTCTGGACGTCAATAAGTTCAGATTAAGAAATGGTCAGCTCAAGGCTGGGAACATCTGTATACAGCTTGCTCTGTGAATGATCACCACGGACTAAACAATGTGATGGAGGTTTTGTTGTTGCCATAGAAAAAGACTGCATAGAGCATGTCTACTACCTACTGCCTTACTGGACGTAAACATGTCTACTACCTACTGCCTTACTGGACGTAAACATGTCTACTACGTACTGCCTTACTGGGCGTAAACATGTCTACTACCTACTGCCTTACTGGACGTAAACATGTCTACTACCTACTGCCTTACTGGACGTGAACATGTCTACTACCTACTGTCTTACTGGACGTAAACATGTCTACTACCTACTGCCTTACTGGACGTGAACATGTCTACTACCTACTGCCTTACTGGACGTGAACATGTCTACTACCTACTGCCTTACTGGACGTAAACATGTCTATTACCTACTGCCTTAATGGACGTAAACATGTCTACTACCTACTGCCTTACTGTGCGTGAACATGTCTACTACCTACTGCCTTACTGGACGTAAACATGTCTACTACCTACTGCCTTACTGGACGTGAACATGTCTACTACCTACTGCCTTACTGGACGTAAACATGTCTACTACCTACTGTCTTACTGGACGTAAACATGTCTACTACCTACTGCCTTACTGGGTGTGAACATGTCTACTACCTACTGCCTTACTGGACGTAAACATGTCTACTACCTACTGCCTTACTGGACGTAAACATGTCTACTACCTACTGCCTTACTGGGCGTAAACATGTCTACTACCTACTGCCTTACTGGACGTAAACATGTCTACTACCTACTGCCTTACTGGACGTGAACATGTCTACTACCTACTGTCTTACTGGACGTAAACATGTCTACTACCTACTGCCTTACTGGACGTGAACATGTCTACTACCTACTGCCTTACTGGACGTGAACATGTCTACTACCTACTGCCTTAATGGACGTAAACATGTCTACTACCTACTGCCTTACTGTGCGTGAACATGTCTACTACCTACTGCCTTACTGGACGTAAACATGTCTACTACCTACTGCCTTACTGGACGTAAACATGTCTACTACCTACTGCCTTACTGGACGTGAACATGTCTACTACCTACTGTCTTACTGGACGTAAACATGTCTACTACCTACTGCCTTACTGGACGTGAACATGTCTACTACCTACTGCCTTACTGGACGTAAACATGTCTACTACCTACTGCCTTAATGGACGTAAACATGTCTACTACCTACTGCCTTACTGTGCGTGAACATGTCTACTACCTACTGCCTTACTGGACGTAAACATGTCTACTACCTACTGCCTTACTGGACGTAAACATGTCTACTACCTACTGTCTTACTGGACGTAAACATGTCTACTACCTACTGCCTTACTGGGTGTGAACATGTCTACTACCTACTGCCTTACTGGACGTAAACATGTCTACTACCTACTGCCTTACTGGACGTAAACATGTCTACTACCTACTGCTTTACTGGACGTAAACATGTCTACTACCTACTGCCTTATTGGACGTAAACATGTCTACTACCTACTGCCTTACTGGACCAAAACATGTCTACTACCTACTGCCTTATTGGACGTAAACATGTCTACTACCTACTGCTTTACTGGACGTAAACATGTCTACTACCTACTGCCTTACTGGACGTAAACATGTCTACTACCTACTGCCTTACTGGACGTAAACATGTCTACTACCTAGTGCCTTATTGGACGTAAACATGTCTACTGCCTTACTGGGTGTGAACATGTCTACTACCTACTACCTTACTGGACGTGAACATGTCTACTACCTATTGCCTTACTGGACGTAAACATGTCTACTACCTACTGCCTTACTGGACGTAAACATGTCTACTACCTACTGCCTTACTGGGTGTGAACATGTCTACTACCTACTACCTTACTGGACGTAAACATGTCTACTACCTACTGCCTTACTGGGTGTGAACATGTCTACTACCTACTGCCTTACTGGACGTGAAATTGTCTACTACCTACTGCCTTACTGGACGTGAACATGTCTACTACCTACTGCCTTACTGGACGTGAAATTGTCTACTACCTACTACCTTACTGGACGTAAACATGTCTACTACCTACTACCTTACTGGACGTAAACATGTCTACTACCTACTACCTTACTGGACGTGAAATTGTCTACTACCTACTACCTTACTGGACGTGAAATTGTCTACTACCTACTACCTTACTGGACGTAAACATGTCTACTACCTACTACCTTACTGGACGTGAAATTGTCTACTACCTACTACCTTACTGGACGTAAACATGTCTACTACCTACTGCCTTACTGGACGTGAAAGTGTCTACTACCTACTGCCTTACTGGACGTAAACATGTCTACTACCTACTACCTTACTGGACGTGAAATTGTCTACTACCTACTGCCTTACTGGACGTGAAATTGTCTACTACCTACTGCCTTACTGGACGTGAACATGTCTACTACCTACTGCCTTACTGGACGTAAACATGTCTACTACCTACTGCCTTACTGGACGTAAACATGTCTACTACCTACTGCCTTACTGTGCGTGAACATGTCTACTACCTACTGCCTTACTGGACGTAAACATGTCTACTGCCTTACTGGACGTGAACATGTCTACTACCTACTGCCTTACTGGACGTAAACATGTCTACTACCTACTGTCTTACTGGACGTAAACATGTCTACTACCTACTACCTTACTGGACGTGAAATTGTCTACTACCTACTACCTTACTGGACGTAAACATGTCTACTACCTACTGCCTTACTGGACGTGAAATTGTCTACTACCTACTGCCTTACTGGACGTAAACATGTCTACTACCTACTACCTTACTGGACGTGAAATTGTCTACTACCTACTGCCTTACTGGACGTGAAATTGTCTACTACCTACTGCCTTACTGGACGTGAACATGTCTACTACCTACTGCCTTACTGGACGTGAACATGTCTACTACCTACTGCCTTACTGGACGTAAACATGTCTACTACCTACTGCCTTACTGGACGTAAACATGTCTACTACCTACTGCCTTACTGTGCGTGAACATGTCTACTACCTACTGCCTTACTGGACGTAAACATGTCTACTACCTACTGCCTTACTGGACGTGAACATGTCTACTACCTACTACCTTACTGGACGTAAACATGTCTACTACCTACTGTCTTACTGGACGTAAACATGTCTACTACCTACTGCCTTACTGGGTGTGAACATGTCTACTACCTACTGCCTTACTGGACGTAAACATGTCTACTACCTACTGCCTTACTGGACGTAAACATGTCTACTACCTACTGCTTTACTGGACGTAGACATGTCTACTACCTACTGCCTTACTGGACGTAAACATGTCTACTACCTACTGCCTTACTGGACGTAAACATGTCTACTACCTACTGCCTTATTGGACGTAAACATGTCTACTACCTACTACCTTACTGGACGTGAACATGTCTACTACCTACTGCCTTACTGGACGTGAACATGTCTACTAACTACTGCCTTACTGGGTGTGAACATGTCTACTACCTACTGCCTTACTGGACGTGAACATGTCTACTACCTACTGCCTTACTGGACGTGAACATGTCTACTACCTACTGCCTTACTGGGTGTGAACATGTCTACTACCTACTACCTTACTGGACGTGAACATGTCTACTACCTACTGCCTTACTGGGTGTGAACATGTCTACTACCTACTACCTTACTGGACGTGAACATGTCTACTACCTACTACCTTACTGGACGTGAACATGTCTACTACCTACTGCCTTACTGGACGTGAACATGTCTACTACCTACTGCCTTACTGGGTGTGAACATGTCTACTACCTACTGCCTTACTGGGCGTAAAAAAGAGCAGGATGAAAAAAAAAATGAATGTTATTCACCCGTCATCATCCATCCATCCATCCATCCATCCATCCATCTATCGTTCGCCCAAAGTATTGTCTATATCTGCAGTGTCGTTTCCTGTATACATTTTACTGTCTTTTGTATTCTTACAGTGGCCCATATAGTTTTGTCTGTAGTGTTGTATCTATGGGCCAATAGATTTTCCTCAGTCTACTATATTCAGTACAGTCTTGGTGTGTCTGTCCACGTGTACATGTAGTTGAGGTGCCGATCTTGAATTTTGTATATATGTGATTGTGTCCTGTTCTGAGGCATATAATGATATCTTGTTCCCATCTATTCATGTTATTAAAGGCACCTTGATTTGGGACTTGTGGTTTTCTCATTGATTTGATTATCTGAATGGATGCTATTATTTGTATCTAGGCAGTGGTCAGTTTGCACGAAGTCCAGCTGGTTGTCGAGAAATGGCTCTAGGCTCCACAAGTTTGAGAATTACTTCCTTATAACACACGCTGACATCATCCAGTGCTGATTGAAGGTTGGCTACCATGGAACACCATTCTGCTCTGTCTCTTGCATTGATAGTGCAGGTTGTCATAGGCTGACTTGTCCATCTGTTGATGTTACTCGTCAATATTAGTCTTGGTCTGTCACTGCCTCTTTTACCTTGTATTTTCCCCTCCAATATTACTTTTA
Source organism: Megaustenia siamemsis (assembly GCA_032433765.1). Lineage (NCBI taxonomy): Eukaryota > Metazoa > Mollusca > Gastropoda > Stylommatophora > Ariophantidae > Megaustenia > Megaustenia siamemsis. The sequence continues at coordinate 80,800,272 of JAVIAB010000156.1, read as the reverse complement.
GCAGGTTGCTGCGTCTTTTAACATGCCCCAGAAATCTCGTTTGTCTTGTTTGAATTGTGCTTAGTAGTTCTCACTCACACTTTTAGTTATTTTAAGACATCATCATTTGTTTTCTTCCCAACCAATTCTACCTATTCTTCTATAAATCCAGATTTCAAAGTCTTCCATTTTCTGTTTTCTTGTCTAATGTTTCTGCACTGTCAGAAAACAGTCAAACTATAGATGGCCGTGGATCACGTGACTTCTTTGGGCAGCATTACTGTCGGCACTTCCCGCATTAGTTGAACTGGAATGCCCTTTGGCTTACTGCCATCTGTCTGCGGTACATATTTCTTAGAATTTCTACCGGATGTAAATGAATCTCTCACAGAATAATGATCTCATCTCATCCGCCTTACTCACATCCTAGAGCGCAGCAGACGTCTTAAACTCACCGATTCTCGGTTAATGTGTAAATGTTTTAGGTACTTAACCGACCGTATTGTGACGTTCATTTCAAACTTTATTGACTGAGGAACATGAAATGGCTGTACCAACTCATGCAGGTTCTGGCTATAAGTCAGGGTCACTTCGGAGTTGGGGGAGGGGGGAGGGGGCGTGCACCTATTGCAGTTATGTAATTTTAGTAAGAACAGATTAATTTTAAAATGTTCGAAATTGTTGTTTATGTTTCAGTGCAAAGATTCACAACGTTTTCAACAATCCCTTTTGTTTGTTTATTTCTTTTTCTTGTATCTTCTTGGCTATTACGCGTCGTACATGTTTATACTTTTGATTATTACGTCAAAGTAAGAGTGTCTTCGCATTTCAAAACCCGCACACTGGTCTGTTGGTTTGACTTTGTGTCTGCTTAAACTTGACTTTCCTTCCTTCCTTCCTTCCTTCCTTCCTTCCTTCCTTCCTTCCTTCCTTCCTTCCTTCCTTCCTTCCTTCCTTCCTTCCTTCCTTCCTTCCTTCCTTCCTTCCTTCCTTCCTTCCTTCCTTCCTTCCTTCCTTCCTTCCTTCCTTCCTTCCTTCCTTCCTTCCTTCCTCCCTCCCTCCCTCCCTCCCTCCCTCCCTCCCTCCCTCCTCCCTCCCTCCCTCCCTCCCTCCCTCCCTCCCTCCTTCCTTCCTTCCTTCCTTCCTCCCTCCCTCCCTCCCTCCCTTGCCTTCTCTTCCCTTCCTCCCTCCCTCCCTCCCTCCCTTCCTTCCTTTATTCCTTTCCCTTCCCTTCCCTTCCTTTCCTTTCTTCCTTCCCTTGCCTTCTCTTCCCTCCCTTCCTGCCTTCCCTTGCCTTCTCTTCCCTCCCTTCCTGCCTTCCTTCCTTCCTTTCTTCCCTTTTTCCTTCCTCTCTCCTCATTTCCTTCCTTTCCTGTGTGGTCATTGGCGCTCTACTGACAGAATCCATCAACTTTCTCTATAAACTTAACTTCACAATTTCTAATTCATGGCCCGCCTGACGAGCGCTGCGCCGTGACTCCGCCGTTTAAAGAGAGATTCCAAACCTCTCCTTTAACATCTAACCTCCACATCATCACTATTTCATTATCTACTTTTTTTCTCCATTTCTGCATCCTCGAAGCTCATACCAAAGTTCATCTATTTTTGTCGAGAGTGCACGAAACAACCCCTATTTGGTTACCTTTGCAGATTACTATCGTTTCGTGCCATGCCAGCCGACCGGTATTATCCTTCTTTTGGATATCTATTTCAAGTCTCCTCTCCCCTCCCCTTGATAAGAACTGACTCCCCGAACCTCTATAACGAGTCTTCATGTTTTGGAAACGAGGTCTACCTGAACATGCTGTGTTCGTTTCCTGTTTTAGATTCTCGGGAGAACCTGCTTCATTCTCTTTCTCCTGGAGTAAACGGGATGAGGCGGTCTGTGCGTGACTGTTTGCCGGCATTTTTAGTTTGGGGTATTTTCGCAATTACTGTTCTGTGAGTTATTTCATATGTAAGTATTTTTGTTTTCAAGGATTCGAGTTTTGATAGAGTGTGTGCTTTTTTGGTTTGTGTGTTTATTTCATATACGATGTTTAAATTTGTTTGAAAACGTGAGTATATTATCAAAGTTGTAGATACAGGGACTGGGGTTGACGGTTGTTCTACTCTACTTGGATCATTTAGTTCTAGAATCTTGCAAGATCTGCTTGATATGTTTTGTTGTAGGTGTTAAACTATTAAGTTGATATGTTTTGTAATAGATGTGTTAAACTATCAAGTTGATATGTTTTGTTGTAGATGTATTAAACTATCAAGTTGATATGTTTTGTTATAGGTGTTAAACTATCAAGTTGATATGTTTTGTTATAGATGTATTAAACTATCAAGTTGATATGTTTTGTTATAGGTGTTAAACTATCAAGTTGATATGTTTTGTTGTAGATGTATTAAACTATCAAGTTGATATGTTTTGTTATAGGTGTTAAACTATCAAGTTGATATGTTTTGTTATAGATGTATTAAACTATCAAGTTGATATGTTTTGTTGTAGATGTGTTAAACTATCAAGTTGATATGTTTTGTTGTAGATGTGTTAAACTATCAAGTTGATATGTTTTGTTGTAGATGTATTAAACTATCAAGTTGATATGTTTTGTTGTAGATGTATTAAACTATCAAGTTGATATGTTTTGTTATAGATGTATTAAACTATCAAGTTGATATGTTTTGTTGTAGATGTATTAAACTATCAAGTTGATATGTTTTGTTGTAGATGTATTAAACTATCAAGTTGATATGTTTTGTTATAGATGTATTAAACTATCAAGTTGATATGTTTTGTTATAGATGTATTAAACTATCAAGTTGATATGTTTTGTTGTAGATGTATTAAACTATCAAGTTGATATGTTTTGTTGTAGATGTATTAAACTATCAAGTTGATATGTTTTGTTGTAGATGTATTAAACTATCAAGTTGATATGTTTTGTTGTAGATGTATTAAACTATCAAGTTGATATGTTTTGTTGTAGATGTATTAAACTATCAAGTTGATATGTTTTTTTGTAGATGTATTAAACTATCAAGTTGATATGTTTTGTTATAGATGTATTAAACTATCAAGTTGATATGTTTTGTTGTAGATGTATTAAACTATCAAGTTGATATGTTTTGTTGTAGATGTATTAAACTATCAAGTTGATATGTTTTGTTGTAGATGTGTTAAACTATCAAGTTGATATGTTTTGTTGTAGATGTATTAAACTATCAAGTTGATATGTTTTGTTGTAGATGTGTTAAACTATCAAGTTGATATGTTTTGTTGTAGATGTATTAAACTATCAAGTTGATATGTTTTGTTGTAGATGTGTTAAACTATCAAGTTGATATGTTTTGTTGTAGATGTATTAAACTATCAAGTTGATATGTTTTGTTGTAGATGTATTAAACTATCAAGTTGATATGTTTTGTTGTAGATGTATTAAACTATCAAGTTGATATGTTTTGTTATAGATGTATTAAACTATCAAGTTGATATGTTTTATTGTAGATGTGTTAAACTATCAAGTTGATATGTTTTGTTGTAGATGTGTTAAACTATTAAGTTGATATGTTTTGTTGTAGATGTGTTAAACTATTAAGTTGATATGTTTTGTTGTAGATGTATTAAACTATCAAGTTGATATGTTTTGTTGTAGATGTATTAAACTATTAAGTTGATATGTTTTGTTGTAGATGTGTTAAACTATTAAGTTGATATGTTTTGTTGTAGATGTATTAAACTATCAAGTTGATATGTTTTGTTGTAGATGTATTAAACTATCAAGTTGATATGTTTTGTTGTAGATGTATTACAAGATCGCGTTTTTATGCTCTGTTGTCCACTGCCGTTTGATTTTGCTTGTTTAGTTATTTTCCATTTTTGTTCATCTCCTAGTTATGTACCGCAAACAATCCTTCCATACTACAACCAAGTTAATTGTTACTGCTTACTGTGAAATACATGTATAGTGGACACATTTTCTAAAACAGAAATTGTCAAATTATTCCATCTCTTAAATTATTTTCATAATCGTTAGTGTGGGCGTGCGTGTGTGTGTGTGTGCAACTGTAATTAATAAAAATTAATAATGAAACAAGACAATTTGTGTGTGGTGTCAAATTAGAACCACCTCTGCAAAATATCAGCTCTATTATCGAGGGGAATGTAAAGCAAAGATGGCGTCTTGTGCCATAGATGCTGAACAATTTGTAGCCGTAACTACAAGTAAAGTGCCATCATGAGATCAAAACAATTGTGTGTATTATAAGCTCTTCCGGCGTGAACTACGAGTAAATCATAGTTAGCAGTTGGCGTCAGTCAGAGAACTATAGCTGGTCAAGTATATGCACTACTTAAATGTGATTATCATCGAAACCAATCTGGCCAAAATGTAGAAGTCGAAGAGTGAAAGCAAACCCAGTAGGGAGATGAAATGTGGAAGATAACAAACATGACATTCATGAAGATATAGACCTTCATTAATGGATGCTCGTACAGAATAAAGGGATGGAAATAGCAGGACAAAATCACTAACATAAAATGTTGAGGAAAGTACCTGTCAAATACCTGTGGATAAAGATGTACAGCGAAGACGATGGCGCTGGATAAAATTCACATTGCGGAAGCCAACTGAAAGTTTACACGACAGGTCCCTTCTTGGAGTCCCCAGGGAAAGAGACAAAGAGGAAAACCAAAATATTCTTGGAGAAGACAGGTGGAAGTAGAGATAAAGATGATGGGGAAGACATGGAATGATTTTAAAATAATGGCAAGAAACAGAGCGGCTTGGAAAGTGTTTGCTGAAGACCTGTGCTCCACAGGGAGCTGAAAGGAAGAAAAAAAAGACAGTTGCAAGATATTGGATCTTAAATATAAGTAGTTTCTGGGAAACATCCTTTTCTTGGGGAATAAGGATTTAAAGAAAAGATCTACCTTCATTAACTTAGGTCAGATATTATGCCTTTTCCCCCTTTCATCTTCACGATAGTGACGACAAGGGACATAAGCAGGCAGTGTAGTCCATTCTTTTTGCTTCCCTTTCTTTGTTCTGTTTCTTATGCTCAGGACACAATAGATTGATAACAGCTGCAAGTCGTGAGGACTGGTAAGCTTACCTCATTATAGTGTCAAGTTAGAATTTCTCTCCACGGTTTTCTTTGGAAAGGTACGCCATGAGTCTCTCTTCGCTTTCTGTGGAAAAGTACACCATGAGGCTCTCTTCGTTTTATGTGGAAAAGTACGCCATGAGGCTCTCTTCGTTTTATGTAGAAAAGTACACCATGAGGCTCTCTTCGTTGTATGTGGAAAAGTACACCATGAGGCTCTCTTCGTTTTATGTAGAAAAGTACACCATGAGGCTCTCTTCGTTTTATGTAGAAAAGTACACCATGAGGCTCTCTTCGTTGTATGTGGAAAAGTACACCATGAGGCTCTCTTCGTTTTATGTGGAAAAGTACACCATGAGGCTCTCTTCGTTTTATGTGGAAAAGTACGCCATGAGGCTCTCTTCGTTTTATGTAGAAAAGTACACCATGAGGCTCTCTTCGTTGTATGTGGAAAAGTACACCATGAGGCTCTCTTCGTTTTATGTGGAAAAGTACACCATGAGGCTCTCTTCATTTTATGTGGAAAAGTACACCATGAGGCTCTCTTCGTTTTATGTGGAAAAGTACACCATGAGGCTCTCTTCGTTTTATGTGGAAAAGTACACCATGAGGCTCTCTTCGTTTTAATGTGGAAAAGTACACCATGAGGCTCTCTTCGTTTTATGTGGAAAAGTACACCATGAGGCTCTCTTCGTTTTATGTGGAAAAGTACACCATGAGGCTCTCTTCGTTTTATGTGGAAAAGTACACCATGAGGCTCTCTTTGTTTTATGTGGAAAAGTACGCCATGAGACTCTCTTCATTTTCTGACCTGTTGATCATTTCTGATTCTTGCGTTACATCTACCGTCACAGAGAGTGAGATTTCATGTGAAAATGATGCATGTCAAGTAACCAATGAACCAAACCATTTGTTCGCCGGCGATATGGCACTTATCTGATGATCAGATTCTCACCTGTTGCAAAGCTTTTCAGAATTCCCTTTTACTGGTGAGGTCTGAAGAGAAGACATCGATTATAGTTCAGGATGTGGAGAGAAATATTTCATCACCATCATCATCATCATCATCATCACTGAGTGCCGTTTCCGCATTGAAGGTTTGCTACCATGGAGCGCCATTCCACTCTGTCTCTTGCTTTAATGGTGCAGGTTGTCATAGGTTGACTTGTCCATCTTTTGATGTTACTGGTCCATGTTAGTCTTGGTCTGCCTCTGCCTCTTTTACCTTGTATTTTCCCTTCCAAGATTACTTTTAGTAGGCGGTTGTGTCTTTTAACATGCCCCTAAAATCTCATTTGACTTGTTTGATTTGTGTTTTGTAGTTATCTTTTCATTTTGTGTGTGTTGTTTTAAGACTTCATCATTTGTTTTCTTTCTTTCAATACAATTCTTCCTATTCTTCTATAAATCCACAATTCAGAGGCTTCAATTTTCTGTTCTGATTTCTTGTCTAATGTCCATGTTACTGCACTGTACAGGAATGTTGAGAAGATATAAGATTTTGCTAGTATCATCTTTAGCCCTAGTGTTATGATATGAATATATGATATATGCTATGCAATATGTGCTATGTAATATGTGCTATATAACATGTGCTATGTAATATGTTTTATACTATGTAATGTGTTATATAAACAATGAATGTTGTACGAAATCCAAATTCTCTCCAACCTACCCCAGTGTCCTATTTGCACCAAGTACCTGGGACAAACGATCAGGAATTTAAATTTCAAGTCTTGCGCTTGCAGTAACATCGTAGCTAAAATAAGGCAGATATTAATGGCAGCTTCATGTTCTTCATTCTGTTTCTCGTTTAAATAATCTTATCCCCTCCCCCCTCCTTTCCTCTAGCCACAGATAACCACTATTTTCCCAACGCGGTTTCCTGTCACGTGAGCTGTGAGGTTATGCAGTTAATTACCCCATCAAAAAAGGTTAAATATAACTCCCAGCTACCGTAATTATATATATATATATATATATATATATATATATATATATATATATATATATATATAGTATTTATTTATCTTACGTACTAAGTACAGTCTCAGAAACAACCTTAATTAGACCAGAATTAATTTTGTTGTTATTGTTATATTTTATTTCGTTGTTGTTACTTGGTATCTTATATTATGACGTTGTAAGTTGATAATTCGGAGACTTCTCGTTCTAAAGGATGTTGTGTTCCTTTTTTTTGTAAAGATGTCACCACACCTTGTAGAGTACACGTTACACCCCACTACCCACTACTGGCTCCTTGCTACCGGTTTTTTCGCAGCACTGTATTTATTTGCATGTTCCTTTCCCGCTCTAAAGATCATTGCTTCTTTCCTTGTTGTGGTAGCGAATTGATAGGCGTATGGAGCTGCCGAAGGTAATGACATCAAGTAAGTGAATAAAGCCCTTCATCTGCGTCTATCACATTAGACCGCACGTCTACGTCACGCTATATAAATACCTCTACATTTATTAAATGGGCAGCCGTGGATACAGCACTGGCCCCACTCCACCAAAATATGCGCTGTAGAGAGTTTGATGCCTTACGCTCCATCCTACCATTCCCCAAAGATTGCAATACTTTGTGCTAACAGTGTCTTGTATCTTCATTAGTATTTTAACTCACCCCGTAATAATATTTTTAACTGCCCCTGATGATATTATTTAACCCCCACCCACCCTCCCCCCCCCCCCCCCATGACAATATTTTTAACTGCCCCGGTGACAATATCGTTAACTCTCCAATTGAAAATCACTTATTGCTGTCACAAGATTCATTACCGCTACCTCCTTAAACTACGCCCCTAGTTACAACTTCCACCACAAATCAGACACTAGTCAATGCTTACATTCAAATAATTTGTAACTGCGTCTTTCACATTTCTTCTGTCCTGGGACTCTGAGAGTTATGACCGAAAGAATATAACCCTCTGCTTCAAGCTGCGGGTTGGAACAATCGATGTGTGCTATCACAGTTTAGCCCCAGTTAGTGGCTAGGGATCTGCCAAGTGTAGCATTATTACGATGTGTCCAGTATGAGAATGGAGATAGAAGCATCAAGGGCAGCGATAACATGGTTGGTTACACAGAACGTGGATCACGCAGTCTTGGTGACTGACTCGCATGGTTGGTTACACAGAACGTGGATCACGCAGTCTTGGTGACGGACTCGCAAAGTTTGCTACAGAAGATTGACAGTGTCTGCGGCAGGAGCGGGGATGCAGCTCTAGGGTGGCTCCAAAGTCAACACGTTAACCTGGGTGTACCGTCCAGGGCATGTTGGTGTACACGGCAATGAAATAGTCGATAAGCTCGCTGGTAGCTCTGGCACTGAGTGTGGCCTTCCTCTCGATAAAGATGACATCACCAAGTTTGTTCTTCATTTCTTAAGAGAAGAGGAGGATAATGGATAGGACAGTGGTGCATTATTTGAGGACTAGAGTCTAAATGTGGAAAAGGGATCTGGTAGATCCGGAGTGCTTATTATGAAAAGCAGATGTATCTATAGTCAACACCTTACAGGAGCAATCAGTCTACATACGCTTCGAGAATTGCTGGGACGTTCGATGGAACGGATACGGGGATGCACCGACTGCAGTGGAACAGTATAATAGAATATAATAGTAAAGGTAAAGTACGAGACTTGAACCTGCGTCTTAGCACGCGAGTTTACACCCATCTGTGCTCGGCCGCCTATCCAGAAATGTTCGGATATTTCTGTATAGTGTAGCCTCAAGCATCGAAACTCAGATGCGAAGCGACATTCCTCACCTTCCCAGGATAATATCCTGGTACCCATTTCTGCCAACGGCTGGGTCGACCGTGGGGGTATTTTTTTTTTCCAACCACGAGTACAATTCACACTGCTCCCAGCGGGAATCGAACACGGGTTGTCAGAACTTCGGTAGTCCAGTCGGGTGGTTTTCCCAACTAGGCTACCGAGGCCCCCAGAATATAATAGTTTAAACCTTAAATGTTCATTGTTAACTATAATAACGCTGGTCCTTATACTATATAAGAATGGAGAACTGGCTTTTGCAACATGAACGAAGACTCAATGTGAGAACAATGAACTGATACAACTATACCGCTCTCTAACGACTGAATAGTTGCCAGTTTCAACTTACAGAGTACATTGTGTATATATATACATACATAATGTAGAGTACATTGAATTAATGTTTAGAAAATAAAAGAAAGGACAGTGAATGTGGGATGAAGCCCAGATAATCTCGTATAACTTGTCACAGGTGCTTCAAGCAGTGGCGTGAACGTGACATGAGCTTTATTGGAGTGACATTACCAAAGTTAGTTTATACAAGTTGGGCTGAATGCAGACGGGAAGATATTACCAAAGTTAGTTTATACAAGTTGGGCTGAATGCAGGCCGGAAGACATTACCAAAGTTAGTTTATACAAGTTGGGCTGAATGCAGACCGGGAAGATATTACCAAAGTTCGTTTATACAAGTTGGGCTGAATGCAGACCGGGAAGATATTACCAAAGTTAGTTTATACAAGTTGGGCTGAATGCAGGCCGGAAGACATTACCAAAGTCAATACAAGCAACAAATATAACGTGAAGACATTACCAAAGTAAATACAAGCAACAAATCTGACGTGAAGACATTATCAAAGTCAATACAAGCAACAAATCTAACGTGAGGACATTACCAAAGTAAATACAAGCAACAAATCTGACGTGAAGACATTATCAAAGTCAATACAAGCAACAAATCTAACGTGAGGACATTATCAAAGTCAATACAAGCAACAAATCTAACGTGAAGACATTACCAAAGTCAATACAAGCAACAAATCTGACGTGAAGACATTACCAAAGTCAATACAAGCAACAAATCTAACGTGAAGACATTATCAAAGTCAATAAAAGCAACAAGAACAGTAAGAAAATAAAAAAAAAACTGATGTGAAAACAGACCGGGAAGACATTACAAAAGTCAATACAAAACATAAAAAATAGCGTGGGTGTAGACAGATCAATCACGTGACAGACTACTGATTGTAAACAAGCATAAGGACCCAATCTTCCAATAACATTTTTTATGTGGAAATACCTGTCCACTGTGTAAGATGAAGCGCGGCAGTCATTTATCAACCACAGCTATCAGAGAGGGAGGTAAACTTGTATAGGCTTATTATACGCCTCTCTCCCTCAGTTTGTTGAGCTTGCGTCGTAGTTGAATGTCTTCATTATAATAACATTTAAAGATAAGTGTTACCCAAAAAACATCTGAGATTCAAGCGGGTGCTATTTTATGATAGCACCAATCCTTGGAAAGTAAGCAGACCAATTGGTTGGATGGGAGCCTCCCAATGCAGGGGATGTTGAGAAATGACAAATCGGATTTACTAAAGACCGTTAGAGACCCTTTATCAAAATAAGATGAAACGGAATGAGAGACTGACCTTCACATTCACTGAGTGAAAGATCGGGTGAGTGAAGAACAGACACTCTCTGCAGTGCGGAAAAGAGTTATTGAGTTATTTGCGGATCATCATCATTGCACTCCGAACATGTCCATAGGTGCTCAGATCCCCTCCTCAGCAAGTCCCGCAGCGTCCAGCCACTGACGACTCCTGTTGATTGATAAGTCTTCTTATACGCCCAATAAGTTTCTCGTTTCTGGCTGTGCCCATCTTAACCACCATCTCTTTCATCCGAAGGAGTGACGTGGACTCATGGTTGTCGAAATCGTGTGCCCTTCCCACATCTTGGAGGGCATTGATGATGTCCGCCCGATCCATTGGTTGACCGTCCTCAACGATAGCGCAGTTAGCCAACCTGTCCGCCCTTTCATTTCCCTATACTCCCGCATGTCGTAGGACATAGACAAAAGGTGACCTTATGTATTTTGACTTCAGCAATGACTCTACCCATTGCATGCGTTCAGAGCCCGCCTCCATACTCATCGAATCACTCAGTATACAGGTGTGGGTGTAGTCTTGTGGCTCTAACTAAATGAATGCCTTGGTCACTGGCATCATCTCCATCGTCATGCTACTCGTGGTCATAACGTATGCACCACTGTCTTCCTTGACTCTTCTGCCTGACGATCGTGTTGCAAATGCCCACGCACTACTTTGGTGTCGTGTTACAGATCCGTCTGTATAGATGACTGCATCTTTCTCATCGGTGTTATCCCAGATGAGACCGTTAATCGCCGCCTTGACTACGACTGAGTCCTACTTCCTACATTTCCTGTCGAGTGCGGAAAAGAACTAGCGCGTAACAGAAGCGATCAGTGTACAAATTGTGCGCTGGCTTCTGGAGAGAGCAGAGGAATGGATATGGGAATGTCCTGACTGAAGTGACGCTACCTCTTGAAAATAAACCAACCAGTCCACCGCTTCTGGGATGGGATAAACATTCAAACCCTGGAAAGAAATGAATTTTCTTTCCTACCTGACTGGAGTCATGTACCAGAAACCTGAAAGTTACCAGTTGTCCGCACGTCTTGTGGTTGACATATAATTTATGGCAATAGTTGTAAGCAGGGGCGTAGCATGAGATGGTGAAGGAGGAAGTGGGTCCGAATGTTGTGATAGCCAGAGGTGTTTGACGTCGGGGAGTTTTATAAATTGTCGTCAGTAGAGTTCAAATGAAGATCCCAAACAAATGTTTGAGATCCTCGGACAACTCTGCTGCCGCGACGACAAAGACATTAACCGGTCACAAATAATGCTGGAACTTTGTGTGTTTTTGCCAGTAGAAGCTGCATCATTTCTTATCAGTTCCATTTTAGACTTAGCCACGACTGGCATCTGGATCTAGAGACGAATAACTTCATTCTGACGTCAGAACTGCATATCTCTTCCGTCATTCCAACGCAGTAAAAAATATGTCCGCTCCAAAATTGTCAAGAATTCTCTTGTATTATATTAGCTTATTCCCACTCAACGTCTCAATAATCATTTATATAAATACTCACTCCAAACAGATATATCAAGGAGACAATGTTATCTACTTCAGCAGCCATTCTAATCTCAACCTTTCCTTCCCCGCCCCATAAAAAATAAAAAAATCTGTGTCAGGGGAAAAAAAAAACGTGAAACTTTCTCCCAAAGTACTCTACTCCACATTTCTTAAATGCACATGTACGTAACTTTAGTAGAGGATGCTCACAGATTGAGAACTTCGCCTAAGGTGAGCTGTTTGTTGGCGCATTAAAGTTCTATTTTCGCTTCATTCTCCTGGATATACAGCCATGCATCATCAGCCTGTGTGATCGATGTACCAGTGTTTGGATGTGTACTTGTGCGTGCAATGTTTGATGGGTAATTTAGTCAGAGCTGGAAACTGCTGCTGGTTTTGAGAACTATTCGGGAGGATTAGTTGCACATCGCATGAATGGTTCACTGGTTCTGTCAAGAAGGAACCGGTACGATAAGTAGCATAAGGTCAATGTCGTATTCCATTGTCCATCAAATCATAGAAACTGCTTTCTGAGCATCTTGTTATTGATTCTTGTTGCCTAGCTACATCCAAACTGTGGGAACGAAGATTCAAATCTCGAAGTTAGGGTCCATTTTTCTATCGCAGGCCGGGGTGGGGGTGAAATAAAAACTCAGATCTAGACACCTCGCGGCGACCGTACTGGACAAGGGGCCTTTACTCTCCGGGTCTACAATCTTACCTCTTCCCCCCCCCCCTTTCCGCAGACCGCATTTATGGGTATATTCCGTAAAGATAGTTTTAAGATAGTTATTCTCTCTCCCCCCCCCCCCTTTTTTATGTGTAGTAAGTGTAGTAAAATTACTAGCCATTGAGTTGATCAACAGTACGCTGCCATGTCTCTTTATAACGAGTTTCTTAATTATTGACAGCAACTATTAAACGTCCATTTCACATGGTTTGTTATTGAGCGGCCCTGGACGGGTAGTAGAGTCGAAGACAAGAACTTTTTTGTTTTTGTATCTGTCACTTCAGTACAGAATCGTGGTCGCTCCATAAAGTTCACAACATAAGGTTGAATACTGGCTAAATCAGACTTTTATGATACTAATCGATTGCGAAAGAATGGAGCAGGGATGACGAAATCATCGTGAGTGCCTTTGACCATTTTGAAGCAAAAATAAATCAACTCTTGCGCTGCCGTGAAAACGTTTAAAAGAAAAACGAAAAGATGTACGCTTCTCTCACTAATTGTAAAGATAGTGACTCCTATAGCATGTTCTGTGGTAGTTATTTCAAGTAATGGACGCGAAGGCGCGCCTCCCAGCACCAGAGCTGGAAGTTGTCAGCGATCCACAGCTGATGGCTTGTGCCAGGATCGGTGAACCAGAACCATCCAGACCCTGCTCCACCTCTCCGTGGTGCCTCTAGTAACAGACTAACCTGTCTAGTCTGGCCAAGCGAGTAGGGATCGAAAAAGGAAGACAACCCGGTACTCAAAATGTCATGCTGAAGTCGGATGTGTTTGGCCGAAAGGCGCAAATATCACAGTTATACTCTAAACCACAACACAACGCAGACACGAATACTTAACGTCCTTTTAAGGGCGGATGATGACGAGGTACACTCCTTAAGTCATCGGGCGAACGCAAGCAAGCATTTCAAGTAATGTAAGTGTGCTCTGAGATCACAGTGGTCTGTTCCGAGTATGAATATCTTGTTTATGTCTAGAGATTGTTTGAACTGTTATGTTTTGACTCATGTTTTTTGTAGAACTTTCTCCATTCTGTTTTCCAGCCCTTGTTTCAGGATTGTCTTTAAAGCTCTGGGGTTGATTGGACTGTTGAAGACAGTACTTCACTAATACACTTCCTTCTCTACTTTCTATCTCTATTACCTATACAACTCACACTAATTCACAATTCTTACACTAATTCACACTTTTTATGATAATTCACATTTATTTCACTAATTTAAACATCTTATACTAATTCACACTTCTTATACTAATTCACACTGCTTACACTAAATCACAATTCTTATACTAAATCACACCTCTTACACTAATTTACACCTCTTATACTAATTCACAATTCTTGCACTAGTTCACACTTCTTATAATAATTCACACTTCTTATAATAATTCACACTTCTTATAATAATTCACACTTCTTATAATAATTCACACTTCTTATAATAATTCACACTTCTTATAATAATTCACACTTCTTATACTAATTCACACTTCATACACTAATTCACACTTCATACACTAAATCACACCTCCTACACTAATTCACACTTCTTACACTAATTCACACTTCTTACACTAATTCACACTTCTTATACTAACTCACACTTCTTACACTAATTCACACCTCCTACACTAATTCACACTTCTTACACTAATTCACACTTCTTACACTAATTCACACTTCTTATACTAACTCACACTTCTTACACTAATTCACACTTCTTATACTAACTCACACTTCTTACACTAATTCACACATACTAATTCACACTTCTTATACTAATTCACACTTCTTACACTAATTCACACTTCTTACACTAATTCACACTTCTTACACTAATTCACATTTCTTACACTAATTCACACTTCTTACACTAATTCACATTTCTTACACTAATTCACACTTTTTATGATAATTCACATTTATTTCACTAATTTAAACATCTTATACTAATTCACACTTCTTATACTAATTCACACTGCTTACACTAAATCACAATTCTTATACTAAATCACACCTCTTACACTAATTTACACCTCTTATACTAATTCACAATTCTTGCACTAGTTCACACTTCTTATAATAATTCACACTTCTTATAATAATTCACACTTCTTATAATAATTCACACTTCTTATAATAATTCACACTTCTTATAATAATTCACACTTCTTATAATAATTCACACTTCTTATACTAATTCACACTTCATACACTAATTCACACTTCATACACTAAATCACACCTCCTACACTAATTCACACTTCTTACACTAATTCACACTTCTTACACTAATTCACACTTCTTATACTAACTCACACTTCTTACACTAATTCACACCTCCTACACTAATTCACACTTCTTACACTAATTCACACTTCTTACACTAATTCACACTTCTTATACTAACTCACACTTCTTACACTAATTCACACTTCTTATACTAACTCACACTTCTTACACTAATTCACACATACTAATTCACACTTCTTATACTAATTCACACTTCTTACACTAATTCACACTTCTTACACTAATTCACACTTCTTACACTAATTCACATTTCTTACACTAATTCACATTTCTTACACTAATTCACACTTCTTACACTAATTCACATTTCTTACACTAATTCACACTTCTTACACTAATTCACATTTCTTATACTAATTCACACTTCTTACACTAATTCACATTTCTTACACTAATTCACACTTCTTACACTAATTCACATTTCTTATACTAATTCACACTTCTTACACTAATTCACACCTCTTATACTAACTCACATTTCTTACACTAATTCACACTTCTTACACTAATTTATTTTTGAGGAAAGTGGTTAATGTGATTTAAAAAAAAAACAAGTGACAATGAGCAACTGATGGACCTGGAGTAGAGACATGATGTTAACTGGCAAAGATCTTATCTAATATACTGAGGAATATCTTTGGTTGTAGCTCAAATAACCACAATGTAAAAATGTGTTTGTGTTTCCTTGTGTTGCAGACCCGAGATTCCCTGATACTGGTAAAGTTGAGTTTGTGTTTGGACCCAGCTCAGATGTGCTTGTGTCAGGTATGTGTGTGAACACGTTGATCTGTGTAGATGGTCATATGTACAAAGATACAACTAAAACACTTTTGTATCAATACTGATAATTGGGATATAGTTGCTTATAATCAGCCTGGTATCTTTTGTTTATGGAAGGTTGTAGGTGGTTTGAAGTTTATCAATGGTAAGGCCTAAAAAAGTGAACTAACAAAAATATGTATGTTTTTGCAATTAATGAATCACCAACTTGAAACTTGATTGAATATTATTTGTCTACTTCTTCATCTTCTTTTCCTTTCATCTTCTTCTTTCATCTCTTCTCCTAGTCTTTCACTGCAGATCAAAAAGTAGTTGCTGACCAATGTGTGAACTTGTAGGTCACCAGCAAAATGTTTGTACCAGGCTAAGTCCATGATTTCTTCTTCTATGGGAAATATCAGAATATACAGGAAGAGAGAAAGACCTAGAGAAACACTAAAAGAACACTTATAAGAGAAGCAAAGTTGGCAGGCATAGATAGGCTTATTAGATAAGATCAATATCTCGCCAAGAATGGAGATGAGTGGCGAAAAACACTACGAGTCCTATGTGTCATCTAACGGCACTGAGAAGATCAAGTTCAAGAACGATCTTCATCCATAAGTAAAAGTAAAAAAGTAAAGAGCCCCATCACGCCAAGTGACGTATAGGTAGTATGGTGTTAGTGACCATAATTTTTTTACAGACCTTCAGCACATGATTTTTGGGGTAATGTGGTCAGTGTTACGCCTCTACCGCTTTACTTTCCCAGAAAAAAAAAATCCAGTACCCATTTAAGGCTGGGTGAACCTGGAAGCCATCGATCAGGATCGAACCTGACCTCTGTCCTTTGTAGTCCATTTCACTAACCACTGAGCTATCGCAGCTCCCTTCATCCATAAGGTTCACCCTAATCAGGCTTTGCTTCCACTGTTTTCTGCCAGATGTTCTATCTCTCCTACAACATTTTCTTTATTGCATCAACTACAAATAAGTACTTGTAATGATCTCTGGATCTCATCTGAGTATGTGACCGACCTGTTTGGCACGTGACATTATCATCTTGATGATGATTAGTTCATGATTGCTGGTAGTTAAAATATGAGAATTTTCTTGGTGAATATTTCTTGTTTGAAATTATTAAAATCTTAATATTTCCTTTTTCAGACACAATTATATATTAATGTTTATCTGCACTCTCATTTACTATTTTAATTTTATTTACTTAATTATCTCTTATATCAAAATTATTGTTAACCTTCTTAATTCTCAAACTTTGTATGCAAATAACCGAATTGAAAAAAATATTATCAAAGAAATATTCAAAGCAAAGATTAATACTTTTTGGCTTCTACCAAATCTGTATACATTGTAAATGTATAATCTGTATGCTAATACTTTAATATCAGGGTAAGATACTTGCTTACAGATAATATTTTGATGTCAGGTTTAAGTATATATTTACACATAACATTTTAACCATCTTTTTTAGGTACCCACATGCAGTTAATATTTTGGTGGCTTGATAATGTATCTTTTTGCTGTAGTTATTTTAGTGACAGAATTGGTAACATTTTACTGTGACTATTTTAGTGACCTGATAATGTAACTTTTTACTGTGACTATTTTACTGACCTGATAATGTAACTTTTTACTGTGACTATTTTACTGACCTGATAATGTAACTTTTTACTGTGACTATTTTACTGACCTGATAATGTATCTTTTTACTGTGACTATTTTACTGACCTGATAATGTAACTTTTTACTGTGACTATTTTACTGACCTGATAATGTAACTTTCTACTGTGGCTCATTTAGTGACCTGGTAATGTAACTTTTTACTGTGACTATTTTACTGACCTAATAATGTAACTTTTTACTGCTAATATTTTATGTGTAGAGATTAGCATAGAGCTAATCAAATTTGGAGTAGAGCTGCTTGGTGGGTAATACAACACACATGCACACACACACACACACATGTGCACACACAAAAAAACTCAGAAATAATTATGTTTAATTGAAGACATCAGTTTAAGAAAGAGATTGAACAATACTTGTCTGCAGGTCATATTTGATATCCCTGTTAGGTACACATCTACATTTAATATGTAAAATATTTCCTTAATATTGTAAACAATTATTTAGTATACTAATATTTTAGAGTAATGATTAGCTACATATTTATAGCACATATTTCATTGTCAGAATTTGTTATATATTTTGATCTCTTATTTCAGTGTCAGGTTTCAAGTCTGATGTAACAGTTCCAGTTGTTGATAATGAGGAATCTCTTGTTCGGGCTGGCTCCTACGAAGATTTCAACAAAACTTCAGAAGTACCGATAGACAGTGAGTGATGTGTTATGCATGCTTGGTTATGGTGGCTGTACTGTTGTACAGTGATGTACAGCTTATATGCTTACAATTATCTCTGCTGAAGGTATCTAGGTGGAGATTCTGTAACAAAAAAAAGATTGCTTTCATATTGTCATAAAGTAGATCTATCCACTATCTAAAATAACAAATGAGATTGCTTCATTATAGTGAAAGATTATACTGCTTCTCATAGTAACCAACTATATAGCTGACATAGTAACCAAATAGATTGCAGCCATATAAGTAAGCAACTAGATAACTGACATAGTAACCAACTAGATAGCTGCCATATAAGTAACCAACAATACACTAGATAGCTGCCATATAAGTAACCAACAATACACTAGATAGCTGCCATATAAGTAACCAACAATACACTAGATAGCTGCCATATAAGTAACCAACAACCAACTAGATAGCTGCCATATAAGTAACCAACAACCAACTAGATAGCTGCCATATAAGTAACCAACAATACACTAGATAGCTGCCATATAAGTAACCAACAATCAACTAGATAGCTGCCATATAAGTAACCAACAATACACTAGATAGCTGCCATATAAGTAACCAACAATACACTAGATAGCTGCCATATAAGTAACCAACAATACACTAGATAGCTGCCATATAAGTAACCAACAACCACTAGATAGCTGCCATATAAGTAACCAACAACCAACTAGATAGCTGCCATATAAGTAACCAACAATCAACTAGATAGCTGCCATATAAGTAACCAACAACCAACTAGATAGCTGCCATATAAGTAACCAACAACCAACTAGATAGCTGCCATATAAGTAACCAACAACCAACTAGATAGCTGCCATATAAGTAACCAACAACCAACTAGATAGCTGCCATATAAGTAACCAACAATCAACTAGATAGCTGCCATATAAGTAACCAACAATACACTAGATAGCTGCCATATAAGTAACCAACAACCAACTAGATAGCTGCCATATAAGTAACCAACAATACACTAGATAGCTGCCATATAAGTAACCAACAATACACTAGATAGCTGCCATATAAGTAACCAACAATACACTAGATAGCTGCCATATAAGTAACCAACAATACACTAGATAGCTGCCATATAAGTAACCAACAAACAACTAGATAGCTGCCATATAAGTAACCAACAATCAACTAGATAGCTGCCATATAAGTAACCAACAACCAACTAGATAGCTGCCATATAAGTAACCAACAATACACTAGATAGCTGCCATATAAGTAACCAACAATACACTAGATAGCTGCCATATAAGTAACCAACAATACACTAGATAGCTGCCATATAAGTAACCAACAATACACTAGATAGCTGCCATATAAGTAACCAACAACCAACTAGATAGCTGCCATATAAGTAACCAACAATCAACTAGATAGCTGCCATATAAGTAACCAACAATACACTAGATAGCTGCCATATAAGTAACCAACAATACACTAGATAGCTGCCATATAAGTAACCAACAACCAACTAGATAGCTGCCATATAAGTAACCAACAACCAACTAGATAGCTGCCATATAAGTAACCAACAATACACTAGATAGCTGCCATATAAGTAACCAACAATACACTAGATAGCTGCCATATAAGTAACCAACAATACACTAGATAGCTGCCATATAAGTAACCAACAACCAACTAGATAGCTGCCATATAAGTAACCAACAATCAACTAGATAGCTGCCATATAAGTAACCAACAACCAACTAGATAGCTGCCATATAAGTAACCAACAATACACTAGATAGCTGCCATATAAGTAACCAACAATACACTAGATAGCTGCCATATAAGTAACCAACAATACACTAGATAGCTGCCATATAAGTAACCAACAATACACTAGATAGCTGCCATATAAGTAACCAACAACCAACTAGATAGCTGCCATATAAGTAACCAACAATCAACTAGATAGCTGCCATATAAGTAACCAACAATACACTAGATAGCTGCCATATAAGTAACCAACAATACACTAGATAGCTGCCATATAAGTAACCAACAATCAACTAGATAGCTGCCATATAAGTAACCAACAACCAACTAGATAGCTGCCATATAAGTAACCAACAATACACTAGATAGCTGCCATATAAGTAACCAACAACCAACTAGATAGCTGCCATATAAGTAACCAACAATACACTAGATAGCTGCCATATAAGTAACCAACAACCAACTAGATAGCTGCCATATAAGTAACCAACAATACACTAGATAGCTGCCATATAAGTAACCAACAACCAACTAGATAGCTGCCATATAAGTAACCAACAACCAACTAGATAGCTGCCATATAAATAACCAACAATACACTAGATAGCTGCCATATAAGTAACCAACAATCAACTAGATAGCTGCCATATAAGTAACCAACAATACACTAGATAGCTGCCATATAAGTAACCAACAACCAACTAGATAGCTGCCATATAAGTAACCAACAATACACTAGATAGCTGCCATATAAGTAATCAACAATCAACTAGATAGCTGCCATATAAGTAACCAACAATACACTAGATAGCTGCCATATAAGTAACCAACAATACACTAGATAGCTGCCATATAAGTAACCAACAACCAACTAGATAGCTGCCATATAAGTAACCAACAACCAACTAGATAGCTGCCATATAAGTAACCAACAATACACTAGATAGCTGCCATATAAGTAACCAACAACCAACTAGATAGCTGCCATATAAGTAACCAACAATCAACTAGATAGCTGCCATATAAGTAACCAACAACCAACTAGATAGCTGCCATATAAGTAACCAACAACCAACTAGATAGCTGCCATATAAGTAATCAACAAAACACTAGATAGCTGCCATATAAGTAATCAACAAAACACTAGATAGCTGCCATATAAGTAACCAACAACCAACTAGATAGCTGCCATATAAGTAACCAACAACAACTAGATAGCTGCCATATAAGTAATCAACAAAACACTAGATAGCTGCCATATAAGTAACCAACAACCAACTAGATAGCTGCCATATAAGTAATCAACAAAACACTAGATAGCTGCCATATAAGTAATCAACAAAACACTAGATAGCTGCCATATAAGTAACCAACAAACACTAGATAGCTGCCATATAAGTAATCAACAAAACACTAGATAGCTGCCATATAAGTAATCAACAAAACACTAGATAGCTGCCATATAAGTAACCAACAACCAACTAGATAGCTGCCATATAAGTAACCAACAAAACACTAGATAGCTGCCATATAAGTAATCAACAAAACACTAGATAGCTGCCATATAAGTAATCAACAAAACACTAGATAGCTGCCATATAAGAAATCAACAAAACACTAGATAGCTGCCATATAAGTAATCAACAAAACACTAGATAGCTGCCATATAAGTAACCAACAACCAACTAGATAGCTGCCATATAAGTAACCAACAATACACTAGATAGCTGCCATATAAGAAATCAACAAACACTAGATAGCTGCCATATAAGTAACCAACAATACACTAGATAGCTGCCATATAAGAAATCAACAAAACACTAGATAGCTGCCATATAAGTAACCAACAACCAACTAGATAGCTGCCATATAAGTAACCAACAACCAACTAGATAGCTGCCATATAAGTAACCAACAAACACTAGATAGCTGCCATATAAGTAATCAACAAAACACTAGATAGCTGCCATATAAGAAATCAACAAAACACTAGATAGCTGCCATATAAGTAACCAACAACCAACTAGATAGCTGCCATATAAGTAACCAACAATACACTAGATAGCTGCCATATAAGAAATCAACAAAACACTAGATAGCTGCCATATAAGTAACCAACAACCAACTAGATAGCTGCCATATAAGTAACCAACAACCAACTAGATAGCTGCCATATAAGTAACCAACAAAACACTAGATAGCTGCCATATAAGTAATCAACAAAACACTAGATAGCTGCCATATAAGAAATCAACAAAACACTAGATAGCTGCCATATAAGTAATCAACAAAACACTAGATAGCTGCCATATAAGTAACCAACAAAACACTAGATAGCTGCCATATAAGTAATCAACAAAACACTAGATAGCTGCCACATAAGTAACCAACAACCAACTAGATAGCTGCCATATAAGTAATCAACAAAACACTAGATAGCTGCCATATAAGTAATCAACAAAACACTAGATAGCTGCCATATAAGTAATCAACAAAACACTAGATAGCTGCCATATAAGTAACCAACAACCAACTAGATAGCTGCCATATAAGTAACCAACAATACACTAGATAGCTGCCATATAAGTAACCAACAATACACTAGATAGCTGCCATATAAGTAACCAACAACCAACTAGATAGCTGCCATATAAGTAACCAACAACCAACTAGATAGCTGCCATATAAGTAACCAACAACCAACTAGATAGCTGCCATATAAGTAACCAACAACCAACTAGATAGCTGCCATATAAGTAACCAACAACCAACTAGATAGCTGCCATATAAGTAACCAACAACCAACTAGATAGCTGCCATATAAGTAACCAACAATACACTAGATAGCTGCCATATAAGTAACCAACAACCAACTAGATAGCTGCCATATAAGTAACCAACAACCAACTAGATAGCTGCCATATAAGTAACCAACTACCAACTAGATAGCTGCCATATAAGTAACCAACAAACCAACTAGATAGCTGCCATATAAGTAACCAACAACCAACTAGATAGCTGCCATATAAGTAACCAACAACCAACTAGATAGCTGCCATATAAGTAACCAACAACCAACTAGATAGCTGCCATATAAGTAACCAACAACCAACTAGATAGCTGCCATATAAGTAACCAACAATACACTAGATAGCTGCCATATAAGTAACCAACAATACACTAGATAGCTGCCATATAAGTAACCAACAATACACTAGATAGCTGCCATATAAGTAACCAACAACCAACTAGATAGCTGCCATATAAGTAACCAACAATACACTAGATAGCTGCCATATAAGTAACCAACAATCAACTAGATAGCTGCCATATAAGTAACCAACAACCAACTAGATAGCTGCCATATAAGTAACCAACAACCAACTAGATAGCTGCCATATAAGTAACCAACAACCAACTAGATAGCTGCCATATAAGTAACCAACAATACACTAGATAGCTGCCATATAAGTAACCAACAATACACTAGATAGCTGCCATATAAGTAACCAACAATACACTAGATAGCTGCCATATAAGTAACCAACAATACACTAGATAGCTGCCATATAAGTAACCAACAATACACTAGATAGCTGCCATATAAGTAACCAACAATACACTAGATAGCTGCCATATAAGTAACCAACAACCAACTAGATAGCTGCCATATAAGTAACCAACAACCAACTAGATAGCTGCCATATAAGTAATCAACAAAACACTAGATAGCTGCCATATAAGTAATCAACAAAACACTAGATAGCTGCCATATAAGTAATCAACAAAACACTAGATAGCTGCCATATAAGTAACCAACAACCAACTAGATAGCTGCCATATAAGTAACCAACAATACACTAGATAGCTGCCATATAAGTAACCAACAACCAACTAGATAGCTGCCATATAAGTAACCAACAATACACTAGATAGCTGCCATATAAGTAACCAACAATACACTAGATAGCTGCCATATAAGTAACCAACAATACACTAGATAGCTGCCATATAAGTAACCAACAATACACTAGATAGCTGCCATATAAGTAACCAACAACCAACTAGATAGCTGCCATATAAGTAACCAACAACCAACTAGATAGCTGCCATATAAGTAACCAACAATACACTAGATAGCTGCCATATAAGTAACCAACAACCAACTAGATAGCTGCCATATAAGTAACCAACAACCAACTAGATAGCTGCCATATAAGTAACCAACAACCAACTAGATAGCTGCCATATAAGTAACCAACAACCAACTAGATAGCTGCCATATAAGTAACCAAAAACCAACTAGATAGCTGCCATATAAGTAACCAACAACCAACTAGATAGCTGCCATATAAGTAACCAACAATACACTAGATAGCTGCCATATAAGTAACCAACAATACACTAGATAGCTGCCATATAAGTAACCAACAATACACTAGATAGCTGCCATATAAGTAACCAACAACCAACTAGATAGCTGCCATATAAGTAACCAACAACCAACTAGATAGCTGCCATATAAGTAACCAACAACAACTAGATAGCTGCCATATAAGTAACCAACAATACACTAGATAGCTGCCATATAAGTAACCAACAACCAACTAGATAGCTGCCATATAAGTAACCAACAATCAACTAGATAGCTGCCATATAAGTAATCAACAAAACACTAGATAGCTGCCATATAAGTAACCAACAACCAACTAGATAGCTGCCATATAAGTAACCAACAATACACTAGATAGCTGCCATATAAGTAACCAACAATACACTAGATAGCTGCCATATAAGTAACCAACAACCAACTAGATAGCTGCCATATAAGTAACCAACAACCAACTAGATAGCTGCCATATAAGTAACCAACAACCAACTAGATAGCTGCCATATAAGTAACCAACAACCAACTAGATAGCTGCCATATAAGTAACCAACAACCAACTAGATAGCTGCCATATAAGTAACCAACAACCAACTAGATAGCTGCCATATAAGTAACCAACAATCAACTAGATAGCTGCCATATAAGTAATCAACAAAACACTAGATAGCTGCCATATAAGTAACCAACAACCAACTAGATAGCTGCCATATAAGTAACCAACAATACACTAGATAGCTGCCATATAAGTAACCAACAATACACTAGATAGCTGCCATATAAGTAACCAACAACCAACTAGATAGCTGCCATATAAGTAACCAACAATCAACTAGATAGCTGCCATATAAGTAATCAACAAAACACTAGATAGCTGCCATATAAGTAACCAACAACCAACTAGATAGCTGCCATATAAGTAACCAACAATACACTAGATAGCTGCCATATAAGTAACCAACAATACACTAGATAGCTGCCATATAAGTAACCAACAACCAACTAGATAGCTGCCATATAAGTAACCAACAATCAACTAGATAGCTGCCATATAAGTAACAACAACCAACTAGATAGCTGCCATATAAGTAACCAACAATCAACTAGATAGCTGCCATATAAGTAACCAACAACCAACTAGATAGCTGCCATATAAGTAACCAACAATACACTAGATAGCTGCCATATAAGTAACCAACAACCAACTAGATAGCTGCCATATAAGTAACCAACAACCAACTAGATAGCTGCCATATAAGTAACCAACAATACACTAGATAGCTGCCATATAAGTAACCAACAATACACTAGATAGCTGCCATATAAGTAACCAACAATCAACTAGATAGCTGCCATATAAGTAACCAACAATCAACTAGATAGCTGCCATATAAGTAACCAACAATACACTAGATAGCTGCCATATAAGTAACCAACAACCAACTAGATAGCTGCCATATAAGTAACCAACAACCAACTAGATAGCTGCCATATAAGTAACCAACAACCAACTAGATAGCTGCCATATAAGTAACCAACAACCAACTAGATAGCTGCCATATAAGTAACCAACAACCAACTAGATAGCTGCCATATAAGTAACCAACAATACACTAGATAGCTGCCATATAAGTAACCAACAATACACTAGATAGCTGCCATATAAGTAACCAACAATACACTAGATAGCTGCCATATAAGTAACCAACAACCAACTAGATAGCTGCCATATAAGTAACCAACAATACACTAGATAGCTGCCATATAAGTAACCAACAACCAACTAGATAGCTGCCATATAAGTAACCAACAATACACTAGATAGCTGCCATATAAGTAACCAACAACCAACTAGATAGCTGCCATATAAGTAACCAACAACCAACTAGATAGCTGCCATATAAGTAACCAACAACCAACTAGATAGCTGCCATATAAGTAACCAACAATACACTAGATAGCTGCCATATAAGTAATCAACAAAACACTAGATAGCTGCCATATAAGTAACCAACAACCAACTAGATAGCTGCCATATAAGTATTCAACAATCAACTAGATAGCTGCCAAATGAGTAATCAACAATACACTAGATAGCTGACATATAAGTAATCAACAATACACTAGATAGCTGCCATATAAGTAATCAACAATCAACTAGATAGCTGCCATATAAGTAACCAACAATCAACTAGATAGCTGCCATATAAGTAACCAACAATACACTAGATAGCTGCCATATAAGTAACCAACAATCAACTAGATAGCTGCCATATAAGTAACCAACAATCAACTAGATAGCTGCCATATAAGTAACCAACAATCAACTAGATAGCTGCCATATAAGTAACCAACAATCAACTAGATAGCTGCCATATAAGTAACCAACAATCATCTATATAGCTGCCATATAAGTAACCAACAATCAACTAGATAGCTGCCATATAAGTAACCAACAATCAACTAGATAGCTCACATAGTAACCAAATATATAGCTGCCATATAAGTAATCAACTAGATAGCTGACATATAAGTAATCAACAATACACTAGATAGCTGCCATATAAGTAACCACAATACACTAGATAGCTGACATATAAGTAATCAACAATACACTAGATAGCTGCCATATAAGTAATCAACAATCAACTAGATAGCTGCCATATAAGTAACCAACAATCAACTAGATAGCTGCCATATAAGTAATCAACAATCAACTAGATAGCTGCCATATAAGTAACCAACAATCAACTAGATAGCTCACATAGTAACCAAATATATTGCTGCCATATAAGTAATCAACTAGATAGCTGACATATAAGTAACCAACAATCAACTAGATAGCTCACATAGTAACCAAATAGATTGCTGCCATATAAGTAATCAACTAGATAGCTCACATAGTGACCAAATAGATAGCTGACATATAAGTAATCAGGCCTGCAGTGAAGCCATTCCGTTCTAAAAGCAAAGTCAAAAGGTGCATGTTGTGCAACTTTTCTTAAGTTAATTTGTATTTGTCCATGTTGCTATGATCTCATTGAGCAACAAAACCAACAACACAGTTTGAAGACACTTACAGTTGACAAGATCATGTCTGATAACCGGCCGTACGCTAATCTTAAGGTCTGTTGTTTGATGTTGATGTGTGAGGGATAATCTGACAACTAACTGTGTGTCTATATGTTCGGAATTGGAGTCAACAACGATGGCCTAACATCATCAATCGCTATACATAAAAAAAAAAAAACGACGATCATCATTTTCAAGAGAACGTGAACTCCCGGTATATGGTGGATAGGCGGCGGGAACAATTGAAGGCTATGCATGAAAAGTGTTCCTTGTTGCAGTTTCCTCATATTCCAAGTCCGGCTTGTTGCAGGAGCTACTGAGTTAAGTGCTCTGTGCACACTGTGAGCTGTGTGTTTCCTCCGTTTTGATCATGTTTCGATATTCCAATTGTTTACGATGAATGATGACATCGTATGACAGGGAACAGTTGGCTGTGTTCACTTTCTGTGCGTTTCACCTTATGCCTTTTGACATATGCTGAGATTGCTATGATGGGGACTACAGCTACCTTTCTTTGTTTGGGAGATGAGTTAGTAATTTGATGATTCCACTGGCACAGGTGGTTGAGCAATTATGGATTTTAATTCGTTTGCAGTGATACCGGGGCCTTCCATAACCAAATAACTATTACTACAGAGTAAATAAATAAGAGTGTTTCATATAATAAAAAAACTAGATTACTCCTGTATAGTAGCAAATTAGGTGGTTCTGTTAAATAAAAACAACACAATTTCTATACAGCATCACACTAAATTACCCCTATATAATAGCAGTATTGACTAATAAAGCATTGCAACAAATAAACTGCTCTTGTGTGCTAACAATCTACTTTAATTGTGTATTGTAACAGTATATGACCTTGTGTAGCAGTGATAAATCAGACTACTCTTGTTTGGTAGCAAAATAAACTACTCTTGTGTAGTAACAAAATAAACTACTCTTGTGTAGTAACAAAATAAAACTACTCTTGTGTAATAACAAAATAAACTAATCTTGTGTAGTAACAAAATAACCTACTCTGTGTGTAGTAACAAAATAACCTACTCTTGAGTAATAAAAAAGCTAGACTATTTCTGTGTTGTTGGAAACTCTCTCTGAAGAAGGCTGCATATGGACCAAAAAGTCATGATTTTGTTTTGTTCCTCATTTGTAAAACTGTCACCATATTTTTAGGCATGTATGTTACACCCCACCACTTAGTCCTTGTCGAAAACTAAATTTCTCTAATACAGCAACAAACAATTTCTTTCACAAACAATGTCTGTAGTCAGAAGCTATCTTGTACTTGTTCATATTCTGTGATGAGAGTCTTTAAGTAGATTTCTTTTAACTGCTGTTTTAGTATCAATGTTTTACTTTCATGTCCTAATTTTTATTATTTTTATTTTATTAAAGTGTCTGGTGCACTCCATATCATTCATATAAATGAAGGAACTTCTAGAATTTCTACTACCTTCAACATGTCATAATGGGTGATGGGAAATGTTCATCACGAATAATTAAAGAACAGAAATGGCAAAAAGCATTTTTTTAAAAATGAATTATATACTCACAACAAAACAAATAGCACCAGAACTAAAACTGAGATAATAAAGTGGTACATCTACTCAATATTCTTGTATGGAACAGAAACATGGACACTAAAGAGAAAAACATAGTTGAAGATTGAAGCCCTTAAAATGGGGATTTATAGAAGAATGGGTGGACAGAGAAATAATCAAACATGACACTTTTAAAGAGCTGAAGATGAAGTAAAAAACTATTTAAAACTATAGCAAGACAAATGAAAACATAAGGAGACAATAATTATCTACCTGAAGTCATCTTATAGAAGATACAAATGGCAATGAGGTGGAGACATAGACTAACGTGGAAACAAAATTCCTAAAGCTGGACTTTTACGTCAGCATTATCATCAAGTACCATGACTGCTGGCGTAGGTGATCATGTCTCTTCACAACTTTTGATCTCGACAGTCATTTATAATTTCTGTTGTTGACCTTCTGCCAAGCCATTCTCTAAAGCTGTCTGGTATCTTTCTCTTTGCCTCCCTTTGTCTCTTTGTCCCTCAATTTCCAAGTTGTCACAATATATTCCAGCTGTTCCTACTTCATTACATGGCCTAAAAATGATGATCGTTTCTTCCTTATATTGGAAATTAGTTCTCTATTTTTTTAATATTTTGCCTCTTTCAGAACATTTTAATTACTTTTCTTAGCTGGCCATGGTATTGTTAACATTCTTCTGTAAAACCACAATTATACGGCCTCCAATGATTTACTTGTCTGTTGTCCTATTGTCCGTGATTCACATCCATATGTTAAGACTGGTTCTACATAATATTTAAGAACTCATTTTCTTGTTTCTATTGTCAAAAATCGATTCCACAGTATCTTCTTAATTTTTTGGAAAGCTGCTTTTTCCTGAGTTATTCTGTATCTCACCTCTATTGTACATCTACCGTCTGAGGCTAACATTATTCCCAGACATTTAAATAAATGACTATTACGCCCGTAACATTTTCAGCTTTTTTCATTGCATCATATCTGTTACACTTACTATATATATATTCAGCTTTTTTCATTGCATCATATTTGTTACACTTACTATATATTCAGCTTTTTTCAGGAAAGGAAAGATTAATGTGCAGACCTAGACAAAAAAAAAATTGTTAATGCATTTGACATTGAATTCTATAACATTGAAGCATGATGGATGACCTAGTGGGTCTCTGCAAACCTAGGCAGAAAAAGTACAAATAACATTTGCATAATTTTTTGAAGATCTTTTAAAAAAAAACATTTCTTTTCTTATCCAAGTAAAAGGCACACTTTTTAAAAAGAAAACTAACTAATGACCTGTTTGTCAACTAAATACAATAAGATTAATGAAATGCTGACAAACAAACATATTCACCTATCCATAGTCATTTAAAAAAAAAAAAATTTTGTTTAATGCTAAACATCTATTTAAAATGATCATTAGCAGTGTTAATTTCTTTTGTCAATTCTCTAGTAGTCTTGATCTTGACAGACTATGCTAATGTCATGAAGTACATCCGGTCCTATCACAGAAAGTGAAAGCTAAGATAAATAAACAATAACTTGTAGGTTGTGTGACATCCTACCTAAGCTGGTTTAACATTTCACAGCAAAATC
Source organism: Megaustenia siamemsis (assembly GCA_032433765.1). Lineage (NCBI taxonomy): Eukaryota > Metazoa > Mollusca > Gastropoda > Stylommatophora > Ariophantidae > Megaustenia > Megaustenia siamemsis. The sequence continues at coordinate 80,769,710 of JAVIAB010000156.1, read as the reverse complement.
ATTCAGAGATTTATTAAAAGAGCCAAAAATATATTTCCTCAGGTCAAAGAGAATTATTTATCAGTCATTTGTAGGACTGTTGTTCTTTTTTTTTTTACTGCATGTCGCATTCATGCTTTTCAACACTGAAGATTTTCATACAATTTTCATTATTTGTCTGTAATTGTTGGAATGCTGAAATATCTACATAGATCTGCATCCTACTCTTTTGTATTTTACATTCTTCAGCTGTTTTAAAATTAGTGTAAATAGAGTTTAAAATCGTGTAGTTAATTTGTAAATGATTATTTATGTAGATTATGGATTTCATGTAGGAATTACAAATAAGGTAACTTGATATGTGTATTTATATGCATGTGAGTGCATGTTTACGAGCTATTTTAAATGTAAATAAACTATTGGGCCTTTCTATAACTTTAAAACTATATGAGTATGAATGCCAGAACTAAATATGTGGCTGTTTATATGAGTAATTTGTACGTTGGACCATGTTAAATTTATTTAATTGTTATATTTCAATTTGTATGAGTAATATATGCAATATTTTATATATAGTATTATAGAGTAAAGAAGCTATAATCATTCTAATTGTACTGCAAGCAGACTCTTAGGTTTTTAGCTTCTTCAAACTGCATTTATGAATATATTTGGATTACTTTATGACAAAGTGTACAGTTTCTATATGTTTCAGTTTATATGGTCCATGAATACAAATGTAGTTGTAGCTAATTTAGTTCCCATTTCAGTTGTTGATTTCAACAAAAACGGAATAGCTTCATCACAAGTTCAGATGAACAGACCATATATATCACAGCATCTAAGCGGCATTGAACACCACCAGGCTCCTGATGGAAGTCTATATGCCACAGTCACAAAGAGGGACCATCCACCATTTTCGTCAGCCTCGACCAATGGTCCAGCTCATTTAGTAAATGGCTCAATCTACTCCAGTTTGTCCAGTTTAGACCGTGGTCAGTGATATTAAATACATCAATGACATCAATTATGCTAGTATTAAATTTAATTTCTTACTTGTCATGTAAATCTTTGCTTCCTCTTCTTCTTCACTTCAGCTCCCTGTGGAGCATAGGTCTTTAACCAACTCTTTCTAAGTTGTCCTCTTTCTTGCCATTCTCTTAAGATCAATCCTTATCTTTCCCATCCTCTTCATCTCTGCTTTCAACAGTGTATTTTGGTCTTCCTCTTTGTCTCCTCCTATGGGTATTTCAAAAAGGGTTTGTTGTGTAAAAACTCTCTCCTTATCTCTTTATCCACTGCTATTTGACTGGTACTTTCCTATAGTTCTAAGTTAGTGATTTTGTCCTGCCATTTCCACCCTTTTATTCTGCACAAGCATCTATTTATGAAAGTCTGTATAATTGTGACTGTCATTTTTGTTGTTCTCCATGTTTCACAGTCATATAATAGGACTGATAAAAGTGTGTTAATACTGAACACAATTTCTCACTTGTTATGTAAATCTTTGCTTTTATAGAACAAAAAAACCTCTTACTTTTTCATTTAAGATCATGGTAATAGTAGTTAAACTTCTCATTTTTTGAAAACAATATGCAAACAATGTTATTGAATGAGTACTACAGTGTCTACTTTATTGATTATGTTTGTTTAAGCCCTGAGTTTTTTGTTTCATAATTCTATTAGGTATGTTTGTCTAGTCCTGTGAGTTTTTATATAATTCTATTAGGTATGTTTGTCTAGTCCTGTGAGTTTTTATATAATTCTATTAGGTATGTTTGTCTAGTCCTGTGAGTTTTTACATAATTCTATTAGGTATATTTGTCAAGTCCTGTGAGTTTTTTATATAATTCTATTAGTTCTGTTTGTCTAGTCCTGTGAGTTTTTACATAATTCTATTAGGTATGTTTGTCTAGTCCTGTGAGTTTTTACATAATTCTATTAGGTATGTTTGTCTAGTCCTGTGAGTTTTTTATATAATTCTATTAGTTCTGTTTGTCTAGTCCTGTGAGTTTTTACATAATTCTATTAGGTATGTTTGTCTAGTCCTGTGAGTTTTTACATAATTCTGTTAGGCATGTTTGTCTAGTCCTGTGAGTTTTTACATAATTCTATTAGTTCTGTTTGTCTAGTCCTGTGAGTTTTTACATAATTCTATTGGTTCTGTTTGTCTAGTCCTGTGAGTTTTTACATAATTCTATTGGTTCTGTTTGTCTAGTCCTGTGAGTTTTTACATAATTCTGTTAGGTATGTTTGTCTAGTCCTGTGAGTTTTTATATAATTCTATTGGTTTTGTTTGTCTAGTCCTGTGAGTTTTTACATAATTCTATTAGGTATGTTTGTCTAGTCCTGTGAGTTTTTACATAATTCTATTAGGTATGTTTGTCTAGTCCTGTGAGTTTTTACATAATTCTATTAGGTATATTTGTCTAGTCCTGTGAGTTTTTATATAATTCTGTTAGGTATGTTTGTCTAGTCCTGTGAGTTTTTATATAATTCTATTGGTTTTGTTTGTCTAGTCCTGTGAGTTTTTATATAATTCTATTAGTTCTGTTTGTCTAGTCCTGTGAGTTTTTACATAATTCTATTAGGTATGTTTGTCTAGTCCTGTGAGTTTTTATATGATTCTATTAGTTCTGTTTGTCTAGTCCTGTGAGTTTTTACATAATTCTATTAGGTATGTTTGTCTAGTCCTGTGAGTTTTTACATAATTCTGTTAGGCATGTTTGTCTAGTCCTGTGAGTTTTTACATAATTCTATTAGTTCTGTTTGTCTAGTCCTGTGAGTTTTTACATAATTCTATTGTTCTGTTTGTCTAGTCCTGTGAGTTTTTACATAATTCTATTGGTTCTGTTTGTCTAGTCCTGTGAGTTTTTACATAATTCTGTTAGGTATGTTTGTCTAGTCCTGTGAGTTTTTATATAATTCTATTGTTTTGTTTGTCTAGTCCTGTGAGTTTTTACATAATTCTATTAGGTATGTTTGTCTAGTCCTGTGAGTTTTTACATAATTCTATTAGGTATGTTTGTCTAGTCCTGTGAGTTTTTACATAATTCTATTAGGTATATTTGTCTAGTCCTGTGAGTTTTTATATAATTCTGTTAGGTATGTTTGTCTAGTCCTGTGAGTTTTTATATAATTCTATTGGTTTTGTTTGTCTAGTCCTGTGAGTTTTTACATAATTCTATTAGGTATGTTTGTCTAGTCCTGTGAGTTTTTACATAATTCTATTAGGTATATTTGTCTAGTCCTGTGAGTTTTTATATAATTCTATTAGTTCTGTTTGTCTAGTCCTGTGAGTTTTTACATAATTCTATTAGGTATGTTTGTTTAGTCCTGTGAGTTTTTACATAATTCTATTAGGTATGTTTGTCTAGTCCTGTGAGTTTTATATAATTCTATTAGTTCTGTTTGTCTAGTCCTGTGAGTTTTTACATAATTCTATTAGGTATGTTTGTCTAGTCCTGTGAGTTTTTACATAATTCTATTGGTTCTGTTTGTCTAGTCCTGTGAGTTTTTACATAATTCTATTAGTTCTGTTTGTCTAGTCCTGTGAGTTTTTACATAATTCTGTTGGTTCTGTTTGTCTAGTCCTGTGAGTTTTTACATAATTCTATTGGTTCTGTTTGTCTAGTCCTGTGAGTTTTTACATAATTCTGTTAGGTATGTTTGTCTAGTCCTGTGAGTTTTTATATAATTCTATTGGTTTTGTTTGTCTAGTCCTGTGAGTTTTTACATAATTCTATTAGGTATGTTTGTCTAGTCCTGTGAGTTTTTACATAATTCTATTAGGTATGTTTGTCTAGTCCTGTGAGTTTTTACATAATTCTGTTAGGTATGTTTGTCTAGTCCTGTGAGTTTTTACATAATTCTATTAGGTATGTTGTCTAGTCCTGTGAGCTTCTCTTTGTCTTTATATCAAACTATGTGTCCGAACTTGTTTATACTTCCAGTACAGCAAATTTCACTTACAAAGTTTCAGGTTAAAACCTTAAATACAAAGTCAATTCACATATCATACTTTTCTAAGTGCAGTTTCTATAAATTACATTGGTCAATTTTGTGCCTTGCATTATTTATGTTAGTCATAAGTTAATATTTGTTTCTTTAAATGTTAGTTTGACATTTTCATTTGTGCCCCATTTCCTCATATTTTTCCAAATGTTTTTAAAGCAAAGATTGACATCAAAGGTTCATGTACACTTAAAGATATGTCTGCAGTGGATGAGTCCACTTGCTGCTGATCAGAAGCATCTATGTTCAGTTCTCATATGTGATATATTTGTTTCAGATCAATGTGGCCTTGGGTTTCACCCAGCCTTTGAAAATGGGTACCAGAAATGTAGGGCAGTTTGCATAATACAAACTACATAATCCATAAAATATGCCATTGGTCATTTGAGAAATACTGTCACTGATGACATTAAGGCATGGATGGAACTTGTTCTTTAATATTTGTCCAAAGAATTTTATAAGAAAAGTTGTGTTACTTGTAAATGATAAGAAAGATGTACTTACAACAATAAATTTGACTCTACTATTGTTAGCACCAAAAGTATTATTATGCAATTATTCAATGCTTTCTAACTAATGCAGAAGTTTTTTTAAATTATTTTTTTATAGAGGATCGTTCTCTAGTATTTAATTCTACACTTAATTACATGTATTCTCAGTTGTTTCTTTTATCTAGTTTTGGCTTTCATAATCCATTATTCTATTTAGTTTGGCTTTTATGATCTATTATCTTACTGCTTTAAAAGTATGCATGCATAAGGCCATGTATTTATGTGCTTGCTTAGTATTTATACACTATTCAATTCTCTGCAAATTTTCTAAGCTGTTATATAAATATACTTTGTTATTATTTTTATTGCCATATAAAGAATGTATTTAAAAGCAACACAATCTAAGTTTCAGCTAATTGTGATAAAATTAAAATTATTCAGAAATAACTGGCAAAGGCAAAAAGTCAACTTTAAATATGGAAGTACCTAAGTATGTAAATAAATATTTGAGAAGTAAATATATTGGATGCCTGGAAACACTTGACACTATGGTGAGGAGGGCATGCGGGAAAGTGGACAACAACATGTATAAAAATATACATCTATAGATGGTAGAGTAACACCAAGATATGGACAAATTACCACGTGACCAGGTTTCTTTCAACAAAGCAGACTAACAATGTTGGTAGTCCATTGCAGCAAATGTTCAATGTCAAAATGCTTCTTGATCTGAGGATGATGATGACAACAGTAATTGCGATCCATCAAGCGTTTTTAATTTTAACAAAAATAAAAATGGAAGTTCTAATAAAAAAGCAGAAATGTTATATAATTATTGAAAATGTTTCTTGCTAGCCCCAGGATATTCATGTATTTTTGGACAAGAATCTCAAATCTTGATGTTGGATTCTGTTCTCTATGATTCTTTTAAACAAGACTGTAATGTTCAATCTCATATCTTATGCTTTATTCTATAGAAAGGTCTTTTAGGCTGTAATATAGATCTTGCTAATTATAGTTTCAATTTTTAATCTGTATAAGCGATGGTGCACCTGTAGAATAGGATCATTCCATATTTTTAATAGGGGTATTAAACTCATGATGTTGTATAGTTTGTAACAATAGCTACCAAGAGTAAAATGCAAATTTTGACACAGAATTTCTGCCAGATTGGCCATCTGTATTTGCGCTGAGAGATAATTGGAATTGTGACAAAAGAAACTTTATCAAAACTGTCAAATGTGAGTGAAGTTGATTTGGTTGGATAAGAGTGAGTGATATGAATAAGACCTGCATGCTAAAGTGCCAGAAAAGACAGTTTAAACAAGTGAGACAACATTCATTTCTGTATGTTGCTTTATGTTTTTGTTCCATATATGTTATTGTTTCACTTTCTTGTTTTATGCTTTGTTCCAATTGTAATATTTATATTTGCATTGTTTCAGGACATTCTGGACACACTTCAAACATTCATTCAAATTTCTCCTCTGGCACAACCATCAACAGAAACACCCCAAACCAACCATACACAACCATCAACAGAAACACCCCAAACCAACCATACACTACATCCCAGGTCAATATAACAAATGAGACCTCAACCTTAGGCAGAAGAACAGAAAAGAATGTTGCAGAACACATTCAGCTGGATGAATTACTGAGTAATTTGTTGAGTGATCAAGTACATGTGTCATCAACTCAAGACTCACATCTCCAGTCTCAACAAACACAGCTGTCTCCACCTAGTGACATCAGCAGTGGCATCTCTGTAAACCCAGTAATGAACAGCGCTAAAACTGTCACCACCACAACTCGTACATTCACATCCTACACCAGCACCGATGCACACCCCAACCCAGACAAAGTTCTCATCCAGCGTGAGGAAGTCTCATATAAAGTCCCATCACAAAGTGAAGTGAAGGATCATTATACAGTTTCAGCAAACTCCACAGAAATGATGGACACAGCATTCTCCTCCCAGCCCTACCATCCAAAAGGGGTTCCAAACAATGCATTTTCATATACATCTGGCCAGTCTACTTCTCAGGTAGTTTTGTGCCTCATTAGCACATTTTTGTTTCACTGCTCATATCAAAGTTTTTATATTATTGTGTCACTGATTAGTGATCTATTGTGATATTGTCTCAGTGATCTATTGTGTCACTGATTAGTGATCTATTGTGTTATTGTCTCAGTGATCTATTGTGTCACTGATTAGTGATCTATTGTGTTATTGTCTCAGTGATCTATTGTGTTATTGTCTTAGTGATATATTGTGTTATTGTCTCAGTAATCTATTGTGTTATTGTCTCAGTCATCTATTGTGTTATTGTCTCAGTGATCTATTGTGTTATTGTCTCAGTGATCTATTGTGTTATTGTCTCAGTGATCTATTGTGTTATTGTCTCAATGATCTATTGTGTTATTGTCTCAGTCTTCTATTGTGTTATTGTCTTAGTGATCTATTGTGTTATTGTCTTAGTGATCTATTGTGTTATTGTCTTAGTGATCTATTGTGTTATTGTCTCAGTGATCTATTGTGTTATTGTCTTAGTGATCTATTGTGTTATTGTTCTTCAGTGATCTATTGTGTTATTGTCTCAGTGATCTATTGTGTTATTGTCTCAGTGATCTATTGTTATTGTCTCAGTGATCTATTGTGTTATTGTATCAGTGATCTATTGTATTATTGTCTCAATGATCTATTGTGTTATTGTCTCAGTGATCTATTGTGTTATTGTCTTAGTGATCTATTGTGTTATTGTCTTAGTGATCTATTGTGTTATTGTCTCAGTGATCTATTGTGTTATTGTCTTAGTGATCTATTGTGTTATTGTCTTAGTGATCTATTGTGTTATTGTCTTAGTGATCTATTGTGTTATTGTCTCAATGATCTATTGTGTTATTGTCTCAGTGATCTATTGTGTTATTGTCTTAGTGATCTATTGTGTTATTGTCTCAGTGATCTATTGTGTTATTGTCTCAATGATTTATTGTGTTATTGTCTCAGTGATCTATTGTGTTATTGTCTTAGTGATCTATTGTGTTATTGTCTCAGTGATCTATTGTGTTATTGTCTCAGTGATCTATTGTGTTATTGTCTCAGTGATCTATTGTGTTATTGTCTCAGTGATCTATTGTGTTATTGTCTCAGTGATCTATTGTGTTATTGTCTCAGTGATCTATTGTGTTATTGTCTCAGTGATCTATTGTGTTATTTTCTTAGTGATCTATTGTGTTATTGTCTCAGTGATCTATTGTGTTATTGTCTCAGTGATCTATTGTATTATTGTCTCAGTGATCTATTGTGTTATTGTCTCAGTGATCTATTGTGTTATTGTCTCAGTGATCTATTGTGTTATTGTCTCAGTGATCTATTGTTATTGTCTCAGTGATCTATTGTGTTATTGTATCAGTGATCTATTGTATTATTGTCTCAATGATCTATTGTGTTATTGTCTCAGTGATCTATTGTGTTATTGTCTTAGTGATCTATTGTGTTATTGTCTTAGTGATCTATTGTGTTATTGTCTTAGTGATCTATTGTGTTATTGTCTTAGTGATCTATTGTGTTATTGTCTCAGTGATCTATTGTGTTATTGTCTTAGTGATCTATTGTGTTATTGTCTTAGCGATCTATTGTGTTATTGTGTCAATGATCTATTGTGTTATTGTCTCAGTTATCTATTGTGTTATTGTCTTAGTGATCTATTGTGTTATTGTCTCAGTGATCTATTGTGTTATTGTCTCAATGATCTATTGTGTTATTGTCTCAGTGATCTATTGTGTTATTGTCTTAGTGATCTATTGTGTTATTGTCTCAGTGATCTATTGTGTTATTGTCTCAGTGGTCTATTGTGTTATTGTCTCAGTGATCTATTGTGTTATTGTCTCAGTGATCTATTGTGTTATTGTCTCAGTGATCTATTGTGTTATTGTCTCAGTGATCTATTGTGTTATTGTCTCAGTGATCTATTGTGTTATTGTCTCAGTGATCTATTGTGTTATTGTCTCAGTGATCTATTGTGTTATTGTCTCAGTGATCTATTGTGTTATTGTCTCAGTGATCTATTGTGTTATTGTCTCAGTGATAAGTATGCCATTGCTCCAATGAATCTATTGTGTGATTGTCCCAATTATCTATTGTGTGATTGTCCCAATAATCTATTGTGTGATTGTCCCAATGACCTATTGTGTGATTGTCCCAATGATCTATTGTGTGATTGTCCCAATGATCTTTTGTGTGATTGTCCCAATGATCTATTGTGTGATTGTCCCAATGATCTATTGTGTGATTGTCCCAAAGATCTATTGTGTGATTGTCCCAATGATCTATTGTGTGATTGTCCCAATGACCTATTGTGTGATTGTCCCAATGATCTATTGTGTGATTTTCCCAATGACCTATTGTGTGATTGTCCCAATGATCTATTGTGTGATTGTCCCAATGATCTATTGTGTGATTGTCCCAATGACCTATTGTGTGATTGTCCCAATGATCTATTGTGTGATTGCCCCAATGATCTATTGTGCGATTGTCCTAATGATCTATTGTGCAATTGTTCCAATGATCTATTGTGCCTCATTTCTAGAGGTTTGCCAGGGAGTTAAATGAGGGACTTTCCTTTCTCTCTCTCTCTCTCTCTCTCTCTCTCTCTCTCTCTCTCTCTCTCAAAATGTGAAATAATAAGTAAACACTCCACAAATGTGCAAAAATAATGAAATAACCACGTATACCTGGTATTTGACTTACCAGTAATTTTTATTGTGAATTACATTATTCGTTGCATTGTCATACTTGTACAAAATATGGATCAAGTATCAGTACAACTGTGAAACACAATAAAATATGGACAGCTTGATCTATATTTGCTAAACTATGAAGCCATATGGATATCTTCGCGGGCCCAATGCAGCACAGATATAGAACTATACATGAGAATACTGTGGTTGTGATACCATACTTTCTGGTGTACAGAATACAGGTAAAAGAAAAGAATAAAATGCAAAAACTTCTGAAGTCTGTTTAAGAAAATGCTTCACTTTGAAGTCAATGTGCCATCAGTCATGAACTTCTTTCTGAAATGCATTGTAGTCATGTTGAAAGTTATATTCTTTGAAGGAAAACTATAACATGTTTATGTTCTTTTGTTGATATACTTTATAAGAAAACAGTTCTTTGTTTCTCTTATTTCATTATTTAATTGGTGTTGGCTCAGCTTATAAGTGACATTTGTCTCTAATCTAAACTAAATCTGTTTCATATATTCCAGCTGTAACAGGGTTGATTTCTTTATTCAGTTGAAAATTTGTACAAGTGCTTTGCTTCAATTTTTATCTTTGCATAATATGTTCAAGCTGTGACTTCATCTGCAGCCAAGCATTTCTGTAGTTTATTATTTTATTATTCATTCTACCATTATCTGCTTTTCTTTCCCAAATTAAAGATCATTGTTTTATATCTATTCATTCTCTTAATATTCTCCTTTATATTTACTAAACTTCTCAATATTCCTGTATGGTGCAGAAACATGGCCATTAGACAAGAAAACAGAACAGAAAATTGAAGCCTTTGAAATGTGGATTTATAGAAGAATAGGTAGAATTGGATGGAAACAAAAGATAACAAACGATAAAGTTTTAAAACAACTGAAAATAAAAAGAGAACTACTAAATACAATTAAGACAAGACAAATGACATTTTTGGGGCATGTTAAAAGACACAACAGCCTACTAAAAGTAATATTGGAAGGAAAAGTACAAGGTTAAAAGATTCAGAGGCAGACCAAGACTAACATGGACGAGTAACATCAAAAGATGGTCAAGTCAATCTATGACAGCCTGCACCATCAAAGCAAGAAACAGAGTAGAATGGTGATCCATGGTAGCCAACCTTCGTTGCGGAGAAGGCACATGATGATGATGATATTTACTAAAACTGTAGACTTTATCATTTTGTCTTTTCACAATATTTTTAGTTCAGTTAATTTTTTCAAGCTGAAGACAGCATGCAGGGCAGAAATAAAAACTGACTCTCTGTATCTATTGATTCATTGCTGTTATACTTTCAGTGTCCTCTGACTTTGCATGGAACCCTTGAGGAGTTTCAATATAATTCTTTCAGTCTCAGTTTTTAGTCTACTGAAGGGAAGCTTCCATAGCAATAGCAATTTTACAGTAGCAGGGTTGACAGCTTGACCATAACCTTGCTGTGACCTCCAAGTCAGTCTGACTGAAAAGAGGCTGCATCAAAACAAGCTGGCCAACAGGAGCAAGGATCACCATCTATGCTGTAGAGGTGGTATTTACTGATATAGAAAATCTGGTATTGCAATACCTCTAGGTAGGACAAGTTCCAGCTCCTCCCATTAAAAGCTGGGAATCCAAGAAATCTATATCAACCAACATATACCACCTTGGGTACAAGAGCTTGCAGTCATATCAATCTATGGCCATTAAGACAAGACAAGCATACTGAATACAATTGTATCTTTTTTTAAAAGATCCTACCAGCATTGCTAGATGTCGTATAGAGCTTGTAGTGTTTTTCACCACCCATCTCTGTTTTGGGCTAGATGTTTGATCTTATCTAATGAGTCTATGCCTGCCATCTTTGTTTCTCTTATAAATGTTATTTTCAGTGTCATCTTGGTCTTCCTCTTTTTCTGTATCCTGATTTTTTCCATAGAAGAGCCTGTTTTGGAATTCTCTTGTTGTCTCTTCTCAACACATTCACAAGTTTTCTCACAATACACTCAGTTGTGGTCAATGCCGAGGTCAACGGTCTCCTATGGGAAAACACTGATGAGGAAGATGCAGTCAACTATACAGATGGATCTGTAATATGACACCAAAGGAGTGCGTGGGCCTCTACAGCACACTCGGCAGGCAGAATATTCAAGGAAGACAGTGGTGCATACGATATGACCATGAGTAGTATGGCAATGGAGGTGATAGCAGTGACCACGGCATTCATCTGGTTAGAGTCACAAGACTACATCCACACCTGACTGATTTGATGAACATGATAAAAATTTGGAGGTGGGCTCTGTATGCAGGCAATGGGTAGAGTCATTGCAGAAGTCAAAAATGCATAGTTCATCTTTGTCTATGTCCCAGGACATTCTGGAGTACAGGGAAATGAAAGAGCGGACAGGTTGGCTAGCTGCACTGTATTTGAAGACAATCAACCAATGGATCGGGTGGACATAAGGGCACAGGACTTCGACAACCATGAGTTCAAGTCACTTCTTCAGATGAAAGAGATGGGTGTTAGGATACGCACAGCCAGAAACGAGAAACTTAGTGGGCATATAAGAAGACTTATCAACCAACACAGAACTGGAGTCATCAGTCGCTGGACACTGCGGGACTTGCTGAAGGGATCTGATCACCTATGGACATGTTCAGAGTTACATGGCCATTTATTTCTCTTATCTCAATATTAGCCTTGAATTCATTCCATTGTACACAAAGTATTCTTTTTAGGCATTTGTCTTCAAAAGCATTTAGTTTTCTTTTAATCTCCTTTGTTGTTTTCCAGCTTTCACATGTGTAGGTAAGTGTTGATAATATGTTTCAGTTGAATAATCTAAGTTTGTTTTTCTTCCTTAGTATTTTTGATTGCCATATTTTGCCCAGGTTTTTAAAATTCGCTGCTGCTTTTGCTATCCTGCTTCTGATCTCTTTCTTTGTTTCACCTTCTTGATCTATATTACTACCAAGACATATATGTATATAGTGATGTATATATAATGATGAAACCTACACAGTAAGTTTAATGTATGCCACTAAACTTAAACTTTGTCTTTTTTTCCTATTTAATGTCTTAGAGATCAGACTTTGTGGAACAGGAAGTGGTTAGAAATGCATCGGATCGAAATATGCCAACCTCATCCACCTCCCAACTTTCCTATTACCCTAAATTTGATCCCAAAATGAGCACAACTTCACCATCGCAAACTTACTCATCCTTGGATGGGGAAACAAATTCCTGGCTTGCACAGCAACAACAAAAACTGAAAAACTTTAAAGAAGGTCGAGACATAACTGGACGCACTGAGCAGGAAAGGAAAATAATGAATGAGCTTCAATTTGCCCAAAATAAATACTATACTCACCACAATCAGACAGAAATTGAAGATAAGGTCAGTCAATCTTTCTTAGAAATATGTACTTTGTTTCAATTTTTTCTATTATATAAATGCATAGATACATTTGCAAAATGCTGAAATAGATCTATAAATGTATGTAGTTTTGGCTTGGTCATAATATCATAATATATAAGAGTATACAGTGGAAGCTGAATGCAAGGTTAAAAATAAAAGTAGAGGGGATGAGAAGACAACTAAATTTTCAAGCAAGCATAGCCATTATAAAGAGAGCAATCGAAAACATTTAAGAGAACTGTAACAAAAAATCTTTGATTTACAATCTTTCTACACTTAAGAGAACTGTAGGCAAACTCTTATTTACCATCTTTCTATACTTAAGAGAACTGTAGGCAAACTCTTATTTACCATCTTTCTATACTTAAGAGAACTGTAGTCAAACTCTTATTTACCATCTTTCTATACTTAAGAGAACTGTAGGCAAACTCTTATTTACCATCTTTCTACACTTAAGAGAACTGTAGGCAAACTCTTATTTACCATCTTTCTACACTTAAGAGAACTGTAGGCAAACTCTTATTTACCATCTTTCTACACTTAAGAGAACTGTAGGCAAACTCTTATTTACCATCTTTCTACACTTATGAGAACTGTAGGCAAACTCTTATTTACCATCTTTCTACACTTAAGAGAACTGTAGGCAAACTCTTATTTACCATCTTTCTATACTTAAGAGAACTGTAGGCAAACTCTTATTTACCATCTTTCTACACTTAAGAGAACTGTAGGCAAACTCTTATTTACCATCTTTCTATACTTAAGAGAACTGTAGGCAAACTCTTATTTACCATCTTTCTACACTTAAGAGAACTGTAGGCAAACTCTTATTTACCATCTTTCTACACTTATGAGAACTGTAGCAAACTCTTATTTACCATCTTTCTATACTTAAGAGAACTGTAGTCAAACTCTTATTTACCATCTTTCTACACTTAAGAGAACTGTAGTCAAACTCTTATTTACCATCTTTCTACACTTAAGAGAACTGTAGTCAAACTCTTATTACCATCTTTCTACACTTAAGAGAACTGTAATCAAACTCTTATTTACCATCTTTCTACACTTAAGAGAACTGTAGTCAAACTCTTATTTACCATCTTTTCTATGTGTAAGAGAACTGTAGTCAAACTCTTATTTACCATCTTTCTATACTTAAGAGAACTGTAGTCAAACTCTTATTTACCATCTTTTCTATGTGTAAGAGAACTGTAGCCAAATTCTTATTTATCATCTTTCTGCTTTAAGAGAACTGTAGCCAAATCTTTATTTATCATCTTTCTGCTTCAAGAGAACTATAGCCAAACTCCTACATAACTATCTTTCTATACTTTAGAGAACTGTAGCCAAACTCTTATTTACCATCTTTTCTATGTGTAAGAGAACTGTAGCCAAATCCTTATTTATCATCTTTCTGCTTCAAGAGAACTGTAGCCAAACTTCTATTTAACCATCTTTCTATACTTTAGAGAATTGTAGCCAAACTACATAGATGAGGAAAGTGTGAAGATTTTGAACTGTCTGTTATTGGAACTACTGTAGGCAGCCAAATGTCCAAAGATGAAGAAAGCAACAAATTTAAACAAGAATACATGTTGAGCTTTATTAAAAGAAGGCATTAGAAATACATCGGTCATATGCTGAGAAAGACTTCCCCATCAGGTATTCATGTAGAAACCATCTGGTAAAAGAAAACAAAGCAGACCAAGAGAATCGCAATATAGGACAATTACTAGGGAGAGCACAACCAAGGGGACTAAGAAACAACCAAGAACTACAAGAACTAGCAGCAAATAATCAGTCATAGAGAACTATAATTTGTGTTGTATGTGCTGTCTTTGACCCAAGAGGAAAATGAATGAATGATGAAATTATTGAATATCTTCTTCTGCTGTGTACACCTACAGACTCACTATTAATAAGTTCAAAGGAAACATTTCTCAGCTCATGGCTGATGACATACTCATACAGCTTGTCCTGGTATGTTACTGGTGATGACAACAAGAGCCTTCTCTGTTCATCATATGGTTGGCATGACTGTAGCAGATGTTCAGCAGTCATTTTGCTTGTGCCATGGTCACAATCATCAGAGGTTCCTATTCTAAGAAACGATGATACTTCAATTCATTGTGGCCTGTTTGGAATCTTATTATCATCATCAAGTGCCGTCTCATCTAAAGGTTGGAAACCATGGAGCGCTATTCCCCTCTGTATCTTGCTTTGATAGTGCAGGTTGTCATTGGCTGATTTGTCCATCTTTTGATATTACTCTCCACGTTAGTCTTGTCTGCCTCTTTTACCTTGCATTTTCCATTCCAAGATTTCTTTTAGTAGGCTGCTGTGTCTTTTAACATGCCCCAAACATCATTTGTCTGTTTGAATTATGTTTAGTAGTTCTCTTTTCATTTTTAGTTGTTTTAAAACTTCATTGTTTATTTTCTTTTCTTTTCATCCAATTCTTCCTATTCTTCTAAAAATCCACATTTTAAAGGCATCAATTGTTCTGTTTGGAGTCTAAAAATGTTAAAATTGTCACTTGTTCTTTTTTGTTGAGCTGGTAGTAGGCCTCTTATTTATTATGGCTCTTGTGCTCTGTAATCCATTTATTCTTGATTTGATTTTTCATAAGTTGTAATTGTATCTTGTTGTATTGTTGCATACCTTCCATGTGATATGTTTTTCCTGTGTTTAATACATTTTGTGTGTGTTTTTTTAATATGACCCATACTCTAAATTATTATGGGAAAAATACCAGTTATTTTTGTGAAATTCTGCATTTTGTTTCTTCTTATAATTATTCGATACATACAATTTTTTTAAAACTGTATATCAGATAATACAGGAAGCAGAAAAAAGCCAAATCCTATTTTTTGCTACAGTCATCAAAATACTGAGAACATCCAAAAGGCCTTGCATTTTAATGCTTTTAACTGGAGATATAAATGATTAGTATAAATACATTAGGTAACCAGTCAAAAAAATAACTTTGCTATACAATTCGCTGGTTACACATATGCACTTCAGCACAAAGTAGTTTTCTTTTTTTTTTTTAATGGAAATTGCAGTCTAATATAACCTAGAAGACTTGATCTTAACACAGCCAACTATATAGATGACCCGCAGGCAGAAAATAAAATTGGAAAACAACTCGCATGACGTTTTCAGCTTTTTTGGGCAGAAACGGTAGTGGGAAGAGTAATATATATATATCTCCTATAGCTTGTAATGGGAGCCGCAATAGCTCAGTGGTTAGTGAACTGGATTACAAAGGGCAAGAGGTAGGGTTCGATCCCAACCGATGACTTCCAGGTTCACCTAGCCCTTAATGGGTACCAGATTTTTTTCTGGGAAAGTAAAACGGCATGGGCGTAATACTGACCACATTACCCCAAAAATCATGTGCTGAAGGTCTGTAAAATTTATGGTCACTAACACCATATTCCCTATACGCCACTTGACGTGATGGGGGCACTTTACTAGCTTGTAATATGAGATTATGTTTATTATTTTGTTTCAGTCATTCACTGATTCCTACAACAGACAACCATTGCACAATGGGTCAACTTCCTCAGAGAGAGTGTCTTCACAATATACTGCCCCACAAAGGTCACAGAGTTCATCAGCTGTTGACAGACACTACCAAGATCAGTCCTACAACACAGCCTACAACACAGCCTACAACACATCATTTGTGGAATCACATACTTATGGAGAGAAACAGTCCAGCAAACCTCCACCATCACCCTCCATGCAAAGATCCATGCCTGCCAGCACTGCCCCACTTCCAGTTCCAGCTCGCAGCAGCAGCAGAGAGTACATGCGCAGTTTGTCCAACAGCAGTAACTCAAACTGGCAGCAGCATCGACCATTGCAGCGTCAGAACAGTGAAACAATCTACGACAGGAGCCATGAGGTAGAACCTGTGTTTGCCAGATCCTATGGGTCCACTCATAACACACCACCACATTCACCAGCGCGGGCCATATCACCGGCAGTAAGTTCTTTGTTATTCCAGAAAAAATCTTTCAGAATGAAAACTAATTTGACACAAAATAAACAATGAACAAACTGAGATCATTCATGAACAGCCACCATAATATATGAAATACCTTATTTCAGGATGAATATAGAAGAGGAGTCAAGTGTTTGAGAACTCTAAACATTTTTCATGAATGTTTATTAGATACTTGCATCTCTAAACATTTTTTCAGAATGTTTATTAGATACTTGCATCTCTAAACATTTTTCCTTAGTTTAGATACTTACATATTTGCATAAATTTATCATGACTAGCATAACAACTCCAGCCCATGCTTTTATCATCAGTAATACCCATGGTGTACATGCCAGAACAGGATGCATGTCATTTTAAAGAACTATTTATCTTAAAAAAAAATTTAAAGAAACCTGAGGAATAAAGATGAAGAAAATTAGTTTACAAAGAAATGTTTTTCTGTGAAAAACTAAAAATGTATTTTTATCAAATAAATTATGATTTATAAACTCACACACTTCTAGTGTAATATATTTTTGTAGGTCCCAACCAGTACAACCACATACACAAGCTATCGTACAATCGAGAAACAAAGGGAGATGCAAGATGATATCCACAGATCCAAAGTTATCCAGCAGCAACAACATACACTACCTCCACAACAGCCACCATCTGATGTCAACCATCACTATGTTACTGAGGTCTTTGTACACAGAACAGGTAGGTATTTTGCTCTGACTGTTTCATTCATAAACAAGGATATATTCTTCAATTACCTGCCAGGACTTTATTTTCTTACTGTCCCTTCCATGGAAATGTTGATTCACAAGTATGTCAGCCAATAACAAAGCTTTTCATGCCACAGACCTCTAAACTATTGGTTGGAAGAACTGACCCCGCTTTTTCCTGGACATCTCTTTATTTGCTTAGTTACCTTCAGCAGATGGCAAAAGTGTACTTGCTGATTTCTCATTAGATGTCTAATAGTGTCATTCCAGATCTACACTTGCAGATTTCTCATTAGATGTTTAGTAGTGTTATTCCAAATCTATTCTTGCCAATTTCTCATTAGATGTCTAATAGTATCATTCCAGATTTACTCTTGTTGATTTCCTATTAGTTTGGCTGCAAGTGTCCTTCCAGATTTACTCTTGCTGATTTCCTATTAGTTTGGCTGCAAGTGTTATTCCAGATTTACTCTTGCTGATTTCCCATTAGATGATTACAAGTGTCTTTCCAAATTTACACTTGGTGGTGTTCCAGTAGATTGCTTCTAGTGTCAATCCAAATCACAAATTATTCTAAGATTTCAGCATTATCAGTTGCCTTGTTCTCATTAATAAAGCATTCAGTAAGTTCCACACTAATGGTCTCTCCTCCTGTATCAGTGCCCCCAGACTAAAAGTGCCCTGAGAGCCACCCTATCAATTCTTTCAAAACTGTGGACTCTAGCATATTCTAGAGAATCTAGGGATGTATAACAGGAAACAGAAATTGTAATTGTTTGATTGAAAAATATTAATCACATTTATTTATTTTTTTCAAAATGCTCTTTATTTTGTTAGCTTCAAGTTGATAAATTCATCACATCCGGAGGAGAAAGATTTTATTTCTATGTTCTGAATCATTATATGTACATTCTGTTTGCCCTTACCATTGAACTGGTTTTGTTGATTAATCTCAGAAGCTAACAGAGCTTGACAGAGGAAATAGAGAACAACTGTAGGAGATACTAACAACATACGGAGTAAGCCAACATCAAACCAACCTAATTAAAAGTCTCTACATCAACAGCAGCTGCAGGGTCAGTACAGCAGCAGGCTACACAGACCACTTCGAGTTAGATCAGGTGTAAGACAGGAGTGTGTACTATCTCCCCTACTGTTTATTACATACATGGACTATATATGCAAGTTAACCAACCCATCAGAGACAAAGGAGATCAACGAGCTTTTATTTGCAGACAATCAGGCGCTAATACATGAAACAATAGAAGACCTACAAGAACACTTTAAAAAACTCAACAGCTCAGGTACAAAATACAACATGAAAATCAACATCAACAAAACAGAAGTCATGAATGTCACCAAAAATGAACAGAACATCAACATAACTATAGAAGGCAAGCAACTAAAACAAGTAGAGGAATTCAAATACCTAGGAAGTTTAGTGACAAACGATAATTCACAAACAGCGGAGACAGAATCAGGATGCAACAAAGCTTGTCAAATCATTGGACAGTTATCACCACTATTGTCCAACAAGGAAATAACTCTAGAGGCAAAACGAGCACTATACAATACAATCTTCATCCCAACATTGTGCTACCAATGCCAGACCTGGACCCTAGATGCAAGAACAATAAGAAAAATAACCTCTACTGAGATGAAATGTGTTAGACGAATGGCAGGAAACAGTCTGAGAGATAAGATCAGAAATTAAGAACAGAAAAAAGCTAGGAATAACCCCCACCATAGAATATATAAAGAAACAACAGATAAAATGAGCCGCGATAGCTCAGTGGTTATTGAACTGGACTACAAAGGACAAGGGGTAGGGTTCGATCCCAACCGACGGCTTCCGGGTTTACCCAACCTTAAATGGGTACCGGATTTTTTTCTGGGAAAGTAAAGCAGCACGGGCGTAATACTGACCACATTACCCCGAAAATCATGTGCTGAAGGTCTGTAAAATATAGGGTCACTAACACCATATTTCCCTATACGCCACTTGGCGTGACGGGGGTACTAAAAAACAGATAAAATGGTTTTGCCACATGACAAGGCAGAAAGATCAAAACATAACACAATGAACCTTCAGCAAACGTTATGAGAATACCAGACCCAAGGGTCGACCACGAAAAAGATGGATTGATGGATTATTTGAAGCATTAGGAAACATAACAGCAGCAGAGGCGAACAGAAGAGCAAAAGACCGCAAATTGTATCTCCCCTCAATGCTGAAAGGCAAATGAGGAAGGAAAGAAGAAGAAGATCTCAGAAGCTACTTTAAAAAAAAATATGGACTAAATAAATTTACACATATGGGTGTCTACATTTTGCAAGCCAGTACATTTTTTCTTGAGTTATTTTCCTTGTTTATGAATAATAGAAGCTTCATAAAACTGTAAATGAAATAAATAAAAATGGAAACATTTTTTTAAAATGTACAAAATCATCAAATAGCAAAAAAAGTAATTCATGGAAATGGAAAATTTAAGCAAAAAATGACTACTAATAAATAATTTGCTAAAAACATACTACAGAACTGCCAGACCTATGATGATTTGCAAATATAAAATATGGCCAATGGGTGAAAAATTAAGGTTCACTAAAGCTAAGAAGATTAGAAGACCTTGAACATTTTTGTTTCTGGCAACAGGTCTGCAGTTAGAGGGGGCTGCCCTCTAAAGTTCTGAATTGAGAATGAAATGACACAAAAATTAAATACAAAACAGAGAACATAATTATGTTGCATGATGAACCAAACTACTGCAACCTCAGATGCTTGAAATGGTCTCTTGCATTAGTTCTTGTCTATAAATTTGCTAGACTGTTCTTTTGCCTGCATTGTTTCATTGTAAGGTTATGATGTTCTGGTCATAGTAGTAGCAGTCTTGTTCATCTTTATAGACTATAAAGATTGTATAAATATGACCATTTGATTAGTTTCAATTGTGTCCTTACAGTGGTTTTGTGTTTTTATCTTGTTTTTTAGACCTGAACAAAGACAATACTGACTCAATTACTCACCTGCATGAGCTTGAGAAGAACCTAGAATCTGCGTCCAAGTCCATCAAATCCTCACAGCAGTATGGTGTGCAGCAAGTAGTCCCTCAGCAGCAGGTCTATGAGAGCCACTCATCCCAGCACTACCACACTTATCAGGAGACTGTGAGTAAAGGAGAATCTGTGTCCTCTTTGCACCATTCTGAGAGACGCATGAATCAAACCCGCAGTCAATCTCCTCCAGTTTGGGACAATTTTGATGTATGTACTTTAGATAGTTGTCTTGATTACCAGCATGGGCACACTGGAAGAGTCATTTGACAAAGTCATGCACACTTAATGTAATAAATTGCCAAATCTAAAGTCAAAACGACCAGCACAGCAGTCTTTGTCATCAGTAGTTCTATGATCATCCAAATCTATTTACTTCTATCTCTCTTTTATTTTTCTAATTCCTTCTCTCTCTTTTCACTTAATGTCACTGTACTCTTTTTTCCCCTCATACATTCAATTATCCACTCATTCTTTCACTCATACACTCACTCTCTCACTCACACACCACTTCACTCACTTATTCATTCTTTCCAAGCATGCTTATTTCTTGATGTTCACCTCACAATTTTCTCCGCCATTTTCTTCTTAAGAATCATCATGAGACATGTAAGGAACAAAATAAAACCAGAAATAAGTGAGGAACAACGTGGATTTGTGGAAGGAAAGGGCACCAATAATGCAATATACATTTTAAGAACATTGATAGAAAGACCTATAGAGGTAAAGAAAGATCTATATATGTGCTTTATAGACTACACAAAAGCATTTGACAAAGTAAAGCAGGTGGAAATAATCAATATGCTGGAGAAATTAAACATTGATGGCAAGGATCTGCGAATCATAAAAAACATGTACTGGCAACAAACAGCAGCTATACGAATTAACAACCAAACAGGACAATTCCAATATATAAAACAAGGAGTCAGACAAGGCTGTGTTCTGTTGCCAGATTTGTTTTCACTTTACAGCGAACATATTATGAGATCAATAGTAGGCAAAAAAGGAATTGAAGTCAACGGTCACAACATAAATAATTTGCTATATGCGGATGACACAGTCTTAATAGCAGAGACAGAGAATGAGCTACAAGAAATGATAGATATAATAGTAAAAGAAAGCAATAAAAAAGGTCTCAGTCTGAGTAGTAAGAAAACAGAAGTAATGGTTATATCGAAGAAACAATCATCACCATCATGCAGCATAAAAATAAACAAGACAAATCTGAAAGAAATGCAACGTTTCAAATACTTGGGCACAATAATCACATCAAATGGGAGATGCACCACAGAAATAAAAAGTAGAATAGCTCAGGCCAAAATAGCATTTCAGAAAATGAAAAATATCTTATGCAACAAATCTATGTCAATAGAAATACGAAAGAGAGTTTATCGATGCTATATAGAACCAATTCTGACCTATGGAAGCGAATCATGGAAATCAAATGAAAAGACGATTAGAGTCCACAGAAATGGGATTTCTCAGAAGTATGTTGAAAGTTCCCTGGACAGCTAAAAAGACCAATGAGAAAGTTCTCAAAGAGGCCAGCACAAAAAGGCAGCTCTTAAGAAACAATCAACATTTTTGGGCACATCATGAGAAGAGGAAAGTTGGAATACTTGGTTACAACTGGCAAAATAAAAGGAAAGAGAGATCGCAGACGACAAAGAGAGAAAATACTGTATAGCTTGGTGTCATGGCATGGAAAACAGTCAACAACAGAACTGATACGATGCACTGTAGATAGAAGATTGTGGAAGGACATGATTGCCCACGCCAACCGGTATGGCACATGATGATGATGATTTTCTTCTTCGCTTGATTTTCTTCTTGGCTTGACTTTCCTCTTGACTTGACTTTTTTTTTCTTGGTTTGATTTTCTTCTCTGCTTTACTTTTTTCTTGGTTTGACTGTCTTATCGGCTTTACTTTCTTCTTGGCTTGACTTTTTTCTTGGCTTAACATTTGTCTTGGCTTTACTTTTCTTTTCTTTCTTGACTTTCTTCTTGGCTTAACGTCTGTCTTGGCTTTACTTTTCTTTTCTTTCTTGACTTTCTTCTTGGCTTGACTTTCTTCTTGGCTTGACTTTCTTCTTGCCTTTTTTTTTTTTTGGCTTGACTTTCTTCTTTGCCAGTGTTAAAAATTTAGAAATTGCCTGGGTAAATCTTGATAGAATTCACACTACATATTAATTAAATCACTAAAAATCCACATTTGACCTAATAAAAGCACTTTAGCTATCGCACTTATCCATATATCAAAAATGATAAACTTGACTTTAATTTAATTGTAACAAATTCCACCACAGTTTATAAAATCATCATGATGGACATTGATAGACATAAAAGGAAACAATCAATAGTGGTATTTACCTATGGGCCATTGACATTGCAGTCAGTGTTATCAATTAAGAAATATCAGATTTACAAATTAATTTATATATTAACTTCTTACAATTAAGAAATATAAGATTTACAAATTAATTGATATATTAACTTCTAACATACAAATTCAAAATCAACATTTTGGGCTTTATGAAATAAATTGATAATAAATTTAGTCAATGGAATTATTGAATTGATTTACATTTATTTTATTTGATAATATTGCTAAGTTGCTAGTTCTCAAAGAGGCCAACACAAAAAGGGAGCTCGTAAAAACATCAGAAAGAAGCAATCAACATTTTTCTGGCACATCATGAGAAGAGGAAAGTTGGAATACTTGGTTACAACTGGCAAAATAAAAGGAAAGAGAGATCGCGGACGACAAAGATAGAAAATACTGGATAGCTTGGTGTCATGGCATGGAAAATAGTCAACAACAGAACTGTAGATAGTTCTGTAGATGTACTGAAGATAGAAGATTGTGGAGGAACATGATCGACTACGCCAACGGCAGGGTACATGATGATGATGATGATGAATATTGCTAAAAGAAAATAAAGAGAAAAAGACAAGAAGACTTATATTGTTTGTACACATTAACCCTATCAGACCTGAAGCCCTGAACCTTACTGTTCCATATACCTGGCCTCCTGAGCATTAAAGAGAAAAAACCAACATGATATAGAAAAATGTTAGTTACATGCAAACAAGTGGTTAGAATAAGATGGAACTTGGAGACAATGTAGAAAAAAGGTTTACCTTTCATCTAGCACCAATATTCCACCTTTGTGTGTCAATACACCCAGCAAGATTAGCCTTGTTTCACACAGAGGTACCCCCCATCAGCTATTTGAGGGACATGCCCCCCATCTCTTACTATTGATCTAGCTCTAGATCTATAAAGTTCAAGATTCTCCTATCACTTGAGCTCTCACTGTCTGTGTCACTTGAACTGGAAACATATTTTTAATGAAAATCTGACTCCTCAAAGTCTGAATCAACCAAAGTATCAATCTCCTGTTGGAATGTGAAAAGCCTAGACCTACTTCACTTTCTTGTTGAAGTGCTCGGTTCATGAGTCATTCATTTCATTGTGAATTTTCATAATTTTTTCACATCGAACCATACAAAGTCAATTCATACACATGGGGGCAGACATTTTCAATGTCTAACCTTGAGGTTTGACCATGATTGGTTGGTTATTTTTAGTCTGTGATGCATTTTTTCACGTACTAGGCAAAGTACCAAAAATTAGGTACAGCGGTATCGCAGCAGATTCAGAAATTACCGAAAACTAGGAACAACGGTCTGGTAGGGTTAAGATGTTGACTGAAGAATCAATTACAGAGTATATTATCAGAGCAAGGGACAATGGGAAATGACATTACATTGTAGTTATCCTTCAAATGCTGATACAATACAAAATGGTAATAAACACGAAATAAGTTTTATTATGAAGAAGTAACAATTCTTTCGCATAAAATAGCACATTTTGTTGCAGGAAAAAATCACTGTACTAGATGATAAGAAGCATAAATTTCAGTGAATTCTCTTATTTTAATCCAACATCTATTAATTAGACCTTGAGTTAATTAGTGTCTTGCAAATGTTTAAATGAATGCATCCAAAAAGTTGCTAAAATTTAATATTTTTAGACACACCTTAGTATTCTATTTTAGGACACACCATAGTATTCTATTTTAGGACACACCTTAGTTTTCTATTTTAGGACACACCTTAGTATTCTATTTTAGGACATACCTTAGTATTCTATTTTAGGACACACCTTAGTATTCTATTTTAGGACATACCTTAGTTTTCTATTTTAGGACACACCTTAGTATTCTATTTTAGGACATACCTTAGTATTCTATTTTAGGACACACCTTAGTATTCTATTTTAGGACACACCTTAGTATTCTATTTTAGGACACACCTTAGTATTCTATTTTAGGACACACCTTAGTATTCTATTTTAGGACACACCTTAGTTTTCTATTTTAGGACACACCTTAGTTTTCTATTTTAGGACACACCTTAGTTTTATATTTTAGGACACACCTTAGTTTTCTATTTTAGGACACACCTTAGTATTCTATTTTAGGACACACCTTAGTTTTCTATTTTAGGACACACCTTAGTTTTCTATTTTAGGACACACCTTAGTATTCTATTTTAGGACACACCTTAGTTTTCTATTTTAGGACACACCTTAGTTTTCTATTTTAGGACACACCTTAGTATTCTATTTTAGGACACGCCTTAGTTTTCTATTTTAGGACACACCTTAGTTTTCTATTTTAGGACACACCTTAGTTTTCTATTTTAGGACACACCTTAGTTTACTATTTTAGGACACACCTTAGCATTCTATTTTAGGACACACCTTAGTTTTCTATTTTAGGACACACCTTAGTATTCTATTTTAGGACACACCTCAGTTTTCTATTTTAGGACACACCTCAGTATTCTATTTTAGGACACACCTTAGTATTCTATTTTAGGACACACCTTAGTTTTCTATTTTAGGACACACCTTAGTATTCTATTTTATGACACACCTTAGTATTCTATTTTAGGACACACCTTAGTATTCTATTTTAGGACACACTTTAGTATTCTATTGTAGGACACACCTTAGTATTCTATTTTAGGACACACCTTAGTATTCTATTTAGGACACACCTTAGTTTTCTATTTTAGGACACACCTTAGTATTCTATTTTAGGACACACCTTAGTATTCTCTTTTAGGACACACCTTAGTATTCTATTTTAGGACACACCTTAGTTTTCTATTTAGGACACACCTTAGTATTCTATTTTAGGACACACCTTAGTTTTCTATTTTAGGACACACCTTAGTTTTCTATTTTAGGACACACCTTAGTATTCTATTTTAGGACGAACTTAGTATTCTCTTTTAGGACACACCTTAGTATTCTATTGCACTCAGTAATTTGAAGGAGCAATTTTTAAAATGTCATGTAAAACTTATCATTTGTGTCATTTAAAAATATCCCTTCAGTTTGCCCATGTTGTAAGTCTAAATACCAGAGCCATTTCATAGTTAATTACCATTACCAGAGCCAATTCATAGTTAATTACCATTACCAGAGCCATTTCATAGTTAACTACCATACAAATTGTTCATGGTTATGAAAATGTGTTTTAAATTTATCTCTTTTAAAAATAAAAAAATCAAAGTTGCAATGTTTTAAAATAAAGTTTTGTGAAATAATGTTAACTGTAAATAATTAACAATTAAAATTTGAGCTCCCAAATTAATAATTTATGAAGAGAGCAAAAGCCAGCATATTGAATGCCACAGATTTTATTGATAAAAATTAAAGTTGAATGCAGATGTTGAGTATAGGTGCTCTGTGTTATCTGGACTATGACATTAGTTGTAATTGATAATAATTGTTGTACTTTGACCATCTGTATATGTGTATGTATTTATACCTTTTTTTTATTCAAACTATTTAGCTGAGTTAATGTTATTATATTTTACTGACATCTGCATCTTTTATATCTATTTTTAAAATTATTTTATTTTCTTCCAGAGGTAAAACTCTTCTATTTCATTTTAGGCTAATAAGATAAATTATTTATTTTAACATTGCAGAAGAAAAATATACGGCATAAAACAATTATTTAACGCTTTTATTTTATTCATTTTGCTAAATGACAAATAATTGAGTGAAGAAAGTTGTTATTTCATTGATTTGTAAGTGATCCAATATATCAGATCATGGTCCGGAAAGAGTTAAACTAAAAAATTGGCACATAACTACAGAGAATTACGAAGGATTATGAATGTCTCAAAGGATCCCAAAGAAATTATTCGGTCAGGCCACATTATGTTTATAAATAAGTTTTCTGATTAAATCAAATCTGGGTTTTTTTTTAATATTTGGACAAATAAATAATCAATATTTTTCATACTCATCTTTTTTCATAATTAAAGATTGAAGCGTTAAATAAAATATGTGAACTTGTTTTATCTTTTGGTGGAGGGGGGAGAGATTGGATCTAAAGGTAAGACATTGGCCTTTAGATAGAAAGGTCCTGGGTTTGATTCCCATCACAGGCAGTGGAACTTTGTCAAAAATCGAATCTGTGGTTTTTTTGTGTCTTTATCCTCCTCCGGTCTCTGGGTAGTGAGATTCAATACCTAGCCCTTTCAAAAAGCGGCAAAAAACAGGAGGTCCTGTGTGCACTTGCGCCCGTTAAAGAACTCCTGACAGTTAAAGTAAAAAAGAGTAGGCCAAAAATGGACGCTGTCCAGGCAAATAATTGTTAAGCAAATCTACTCTTCCTTGCCAAAGGACAAAAGGCGCTGATATCGCAGCTATGCCATAAA
This sequence comes from Megaustenia siamemsis, assembly GCA_032433765.1. Classification (NCBI taxonomy): domain Eukaryota; kingdom Metazoa; phylum Mollusca; class Gastropoda; order Stylommatophora; family Ariophantidae; genus Megaustenia; species Megaustenia siamemsis. The sequence goes on along the minus strand of JAVIAB010000156.1, from coordinate 80,742,540 downwards.
CTAGTGAAACAAAGAATCCATGTCCACTTAATGGGTGAGTGCTAAGAAAAGAGAAAGTTTCTCTTCTGATCTTTTGTGTTTGAAAATCACTGTCTTGCTATAATAGGCATGTATGCTTTATTTTTATATAGTGAAGTGTATAAATTTAATCACATTTATTAATCACTGATAATAATAATAATTAAGACTAGACACAATCTAATAATGAACAGATTAGTCACAAGTATTCTTAGTCAGATTTTTAAAAAATTACTTAATTGTTTCTTAACATTAATAATAGTTGAGAATAATAAAATAAGTAATTTAAGATATCCTGAAGTAGCAATTCCAAAACAAATGCTATAACTAGTGAACAAATGTTACAAACTAGAACTGTTAAGTTCTGTTGCATGACAATTATATACATGAACCACCTTGGTAAATATTTGTAAACATTTATGAAGAAAACTAAGAGAGAAGTGAAACCCATAAAGAGATTAATGAATCATTTCATTAATGGACAATGATTGCTTCTTATATTTGTGATATTATGTATCGTAACCATTTGTTGTTACCTTGACTTGTTTGTATGTAGTAATGATGCTAATTTCTTATTTTTATCAATCATTTTTTTTTGCATATGCATATCTATTTGTACGTCCACCAGTGATTTTCGGTGTGTTGTTTTGTTCCTCAACCTTGTAGACTATATAAATGTGTTATGAACAATGCTATGTTCTTAGAGAATTATTGATAAGTATTTACAAACAGTATTTATTTTCAGTATTTTTTGTGGGTTTTTTTTTCATATTTATATACTGCTTTCCCCTCAATCCTAAGATGGATTAACTAAGTAAATTATGCCAAAGCAAACAACTAAAGACAGCTCAAACATGACAAATGAGATTTTTGGGACATGTTAAAAAACACAGCAGCTTACTAAAAGTAATCTTGGAAGGGAAAATACAAGGTAAAAGAGGCAAACCAAGACAAACATGGACCAGTAACATCAAAAGATGGACAAGTCAGCCTATGACAAGCTGCACCACCAAAGCAAGGTAGACAACCTTCAATGCAGAGATGGCATTCAGTGATGATCATGTCATTTCTAAAACGTTAAAAATTGTGATTTCAAACAAATATACAATCACTGAATGTCATCACTCACCATGCTGGTTCTTGGACTGAGAAAGTCCCAAAATTGTCCAAGATTCTCAGAATAATTTGATTTGCTGTTTTTACATTTCTTTGCATTTAGAATCCAAAATATTGTTTCTCTTTATTACAACATTTATGGTTTCACATATATTCATATTAATTGTTTTTTTTAGTGTTTTGCCTTTATTTTTGTTTCATTTCACTGGACAATGAATATCTTCCAACTTTAGAACAAATACAGTAGAATTTATCCTTTCTCATCTCAAAGCTGGCCAAATCAGTATGCTGGACCACTTTGAAAGCTTGGTCCAGAATTAGGCTGCATATTACAAACATGTTATATAAATTTATGTGCGACAGTGTCTAGTTTGTTGTTTGACTTTTTGTGCTTCAAATTCATTCATTGAGTGCCGTCTTCACATTGAAGGTTGGCTACCATGGACGCCATTCTGCTCTTTCTCTTGCTTTGATGATGCAGACTGTCATAGGCTGATTTGTCTGTCTTTTGATGTTACTCGTCCATGTTAGTCTTGGTCTGCCTCTGCCTATTTTACCTTGTATTTTCCCCTCTAAGATTACTTTTATTAGACAGTTGTATCTTTTAACATGCCCTAAAAATCTCATTTCCTGCGTGTTACTGGGGCCTCATTATGAGGGAGTAAAGAATAGTGACACTGTGCCCTACCAAGCATGTCGTAAGAGGTGACAAAGGAGGTTGATTGATGGCTTGACAAGCTGTCATTGTAAAAAGTATTGTTATGGAAACAGAGCCATAGATTTTAGAAACAGTGATCTCTGCAATATGTGCCATTTTGGCATGCAAGGTTTCTGTTTTCGAGATTTTGGTTCTGCCCTATGTGCCGTCTTCGGCTCGAAAGGACAATAGATAGAAAAATCTCATTTGTCTTGTTTGAATTGTGTTGAGAGGTTCTCTTTTCATTTTTAGTTGTTTTAAGACATCATTCTTTTTTTTCCATCTAATTCTTTCTATTCTTCTATAAATCCACATTTCAAAGGCTTCAGTTTTGTGTTCTGTTTTCTTGTCTAATATCTATGCTTCTGCACAATACAGGAATGTTGGAAAGATATATTGTTTTGCTATTCTTAGTTTTAGCTCTGGTGTTATTTGTTTTGATATTAGCATATTTTTTAAGGCACTAAAATTAATTTTTGCCATTCCTATTCTTTTGTTTCAGTTCTGTTGTTGTCAGAACAATAACAGAACTGATACAATGCACGGTATATAGAAGATTGTGGAAGGACATGATCGCCTACGCCAATCGGTATGGCACATGATGATGATTCATTTGTTTATTTCAGTTTTATATTTTACATCACTGGTTATAGTAAGGCAGTTGTAGCTATGAACTGTCTCCTGGTCTATTCCTTCAACTTTGATATCCATTTGTAGGTTTTGTGTATTATCTTTGTTTATGATCATAGTTGTTGTCGTTTGTGCTTGAAAGCCATTTAATCAATTCCTGTGGGTTTTTCTTGAGTAATTTAAATGTTCCTAAGTTTAGTTTTCAAAACTGTTTTGCACAAAGATGCTGCCTGAAAGCTATAACATGACACAATAGGAGTGAAGAATTAAGGCCGCTTGCCCAGTGCAGTCACCATGAGGTGTTCGGGTCTGAGTTTCTATTTCACTGCCAAAAGAGAAAAACTTTTGACTTTAACCAGAATTTGAACCCGTGTTCTCCAGGTTTAGAGCCTGACAAATTACCACCTCAGCTACCCACTCTCCTATGATTGACTTGACTGACCTGCTGAAATAGATTTAATTAGATTTCTATGTATTTTTAAGAGCTCTCTATCTTAGAGATGAATATCTCTTCTCTGACTTTCATATCTTGCCTCATATATACTGACTAGAATCTGTATTTTTATTTTCTGATATTAATGTCAAGCGGATTCTTTAAATATATTTCTCTTTGTTTTCTTTTACTATTAACATTTTGTGCCATCTGCATATAGCAAGGTAATTTATGTAAAATAAGTTCAATTAAAATACTTGAATTTTATTATTAAATTACTTAGTCTGTTATTTTTTTTTAATCATAATTTTCAACAAATTTTTTAGCATTTTTTGTGTGACTCATTTAGTTTGTAAATGCATTTTTCTTCATATAGCTGACTGTTCATTCCATTTGTTCAGGCCATAAGATAGTGGAGATTATAAATAAAATGTCATTTTTGTTTTTCATTTATGTCTTTAAAGAGAAATAAGAAAAGTTGCACAACCTTTACTAGACTTATTTAATTTTCTTTATATAAATTTATATTTTATATAAATTACAAATTTAAGTAATGTTGTTAATATATATCTGACTGACAGGGACCTGAGCCAGTTCGAGTTAAAGAGATTGAAGAAGACCAGATTATACTTCGCCCGATTGGACCTGGTATGCAAACACTGGAACCAGAAAGTGCACACACTGGCACATTAGGACGACCCACAACTCCAGGTTTTCCAACTGGACCTAGTAAGTTTAGTTTTCTCTATGGTCTAACTCTCATGTACCAAAAGTATCTTATTTTACAAATATTTCTCTTCAATGTATTTGATGTCTGCACTATTTTATCTTATTTTATTCAATCATATTTGTTTCATTATAATGCATTGTCTATTGACCTTTCGAGCCGTAACCGGCCCATAGGGCGTAGACCAAGATACACCTTCTCCTATATGAATTTTTGTTCTAGCAGTTTTCTTTTAAAGATATTTTATCAAATCTCGCCATCTGTCTCTGTTCTGTGCAAGCAGTTCTATCTCATTGAGGGAGCCGATTCCTGCTGCTCTTGCCTCTCTCATCAATGTTCTTCTCAGTGTCTCCCTGGGTCTTCCTCTTTTTCTTTTACCTGTTGTTTCCCATATGAGGGCTTGCTTTGCTATTCGATTATTATCTCTTCTCATCACATGTCCAACGTATGACCATCGTCTTTTCTTTATTACTGAAGATATTAGTGGTTGATTGGCGATTTCTCTAATTTCCTCGTTTGTTTTGAATTCGTTCCATTCTATACCAAGTATTTTCCTTAGACATTTATTTTCGAATGCGTTCAACTTTGTTTCTATATCTCTTGTTGTTTTCCAGCTTTCACACGCATACGTAAGGGTTGATAGTACATTTGATTTGAATAGCCTAAGTTTTGTGTTTGTGCTAATGAGTTTTGATTTCCACAACTTTTCAAGGCTTCTGAAAGACATTGCTGCTTTAGCCAGTCTGATTCTAATTTCTTTGCTCGTATCCCCTTCTCGATCAATGTGACTTCCAAGATAGATAAAGTGATCGATCTCTTCTACTGGTTTGTTTTCCATGTATATTTTGTCACTTGTTGGAATTAAACTTTTCATGACTTTAGTCTTTTCATGATTGACCTCAAGCCCAATTTTGCTGGCTATTGATGATAGTTCATTTGTGTTTTCCTGCATCGTTTTTATCTGACTGCTGATGAGAACTATGTCATCAGCAAAGTCGAGGTCCTCCAAATGGTCTCCTTGTATCCATTCGATGCCTTTATTACCAGTGCAGCATTTCTTCATTATGAAGTCCATAACAATTCCAAATAACAAGGGCGATAAAATACATCCTTGTTTAACCCAGTTTCTATTGGGAAACATTCGCTCAGTCCTTCCTCTGTTCGAACTGCACATGTGTAACCATCATACATGTCTTTGATAATATTTATGATTTTTGATGGTAAGCCATATTGCGTCAGAATTTTCCACAAAGAATCTCTATGAATACTATCAAATGCTTTTTTGAAGTCGAAAAAAAAAAAAGCATTTGATAGTATTCATAGAGATTCTTTGTATAATGCATTATTCCACCATTATTTTCCTCACATTGCTCGATTGTTAATTTTAAGATTATTGAGTAACACTGCTTTGCTTTTGTACATTAGCTTTTGATCAAATGCAGTTTTCTAGTTTATCTGTTTTTTTTTTTCCTTTTTTTTTTTTTTAATTAACATAGAATTGTATATGTATTGGCTCATAAATTTGACAAATTATAGTGTTTGAGACTGTATGTGCAATTAAATTATTCTGATTTGTGCTAGGCTCATTCAGTGGAAAACTAGATAAGTTGATTAAACATCATGTTACATGTCTACATGTTAACCAACATTATTGTGTGTCCAGTATGTGGAGACAGTGATCTTGAGCTACCCATAGATTGTATTAGCATGCATATGAACCTGGGAAACAGTTTGACAAGATGGTGGCTCCCTTGCAACATTGAACCTAGCTAGAACAGCAAAGTGCTGTGAGATTTTTGTTTAACAAACAAAGGTGTGAAACTTGTTGAATTTTATCATTACATAAGGATTCAATATGGTGTCAGGTGTTTGAATCATGCACAAGCATATGAATGGAGGAAGAAGTTCAAGAATGACATTACTAGTATGAAGTTTTCTTTGGCAGAGTCTAGCATTCAGCGCAGTCACAGTAGACAACATTGCAGCCATGGAGAGCATGATACAGGAAAACTGGTGCATCACAGTCAAGGAGGCGGCATTACTATTAGGCATTAGGGCTATTTCATGTAATTCATGGTGAACTGAAGTTCCAGAAGATGTGCACAATGGGTACTCAAGCAGCAGTGCATGAGTGGTCTCACACCTGTCCAAAATAATTATTTTTCTGTGGGTATCTAGACAGTTGTCGCTGGCATAAGTGCTTTGAGCTAAAGTGGGACTATGTTGAACAGTGAAAATGTCATTATTTCAGTGTTGACAATAAATGCTCTGTAAACAAAAATTAGACAACAATAATTAGAATCAGAATAGGTAAAGCAGCAATGTCTTTCAGTAGCCTTGAAAAGTTGTGGAAATCAAAACTCATCAGTACAAACACAAAACTTAGACTATTCAAATCAAATGTACTATCAACCCTTACGTATGTGTGTGAAAGCTGGAAAACAACAACTTGGTATAGCGTGGAACAAATTCAAAACAAATTAGGAAATTAGAGAAATCGCCAATCAACCACTAATATCTTCAGTAATCAAGAAAAGACGATGGTCATATGTTGGACATGTGATGAGGAGAGATAATAACCGGATAACAAAGCAAGCCCTCATGTGGGAAACAACAGATTAGAGGAAAAGAGACCGACCCAGAGAGACATTGAGACGGACATTTATTAGAGAGAAAAGTGCAGCAGGAATCGGCTCCCTTAATGAGATAGAGTTGCTTGCACAGAACAGAGACAAATGGTGAGATTTGATAAAAGATCTTTACAGGGATTCAAAAACTGCTAGAATAAAAATTTAGATAAGAGAAAGAGTATCTGGGTCTATGCCCTATGGGCCGGCAATGGCTCGAATGGTCAATAGATAAATAGAAACTAAAAAACTTGGTTTTCCATTGAACATACCTTCTGTATGTGTTTATGTGCATACAAATCTCATGGCTAATATTTAGACTGGTAAATGTTTATTCATTTATACATATGTTTTTTGTGTGTGTTTGCATGCCATGAGATCCAAAAACTATGTTTTGCACACTGGAAATGTATTTGAAAAGAGGTGCTATATTTTTGACTGTGATTAATGATTAATACATTCATTAGTTACTCCCATCCCAAAGATAGATAGAAGTTCATTCATTGGACAAATACACTGGAAGTGAGCTCCTGAAAACTTGATAAAGTTAAGGAACTCAAAAATTGTAAAGATAAGCACTGGCTGAAAACTTGATAAAGTTAGGGAACTCAAAAATTGCAAAGATAAGCACTGGCTTTTTTATGTGCAAGTGCTCAGGATTTGTGCTGTGAAGTTAGAACATATATACTCTGACTACATTACAGCACTCTAGAACATTTTGATCTATAGGTTATTTAAGTGGCACATGGAATCCATACATTGATGGTTTCAGTTATTATCCAATTTCATGACATTGCATGACCCAACTCAGTGTCCACTTCCTGCACAAACTCCATTGTACCACTTCAATTTGGCTTTGATCTTGATTTTATTTTAAAAGATTTTTTTGAATAAATTCAATGAATGTTATAGCAATAACTTCAATGAGTGTTATAGTTATAACATCAGTGAGTGTTATAGTTATAACTTCCGTGAGTATTATTGAAATAACTTCAGAGTGTGTTGTAGCATGTTTAAGCAAAATGTTGTAAGTGTTGCTGTTGTTGCTGCATGCTACAGTGACATTAACTCTTCTGACTGCATGCTACAGTGACATTAACACTTCTGACTGCGTGCTACAGTGACATTAATACTTCTGACTGCATGCTACAGTGACATTAACACTTCTGACTGCATGCTACAGTGACATTATCACTTCTGACTGCATGCTACAGTGACATTATCACTTCTGACTGCATGCTACAGTGACATTAACACTTCTGACTGCATGTTTTTTTGCCACCAGCAACTCCCCCATTTCCTGTTTCTTCAAGGTCTCACCACCACCACCACCACCACGCAGGTAAACATTTTCACAATTTGCTATTTCTTGTCATGCTTGCTCTATATCTTTGTTATTTTTTCTTTCCATTATTCACAATTGTCATTTTCTTATGCATTTTTTAAATATTAATGAAACATTAGTTCTGTGAGAAAAAAAATATTGTGGCTTGATGCAGAAATATGTTTACATTAGTTTTGGGATAATAATTTCATTAATTTTCCATAACTATCCACTTTTTTTTTCATCTTGCTATGGACGGCTGATCAATAGTTAAACAAATCGTCATCGTAAAACATCCATTGTTATTGAAACAGAAACCTCAACTCTAAAACAGTCGACCTAGAAAAACAATAAAAGGACATTCAAGCAAGAGACAACAGCAGACATCAGCTCTCTCACTGAGATTGAGCAACTCTCATAGAACAGAGCCTTCTTCTTCTACCTTTCAGCAAGACATTCATTTTGTTAATGTTGAACATAAGACATTCATTTTGTTAATGTTGAACATAAGACATTCATTTTGTTAATGTTGAACATAAGACATTCATTTTGTTAATGTTGAACATCAGACATTCATTTTGTTAGTGTTGAACATAAGACCTTCATTTTGTTAATGTTGAACATAAGACCTTCATTTTGTTAATGTTGAACATAAGACCTTCATTTTGTTAATGTTGAACATAAGACCTTCATTTTGTTAATGTTGAACATAAGACATTCATTTTGTTAATGTTGAAAGCAAGACCTTCATTTTGTTAATGTTGAACATAGGACATTCATTTTGTTAATGTTGAACATAGGACATTCATTTTGTTAATGTTGAACATAAGACATTCATTTTGTTAATGTTGAAAGCAAGACCTTCATTTTGTTAAAGTTGAACACAAGACCTTCAGTCTAGTGGGACAAAAGAAGCCATATTCAGCATGAGGACATTGATTGAAAAATACATAGAAGTAAACAAACCAATATGTGCCTGCTTCATAGACTACACAAAAGCTTTCGATAGAATACACCATAATCAACTTATAGACTGCTTAAAAGATATAAATCTGGATAATACAGACATAAGACTAATATGTAATTTGTACTGGGAGCAAACAGCAATAATAAAATATAACTAAGGAGAGCTCTACACCCATTGATATAAAAAGAGAAGTAAGACAAGAATGCATCCTATCACCAAGCTTAATCAATCTTTACACTGAGCAAATCTTTAAAAACATCTCAGAGATGTCAGGCCTAAACATTAATGGAAAGATAATCAATAACCTAAGATATGCTGATGATACTGTACTACTAGCAGAAAATCCTAAAGATCTACAACAATTACTTAATGTAATAAACATGACAAGCAAAAAATATGGACTAGATATAAATATATAAAATACTAAAACTATGATCATAAACAAAGAAAATTCTCAAGACCTACAAATAAATATCAATACTAAAAAAAAAAAAAAAAAAAAAAAAAAAAAGAAGAAGAAAAGTGGTATGGTGACAGCTTTACGTGGTAATGGACGAAACAAAAGTCGACGTTTCGGCCAAGTAGGCCTTCATCTGGACTAACAACAAACACAAAAATTATATATAACGATATATAAACAAATCTAACTACATGGCGATAATATGCTAGATACTAAAGAGAGGAAAAATAAATTGGTCACTTCCCTGTGTTCCTGAGCTGGGTCAGTCTCGAAATGGTCTGAATTGATACGACAGGGCCGATATAAATCTCACTGACCAGGAAGTCAGGTGAGAAGACGGAAAGGAAGGGTTCTAAAAATATGGGGAGGTGGGTACAGGATATGTGTAAACTATGCACGTCTAACTCTGTGTATACAACCCGAACCGATGTGTAAACATAAGTATGTGTATGTAACAATGCATGCGTAAAAGCATAAATCGGCACATATATAGCCGCAAGGCCCACAAAAGAAAAACCCAAAGCAGCCTAAATGTGACAATACATGTGCAGACAAATGTATCCAAATATACAGATTAAGTAGCGCATGGAGGTATGGAATATGTAGTGGGTGTCCTATGAGTATGAGAGTGATATGTTCATACCTTGGGGGGGACAGCGAACCCAATTGGGCAATAAGGCGATTCTCAAGGGCGAACCTGCTGCGATTGCTAGAGTGACATGAGACAATGCCAGTAACTTGCATGTCGAGTTTACCACTATGTCCAGGGGAGTTGAAATGGGCAGACACCGGGCTGCCAGTCTTTTGCTCAACATCACGAAGATGCTCACAAAATCTTTCACTCAAGCGTCGTCCACTTTCACCCACATACGTCATCTGGCAGTGCTTGCATATTATGGTGTAGATGATATTCCGCGACACACAAGTGAAACCCTCCTTGATGTCAAATCGCTTATTAGGGAATAAGACCGAGTCGGTGCAAAGCACGTAGTCACAAGTTCTACAAACTCGACGTCCACAAGGAACAGTACCAAGGTGTTTGTGGTTTGAGCGGGGGAGGCGGCTAGTGACAAGAATGTCTCTCAGACTCTTGTCACGTTTGAAGGCGACCAATGGAGGATCACTGAAAAGTAGGCGGGTAGTAGGATCTGAGTGGAGAATGGAGCGATACCGGTTAAGGATCCTCACCGCAGCCAAGTTATGGGGGTGGTAGGTGAGGGTAAATATGGTCCTGTCAGAGGAACGGCGGGTGGATGGGTGAGTGCCACCGAACGGGGAATATCGAGAGCTCTCTTAAAGGCAGATTGGAGAACCGAATCAGGATAGAGACGACGCCTAAAGAAATTTAACATCAGGTGGGCCTGTTGAAGAAAATCGTGATCATCCTGGCAGATACGACGAAGTCGTAATAATTGAGAATATGGAATGGAATCTCTGCAGTGAGATGGATGAGACGAGGTGTAGAGAAGATAACAGTGGGCGTCCGTGGGTTTATAGAAGACGGAAGTGTGGAGGCTGGAGGTACCAATGGAGACGACCAGATCAAGAAAAGTGACGGACGAGGTAGAGATATAAGATGTAATCTTGATGGATTTGTGAAAGTTACCAATGTAGTCGATGAACCTGGAGATGTCATCTTCCGGCAAGTCAGTCAGTCCAAAGACATCATCGATGTACCGGAGGTATTTAATGGGCAGGGGGCCACGGTATGAATTCAGTATTTGATGTTCAAGGTAACCCATGAACAGGCAATCATAACTAGGACCCATCTTGGTTCCCATTGCTACACCACTGGCCTGGTCATAGAATTGGCCATTGAATTCGAAAGTATTAAGGTTGAGAACAAGTTCAGTGAGACGGAGGAGAGTAGAAGTATCCACGGATGGATGTTTTCTTTGGTCAAGAAAGAATTTAAGAGCTATAATGCCATCAGCATGAGGGATAGAGGTATACAGAGAGCATACGTCCAGGACGAAAAGTCGGTACGAGCGTTCCGGGGTAAGGGAAAGAGAAGAGAAGATAGTGAGAGCATGATTAGTGTCCTTGACGTAGGTGGGAAGGGATGTCACTATGGGTTGGAAAATGCTGTCGAGATAGTCGGATATATGTTCTGTAGGACAACTACATGCTGAAACAATGGGGCGACCAGGGTTATTAGGCTTGTGGATTTTAGGAAGCATGTAGAAGGAAGGTTTGCCTAGAGCACTGTCTGGGATGATGAGACGGGACGCGCTAGGAGGAAGGGATTTATCGTTGATAAGCTGTTTGATGGTTGAGCGAACCTTCTCATTGTTGCTAGTAGTGGAATCACTAGGGCAAGGTTTATAGAACGTGGTGTCAGATAATTGTTTGACGCCTTCTTGGATGTATAAGTCTTTACGCCAGACTACCACAGCTCCTCCCTTATCAGCTGGTTTAATGACGATATCCTCCCGACTACGGAGATTGGAGAGGGCTCGAAATTCGGCGGGAGTTAAGTTGGAACGAGGTACCCGTCGAATGGGGAGTTGCTCGATCTCACGAAGAGTAACCTGTGTGTATAAGTCGAGAGCCCTTGAGGCACCAGAAGGCGGTGTCCAATCTAATTTACGTGAATGAAAGCGAGAAAATTCATCAACATCGGAGGAGGATGAGGCGTCCGATTTCCCGCAGTGAAAGTATTCTAAACACATGCGTCTGTGGAGATCGTGGGCATCCCTTAGAAGACTGTGACGGTCACTAGTAGGGCGCACAGGGACACATTGTAACCCTTTAGAGAGAACTGCGCGTTCGTGATCCGATAATGTGAGGTCCTTAGGAATACAGATGACGCGGGAATGGTGGTCAAGAGGAGGTTGGGAGGGTGGTTGAGGTCGAAGGTCGGATATCTTCTTTTTGTGTTGAGAAGACATGAAGGTATAAAGCTGCCTGTTAAAGTTATGGATAGTTTCGCGAATAGGGTGATCGAAACTGATCGATAGAGAACGAATTTGGGATATTAAAATTCCACGTCTATCGCGGCAGCTGTTAAGAAGCCTAGAGTGGTTCGCTAGAACTGCCCTAATCCGTTGGAAACCGCATCGCCTTTCTATGTTATCAAGATGACGCATCTCGCTGGCGTAAGGGGAGTGAATGAAAGGCTTGAATTTCGAGAGGAAACCGCGTGGGACAATTCTAAGTCTAAGGCAGTTGTGGAGAAAATTAACGTGACAGGTGAATCTAGTCAATTTATAGGTTGTGAAAGCGAGGTCTTTAGAGAGGGTAGCGATGTCCTGTGGTAGATGTTGGAAGGCAGATAACGTGAACCGGCGGAGATGGTTACAGAACTGTTTGAGGGAAGGCATGTTAACTGATAAGAATGTTAGAGTAAAAAAAGACTGGATACCAGGCGGTCGAATGTGTGATGGTGGAAATAACTATCGTGTAATAATAACAGTGTGATAATATTAGTACTGGTAGTATAAAAACAATGTGAACGATAATGGTTTGCAAATAAAGTATTTGTGTGGACATATAGGACGATGTACAAACATAAAGTAGCAGCGGTATGGTACTAGTAGAGGTAAAGGCATCAAGATGCACCAAGATGCGTAGAGATGCGAAGCTGCTGTAAAGCTGATGATAATGGCGATACTAAAAAAAAAAAAAAAAAAAAAAAAAAAAAGAAGAAGAAAAGTGGTATGGTGACAGCTTTACGTGGTAATGGACGAATCAAAAGTCGACGTTGCGGCCAAGTAGGCCTTCATCATCTGTACAAATAAATATCAAAGTTGAAGGAATACATCTGGAGACAGTTCAGAGCTACAACTACCTGGGACATGCTATAACCAGTGATGGAAAATATACAACTGAAATAAACAAAAGAATAGGTATGGCAAAAAGTAATTTTAATGCCTTGAAAAATATACTAACATCAAAACAAATAACAGCAGGGCTAAAACTAAGAAAAGCAAAATGTTACATCTTCTCAATATTCCTATATGGTGCAGAAACATGGACATTAGACAAGAAAACAGAACAGAAAATTGAAGCCTTTGAAATGTGGATTTATAGAGAGAATAGGTAGAATTGGATGGAAAGAAAAGAAAACAAACGATGAAGTTTTAAAACAACTAAAAATGAAAAGAGAACCACTCAACACAATTCAAACAAGACAAATGAGATTTTTAGGGCATGTTAAAAGACAAAACAGTCTAATAAAAGTAATCTTAGAAGGGAAAATGCAAGGTAAAATAGGCAGAGGCAGACCAAGACTAACATGGACGAGTAAATCAAAAGATGGACAAGTCAACCTATGACAATCTGCACCATAAAAGCAAGAGACAGAGTGGAATGGTGCTCCATGGTAGCCAACTTTCGATGCAGAGACGGCACTCAATGATGATGATGAAAACCTTCAATCTATAAATGTTGAACGCAAGACCTTCAATCTATTAATGTTGAACGCAAGACCTTCAATCTATTAATGTTGAACGCAAGACCTTCAATCTATTAATGTTGAGCACAAGACCTTCAATCTATTAATGTCGAACGCAAGACCTCCAATCTATTAATGTTGAACGCAAGACCTTCAATCTATGAATGTTGAACGCAAGACCTTCAATCTATTAATGTTGAACGCAAGACCTTCAATCTATTAATGTTGAACTCAAGATCTTCAATCTATTAATGTTGAACTCAAGATCTTCAATCTATTAATGTTGAACGCAAGACCTTCAATCTATTAATGTTGAATGCAAGACCTTCAATCTATTAATGTTGAACACCAAAACCATTTTGAAGTTTAAGAGTTGAGTATGTTTAAAAAATAAAGAATGCCCTTCACTGTACGCCTTGTGGTGTAAAATAAATATAATGTTAGTGTCCTTCCTTTTCAATGACAGTTAGTGCATTTTATGAATGATGTGGTTAGTTTCATGACAGACCACTCTACTTTTATAGGGAAAATCTCTGGTATCTATTGTTAAAATTGGATGAAGTCTCAAAATGTGTCATTTTTCTGGTTGAGAAAATGTAATTCACAAAGTTGGTAATTGAACCTGGATTGTCTGATCAGCAGACAAGTGCACTAACCACTAGGTTACTGTGGCTTCAAGTGTATAAAGTTTCCACTTTTAAGATGCAACAAAAAAAATGAATACATTTTTACTAAAGAAAACTTGTGTGTATATCTTAAGAGAAACATTTTAAACAACCAAATAAACATTTGTACACATTAATTTGTAAAGTATCTCATTACTTCATTGAGAAACACTTTGTACAAATCAGATTTAAGGCTTCTCTTTACTGCATTGAAAAACAGTTTGTACAAATCAGATATAAAGCTTTTCATTACTTCATGGAGAAACACTTTGTACAAACCAGATTTTGAGGCCAGACTTTTATTTTCAGGTGGAGGAGGCCAAATCATAAATCCTGGTGGGACACTACAACATCAGCAGACCATGCAGTACCAGCAATATCAGGTGAGATTTTGTTTTAGATATAACAAATAGCAACATAGATATTTAGTCTGTTTGTACACATTTTACAACTATATTGTTAATAATGCCTGGATTGTATTTGTATGTCTCGTTACATTTCCAGTTCTCAAATTTTAATTTTTTAACATGAACTGGTGCTCGTAAATTGTTACTGTTAACTGTTGATTCAGCTTTAAGACTCATGATATATGAGTACAGCCATCCATCACAAACAATATTGATAACAGCTTGAGATATATGTTCTGTCATACTTCTCCTTTCATTGCAATTGGGGCATTCCCATATCTGCACCATTGCATGGCCCAGTATTTCTCGAAGCAGATGCAGACAGTTTGTTTCTGTAAGGTGTAGATTATAGATACATCTGTTTTTCCCACTAAGCACTCTGGATCGACCAGATCCCTTTTCCACCTTTGGACTCCTCAGTCACTCAATGTATACATCCTTGTCCCATCCATCCCCCTCCTCTTCTATTAAGGAGTGAAGAACAAACTTGGTGATGTCTTCTTTGTCAAGAGTAAGGCCTCACTCAGTTCCAGAGCTGCCAGTGAGTTTATTAGCTATTTCATTGCTGTGTACACTGGTATGCCTGGACAGTAAACCCAGGTTAACTCACTTACTTTAGAACATCCACTTCTGCCACAGACACTGTCTGTCAAACTTCTGTAGCATACTCTGCAAGTCAGTCACCAAGATTGTGTGATCCACGTTCTGTGCAAGTAGCCATGTTATCACTGCCATTGGTGCATCTGTCTCCATTCTCATGCTGAATATCTTAATGCTAAATTTGCCAGATTTCTTAGCCACTTCTCACCATGTTGGTATACCACAAAACCCCAACCGCTTCTGTATATGGAAGTGACTGTGAATTATAATTCTATCACAGAATTCTCTGCCACAAGTGGACCACATATGGTCAAAGTAGATACATATAGGCTGACACATTTGGGTGTTTATTGCTCAATCCTTCCAGTTGGAACATTCTATCTCTGTTCCAACAATATTACTTTTGTCTTTAGTGATAATGTTCTGTGTCATGGTGAATGGACCTTTCATTGAATTGTCCAGGAGGTAACGTTGATAGTCAACTTTTTTAGAAACACTTTAATGAGAATCATTGAAGTGTTTCTTTTGACCATCCAGCTGCTTTCTGAGCTCAAAATATAACATCTAATTTATTTTGAAACATTTTTATTTTACATGCAGACAATATGCTTAGCCCATTTCACTTGTGCCTTCTGCAACAACAAATAGAGATACCTTCAATTTTGGCATTCTTGCAGACTTTGGCTTCTTGTCAGCAGTAGCAGGAGGGAAATTCCTCAATAGTTATCGCAGGATTGATGATTGTTCATGATCTTGTATAGGTGGACAATAATATCATCTTGCAATTTTCAAGGAGCTTGTTCCTTGTCTGAAGTTATTGTCTTTATTACTCCCATTATACAGCCTCTATCAACATTGAACAGTGCTTTTTATGAATCTTAGTCATGTTTGTGTTGCTAAGTCTGACTCATTTAACATTTAGTTGTAATTTATCCTATTAAACTCTGTGTTGATGATTTTGGACCATGTAATTCATCTCAAAATACTCATTGACATTGATCTAAAGCTGTAGCTGAAAATGTCCATTAAAATATATTTAGTACATAACATGATGTCAGAAAACATTAATTTTGTCTAAATCCAAATGTTATTTGTTAGCTAATCTTAAAAAGAATAACCTTCAAGAATTGCTATTAGTTTGTTAAGTCAGTCCTGTTTTTTGTAGAATGTGTTTGTCTTGTGTTATAAGTTTTTGTAGAATATGTTTATCTTGTATTATCAATTGTCTGTGGTTTAAGACTTTCTGCAAAAAATTAATATTATTGCAGTATTTTTTGCTAGCACCTCAAAAAGCATGTGCTTTTGTTAATTGTTAAAAACATGTCTTAGCACAAAATTGTTTACTTGTTGTGTAAACATTTCTGCACAAAATATGTTCGGACTTTGAGCATTTCTAAATAGCTTTCCCCCTATTTTCTTAACTGTTTAAAACTTGGAATGTCTAATTGGTATGCACCGTGTCATCACAATTATTTATACAACAGTTTTATCATTTGAATGTTTCTTTAATGAACTTAATATATGTTCATTACTTCTAAATCAATAAAGATTAATTGCATGTGTCTTCTAAAGAGAACTACCTGACCTATATCAATTAAATAATTTTGACTTGTATTTTGCCAGTTGTTCCATTTTAATGATTTAAAAAAAATGTGTTTTAATCTATTAGAACCAGCAGTACCAGACCCAGACCTTGCGTCATGATGGACAAGAACAGGCTACTCTGCACATCGACACCAGTCCCAGGATGTTTGTTTCCCAACAAAGTCCATCTGCTGGAAGGTAAAACAATAGACACCCATCAGCTGAGACAATAAATAATTCATTCTTTCAGTTCTGTAAGATATTTGGCTTCAAATGTCATCAATTATTCCAGACTTTTATCCACTTCTTGCTTCATAAGTTTAACATATACCCTACATTTTAGCCATATCAATTTATTCTTTGCTTGTTGATGTATTTGTCAGTGTTCTGTAATTTTAACATGAAGTCAAGCTTTCAATGTAATTGCTTAAGTTTTGTTCAATATTTCCATTATTACCATTAGTATATGTTTTATATTGTTACTTTCTTAACCCATCCATATTTGCTTTGTAACGTCGTGGGAAGCTACAGCTTTGTGTGTTACAATGGTAGCCTTTGCACCTACTCCTACAGGATTTCTGTAAAACTGTCAGTCCATCTGACCCGTGGTCTTTATAATCTTCAAGCCAAATTGTTGGCTGCTGTAGTTGATGATGATGATGATGATGCGTTCGTCCGATGATTTGAGGTATTCTAATGGATACGAACCGTAGACTTCCTCCTCGTCATCCGCCCTTAAAAGGACGTTAAGTGGACGTAGTTACGTTGTGTTGAAGTTTGCAGTGTAACACTGTGATATCTGCGCCTTTCGGCCCAACACATCCGATTTCAGCCGACGCTTTTTTGTGTACCGGGTTCGTCTTCCCACTTCGATCCCTGCTCGCTTGGCCAGACTAGACAGGTTAGTCTGTTTCTAGAGGCACCACGAAGAGGTGTAGCAGGGTCTGGATGGTTCTGGTTCACCGATCCTGGCGCAAGCCATCAGTTGTGAGTCACTGACGACTTCCAGCTCTGGTGCTGGGGGGGCGCGCCTTCGCCTCCGGCTGCTGTAGTCATGTAATTTTATTTAAGTTACACCCTACTGACTTGGTTAAACCACTTCATATTGTTTCTCATGCAGGACATGGTTACATTAATGTTTCTGAATGCCATTATTTCTCGTTTTACCTTTATTTTTATAATCAACAATAATACTTTTCTTTTCTTGCTTGTTTAGTGGCCAGGTGACTTAAATGTTGGCATAGTTTCTATCTTGATTTCCTATTTTTCATGGTGTATATTGTTACCAATAAATGATTATTTGTGTTTATAGTGAGAGAGACAGAGAGAAAGAGAGAGAGACATTGACATTCATTTAATATTTTTTAAATAAAGGAAATAGATAAAGAAACAATGAACTCCAGAATATATCAGATGCATAAAAACCATGCACTTTGCCTGTATCATTGTCTAATTTTTTTTTTATCTTAATTCCTTTTACCTTGAAGATAATGGATGTCTCACAACAATGTCATATTTCAGTGAAATATTACATTTAACAAGATGGGAGTCAAGACTGGGGAGTAAACACTCTGTGTTTCTTCAGAATGGCGTGTGTTAGGTGTGAAATGTACACAAAAATGTGGTTCCAACAGGATGTATTTAATCAATTTAATATGCAAAGTAAGGACGAACCTGTGACAGGCCCAGCAAGCCTATGTGGGAGTTATTTTGTTAATTTCTTGTCTTCAAAGCCATACAATTTCTAATAAGGAGATTACTACAACAATGGCAATCAGTGAACACTCATTAGTTCACAACAAGCCATGTCTCCAAATGAGTTACAAAACTCAGAGCTACATCTTACACAGAGTATGTTCATTCCAACATTGTGCTACCAATGTCAAACATGGTCACTTATGTCAAAGCATAAAAGAAAGCTTATCACTACATTGATGTCTGAGTAAAGTGCTTGGAGTAAGACAGAATCAGAAATGACATTATAAGAGAAAGAGTAGGCATTGAGCCAATCCTAACACATAAACACAGAAACAATAAATAAACTGGTTCACACATCTAGAAGGAAGGTTGTATGATTCCTTACCATACAAAGCATATTTTAAGAGACGAGAGGGCAGAAGAGCAAGAGGCAGACCCAGAGAAAGATGAACAGACAACATCAAAGAAATGCTACAGTATCAATTGACAATGAGTGAAGCTGCCAAAAGGGAGAGAACCAGGACTTTGTATTTCCCTCAACACCTAGATGGGTACAAGAGAAAGTGAAGAAAGAAAAGAAAGGAAAAAAAGAAAGATTACATTTAACAAGGCCACAGCACTTGGAGGTGAAGGTCCAAATCTCTTCCTTGCTGTTATTACCTTCCCCACCCCAGTGAGCCAGATACCCAATCTTTCTTCAGCTGGGTTAACTTGGAAGTTCCAAGCTAGGATTTACCTCTTTCCGTACGTTTCGCCGCACTGTACGCCATTCCGATTTTGGCAGCATATGTTTCGCTGCATAGTGCGCTGTCGCTGAGTTTTAATAGTGTGAAGCCATCAAACCATATTCTTTTTACATGTCTTGTATCATCTTGATATTGGTGAAATCTAATAGCTTGTTCAATTATCTAAACATTCATATATAATATGTTATACGTTAGAGAAATATAAATATATAGATTGATTCTTAAAACCATGAACAATTTTATCAATGAAATCTCTTCCGTTGCGTCGATAAAAGCTTCCGTACGGAAAGAGTTAACCACATTCACTTTACCACTAAAAACAAGCCCATTACCACTATACTGCTAATGTTTTCTGTCTTACATTTATATATAGCCACTGGCATCTTGTCAGACGATTGCTATCAAGCAATCATTATAAATCAGTAGGTTCATAAATATTAGTGACTTATGCTGGATGTTGTTTCTGCTGAACAGCTTCTCTCATGGCTGAATCTGCCAATACTGGATAGACAGATTCAACTGCAGAATGAACAAGATATATTTGTGGTGCCTGGCCTTGTCTTCTTTCTCTTGCACCTGTTGTCTTCTGAATTTTATATCAGTACTGCCTCGAAAGATGCTGTGTCATTTTTTATATTTGTTCTCCATGTGCTACGATCTGCAGCCAGGTTGTCCCAATTTCTTTCACTGATAGAGAATTCACACAAGGAAGCCCTGTAAACATCCTTATATCTTTGGACTTGTCTGCCCTTTAGTCCCTTTGCATCCCTAAGTTCACCATACAATATTTGTTTGGGAATATGATTGTTTTCTATTCTTCTTACATGACCCAGCCACCTTAGTTTTAGCATAAACATTTGATATAGCTACTATGGTCTCTGGGAGCCACGATAGCTCAGTGGTTAGTGAACTGGACTACAAGGGACAAGGGGTAGGGTTCAATCCAACCGATGGCTTCCGGGTTCACCCAGCCTTAAATGGGTACCGGATTTTTTTCTGGGAAAGTAAAGCAGCACGGGCGTAATACCGACCACATTACCCCAAAAATCATGTGCTGAAGGTCTGTAAAATATAGGGTCACTAACACCATATTTCCCTATACGCCACTTGTCGTGACGGGGGTACTTTACTTTTTTTTTTACTATGGTCTCTAATCTACCAGGGGGATGTAAGTATTGAAATATTCCTGTCTGAATTCCAAACTGAACTATAACCCTGGGATTAAATGTGTTGGTTCTTTTTCATTTTCTTCATTTTCATCAAGTGTTTGAATTTTGGATCAATAGGAAAATGGGGAGAATTGGGTGGGGGAAAAGAACACAAACAAGGAAGTGCTGAATCAGCTGAAAATGAAAAAAGAACAACTTAACACAATTCAAAAAAGACAACTGAAATTTTGTGGACATGTGAAGAGACAGAGGCAGATCAAGACTAGAGTGGACAAGACTGATAGTATTAAAAAGTAGACAGGAAAACCTATGACAATGTACACCATCAACACAAAAGACAGAGTAAAATGGCGCTCCATGGTAGTAAACCTTGGATGTGGAGATGGCACCCAATGAATGAAAAATGTGTACTGATGGTCATATTTTTATGTAAAACTGTTGAAAATAGACTTTGAATAAACAGCACAATTTTTTAGCACATCCAACATTTTTCATAATTTAAAATTTTTTCACAGACTTGTATAATTTACATTTTTATCTAATTTTCATGAAAGCATAGAGAGCTTAGCACTCCTCTTTATGAATGTAATTTATCATTCACACTACTAATCTGGTTTTTCTGTTGCTTTAACTTATCACTTTATACCCCGCAGCCCCTCATCTCCAGACAATGTGAACACATTCAGACAACAGATGTCTGGTTCAGCAGGCAGTCTGGGACCACAGTTAGTCAGAGGTCAGAGTTCACCAAGTGTTTACATAGGATTGTCTCGAAGGGAAAGTCTCTCTTCTCTGACAGGTCAGAATCTCTCAGACTATGCTATTTATTTCAAATTAGCTTGTGAAACATTAGGCCATTAGACTGTGGACACAGACTCAAATTTTCCAAAGTTACATATTTTGTCATGATTTTTGTATGTGTCGTGTTTCTTTATGTGTCATGTTTCTTTACTCACTTATCCATGGAAGAACTGGAAAACAACTAAAAAAAATAGAAAATAAACTAGATATATTTGAAAACAAATACCTCAGGAAAGTGCTTCAAATACCATTGAATGAATTAAAGACTGGTGCAGAAATAAGAGAAATGACTAAGCATCTAAAAATAATATCATATATAATCAAGAGAAGAAAGTGGTTACGTGTTGAGAAGAGACAACAAGAGAATCCCAAATCAAGCCCTGAAATGGAAACCAGAACGTAAAAGAAAAAAGAGGTTGACCTAGAGAAATACTAAAAGAAAATACTGAGATGAGAAACAACAGCAAGCATCAACTCCCTTGCCAAGATCTTCACCCAGAACAGGGATGCATGGCAAGATGCAATGCAGGTCTGACACTTTTGACAAAATCTGACACTTAATAGCAAAGATTGTCGCACATGGAGAGTCTAAAGTTTCTGCCCTAAGTGCTGTCTTCAGCTTGAAAGAACAATAGATATGTTTGTTATTAACAAAAGATGTTTGTTTATTTACCATGGGTGTTTGTTTTCACTTAACATCCTGCTTTGTATACTGTGCTTCTTTAGTTATCATGTTTTTCAAACACTGTTACTCACATAAACAGTGCTACACACATAAACACTGTTACTCACACAAACAGTGCTACACACATAAACACTGTTACTCACATAAACAGTGCTACTAGCACAAACAGTGCTACACACATAAACACTGTTACTCACACAGACAGTGCTACACACATAAACAATGTTACTCACATAAACAGTGCTACTAGCACAAACAGTGCTACTCACACAAACACAGCTACTTACACAAACAGTGCTGCACACATAAACACTGTTGCTCACACAAACACTGTTACTCACACAAACACTGTTACTCACACATACACTGTTACTCACACAAACAATGTTACTCACACAAACACTGTTACTCACACAAACACTGTTACTCACACAAACAATGTTACTCACATAAACACTGTTACTCACACAAACAGTGCTACTCACACAAACAATGCTACTCACACAAACACTGTTGCTCACACAAACACTGCTACTCACACAAACAGTGCTACTCACACAAACACTGCTGTGTATTTGTCACACCCAAATATTTGAAATAAAATATAAAAATAATCAGCATCATCAAGTACCAAGCCTGCTGGCGTAGGTGATCATGTCTCTCCACAACTTTTGATCTCGACAGTTATTTATCATTTCTGTTGTTGACCTTCTGCCAGGTCATTCTCTTAAGCTGTCTGATATCTTTTCTCTTTGCTTCCCTCAATCTCTTCGTCCCTCAATTTTCACCGTTGTTTACTGAGTTAATGAAAATAAAAAAGAGAAAAACCTACTGTACTTTAAATGATTCTGAAAAAGTTGTCTATTTACCTACAGAAAAATACAATAAAATACAATAAAATACACAAATACAGAGAGGTTAAACAAAAGATTAGACAAATTATTAAAACATTTTCGGATGTACATTATTTTCAGCATTAGATCAACTAAATTTATTACTTTCATTAATAATAGATCATACATTTCCTGTACCAGCTTGATCAAGTCTGTCTGTCCATTCAATAAAAATCATCAAACATTTATAAAAATAAGTGATGTATGTAGAAAAGGTAGCACAAAATTGTTGTAGATTGAATCAGCAGTTTGCTGTTCCAAAACAATCAACTCATGAAAAACATATTATGATAGTTTTATAACACTTTTCTTATTTGCCAGTTGTTCATTTTGTTTTATTCTAAACAATTTTACTGTTCCTTCAGTCATCCAAGTTTTATTATAATGTCTTCCTCTGCAATCAGTCATTTCTGCATCTTCTTTTTCATTGTACCAAAATTTTCTATTATATAATCCCAAAAATGTATTTTCTGCCTCTCTCTCTCTCTCTTCTCCTCTCTCTCTCTCTATCTCTCTCTCTCTCTATCTCTCTCTCTTTTCTATAATACAAATAACTATTATATATAGTCAAATGTATTTTCTGCCTCTCTCAAATAAATATATTTTCTGCCTTTCTCTAATTTCTAAAACATCAATAATGTGTATATATAGTCAATGTATTTTCTGCCTCTCTCTAACTTCTATTAACACCAATCTCTTAAGCAATATTGGCTTTCTCTATACATATTTACTTTCTAAAATATACTTGGTACATAATGAATTTTCCCCAGAAACTGTTTCCATCAAGTGATTCTATTAATTATTGTAAACTGAACAATTTCAAGTTGAGTGTCAAGTCAAAAGTAATCAATCTTTTTTTAACAAACATTGTTTCCAGAAAAAGAAATGTAATGAACATTATTTGCACACATCAGTTTCAAATTTGCTGTATTAATATGAAGTGAAAACACATAACAAGCAATACAAAATTGTAATATTTATACAATGTTGATAAATTGGTGCAAAAATTTCCTTCAATCTTATAATCAAACCAAGAAGGCTTTGTTAAGTGATGTGACTTAGTGAGTCACATAAGACTAGACAAAGACTCAACAGTCACACTTAACAACATATCCTTTATAAAGACATAATGAGCTGGAGGAGATGTCAAGTGTTTTGAACTTCAGCCAGATACTATCTCTCACTGTGAGAAGGCTCTCAGTAGTTAGTGCAGTGTACAAAAAGTCATCAACAATGCTGGATGAGGTGTTTGTTTATCTCTTAGGTTTGTTAATTATGAATTACTTCTTATGTTATTTTTGTATATGAGAAAGTTATTTCTGTATTTAAATATAGAAAACTAGGCACATATGTATATTTAAAATTCAAGTTTAACAAATAAATAATACTTTTCATTTCTACAGATGCAGACATGGTGCAAGCCACTCCTAAATTTGTAAAAGATACTTCAAAATATTGGTACAAGCCAAATATTTCTCGTGAAGAAGGTATATCAGATCATTTAAAACACAGAATGCTGATAAAAGTTTGATAATTTTACATTTATAGGTTAATAGGTTTTAATTTCAGTGTAGCTCCCTCTGTTCATTCAAGGTGCTATTGTTTTCTTGTTTGTATACATTATGTAACTTTAAGTTATAAGTGAAATAATAAATAAATATTTATAACAAACAGACAATTATTTGGTAAGAAACAAACAGATTACAAAGAGACTACAGTATTTTTATAGCATTCAGAAACATCCATAAACTACAGTATTTTTATAGCATTCAGAAACATCCATAAACTACAGTATTTTTATAGCATTCAGAAACATCCATAAACTACAGTATTTATATAGCATTCAGAAACATCCATAAACTACAGTATTTTTATAGCATTCAGAAACATCCATAAGCTACAGTATTTTTATAGCATTCAGAAACATCCATAAACTACAGTAATTTTATAGCATTCAGAAACATCCATAAACTTCAGTATTTTTATAGCATTCAGAAACATCCATAAACTTCAGTATTTTTATAGCATTCAGAAACATCCATAAACTACAGTATTTTTATAGCATTCAGAAACATCCATAAACTTGAGTATTTTTATAGCATTCAGAAACATCCATAAGCTACAGTAATTTTATAGCATTCAGAAACATCCATAAACTTCAGTATTTTTATAGCATTCAGAAACATCCATAAACTACAGTAATTTTATAGCATTCAGAAACATCCATAAACTACAGTAATTTTATAGCATTCAGAAACATCCATAAACTACAGTATTTTTGTAGCATTCAGAAACATCCATAAACTACAGTAATTTTATAGCATTCAGAAACATCCATAAACTACAGTAATTATTTGTAGATGCTGAGTAGGCAGTGTGCTGAGTCCCTTGGTCCCTTGTGACAAGGCGCTGTGTGAAGGAGTATTGGTTTTCTTCCTAGAATGGGCTTCCTATTTTTCTTAGTGTTTTCTGTTGTTTGTTCATTGATTTTTTTCAGGTGTTATAAATAAACCCTAGTCTCCGTGTAACTTTATATCACGTTTGTACTTATAATTAGGTAATAATAGGTCAGTACATTTTTATCATAATTACTTCATCTTCTTTTCTTCATTTTCTTGATCATAGTTTGTATTTGTTTGCATTCACCCAACAATTTTACTTCTTGTCTGTCCTTAAAGAACTTTCATTGATATAAGTTGTCTTGTACTGTATTTGTTTGCCATGATATCTGTGACTTTTGACCCAGCATATCTTCAGCATGGCATATTGTAGGTACAGCTTACCTTCCTTCTTCAATCCCTACTCACTCTGCAAGATTAGTTAGTTTGTTTCCAGTGACACCACTTGGAGGTGGAGTTCTATCTGATTAGTTCTAATTCACTGATTCTCATACCAGCAGTTAATTGAGTTATTGAGTTATTTGCTGGTCATCATCATTGCACTCCGAACATGTCCATAGTTGAATTTGTCGCTGAACGTCGATGCTGTGGATGGTCTAGACTCATGTGCACTTACTCAGTCGCACGGTACAGAACCCAAAATTGTTATATAATAAATGATTAACATTTATATTAATTCATGATTAACAGCCGTTAATTATGAGCCATTGACTATTTTTACCTCTTATTGAAAGGGTCTCGAAGGCACCATAAAAAAGTTATCTCTTGTTTCGCTTCACTATTTTATTAATAGTGTTTATTTTTCAGATCTTCTTAAACAAATAACCTCTAAAAATATATATATATCTATTGACCTTTCGAGCCATAGCCGGCCCGTAGTGCGTAGACCAAGATACTCCCTCTCTTATCTGAATTTTTGTTCTAGCAGTTTTCAATTCTTTTAAAGATATTTTATCAAATCTTGCCATTTGTCTCTGTTCTGTGCAAGCAGCTCTATCTCATTGAGGGAGCCGATTCCTGCTGCTCTTGCCTCTCTCATCAATGTTCTTCTCAGTGTCTCTTCCTCTTTTCCTCTTACCTGTTGTATATATATATATATTTTGAATACCCAGAATTATCATTGAAGAAGGAATCACTTTGATACTTTATAAACTGTAAAAACATTTTCTGTATTTTGTTGCCAGCCATTCAACTATTGAAAGATAAACAACCTGGCGCATTTGTCATACGAGATAGTAACTCCTTCCCTGGAGCTTATGGCCTGGCCTTGAAAGTGGCCACAATTCCTGCAAATGTACAGGCCAAGTCCTCAGGTAGGTTTTCTTTCATTCTTATGACATGCTACTTGCATTTGTTAAAAAGGACATGTGGTTGGGTTTGGTCTTGATTGATGGCTACTGGTTTCACCCAGATTGAAGTGGATATCAGGTTTTTCATGGAATGTAGGACAAACTGGCATGACACTGACCACATCGCCCACAAAATGTGCCATTGGTTAATGAAAAATATAAGCACTAAGACCAGTTACTCATGCACCACAAAGCTTGGATAGAACCAATTTACTGTCTTTAGATTACTTAATGTATCATTATTGTTCAGTAAAGAGTAGCAATGTATCATTATTGTTCAGTAAAGAGAAGCAATGTATCATTATTGTTCAATAAAGAGTAGCAATGTATCATTATTGTTCAGTAAAGAGTAGCAATGTATCATTATTGTTCAGTAAAGAGTAGTATGGGAATGGTCAGTTGGTTTCAATGTGGTTACAGAGTGTACTCAATATGTAATAAAATTACGTCAGCAAAACGTTTTATCATTATCTCTTATTCTGAAGGCTGTTACAAATATGTTTTTTTATTTTCTTTTTGTTTTAGGGTTCATTTACAGCCATAACAGTCTGAGTGTTATTGTAAAACAATTCTGCATAAATAATAATTGTAATTCTTATTTTACACAGGCAAATTGCCTGACACTTTTGCTTCATGATCACATGAAGGTGGAATACTAATGTTGAGGAACACATTATGGTAAATCAGTTACCTTTTATAAGAGACTCACCTGGCATTTGCTGACTGAGATGTCTCGAATTCCTGAAATTTAGTCATTCTCAATAGAAGTTGAAAGATGTGACTGGCAGAGAGGATAAGGGATGTGTAGTCAATGAGTAACAGGAATCATTATTAAGCTTATACTTTAACATTTGCAGAAATAAACCAAAAATTGCTTGGGGCTGCTATAGTTCACCATCATCACTTTGGTCTGCCTATATTTGTGGTAGATTATGAAGTTATCACCTGTTTGGAGTTTTTTATCTACTTGTATTACTTTTAAAAATGTACACTATTTTCTCTGTTATATCTTGAAGTCTTATTTTTTACATTTCAGGAGATCCCCAAGCAGACTTAGTCAGACACTTCCTGATAGAACCCACACCCAAAGGAGTTCGACTGAGAGGATGCAGTAATGAGCCTGTTTTTGGTGAGAGAGCAATCTTGTAAATCATGCTGTACTTCGTTGATCATCATGCATCACACCTAATGTGTTAAAGTTTCCAGCTATAGTGCTGCTAAGTGTATATTGCTGAATGTTCTAAGAGCTTTATACTGTTGTTGTATACTTTATACTGTTGTTGTATACTTTATACTGTTGTTGTATACTTTATAATGTTGTTGTATACTTTATAATGTTGTTGTATACTTTATAATGTTGTTTGTTTTGTGTCCGTTTGTAGAGTTTGTTGTTTTCAGGTCTTGATTATTGCAACCTGAACTTTCAAACAATTTTGATTTATTTCTCATGCATCTTTCAACACATTCAACCTTTAACAATATTTTCTAATCAGAGTTAAATGAAAAAACAGACATGCACCCTTGTATAAGAGGCATGGGCTGTTAAAAGTAACCAGCTCACAGCTGAAAGAGATTTAGTCCAAGACTTACTTATCATTCAATTTGTTGATATATGTGATGGGAACCTAATAAGCTCTCAAGATCTCTGGCTAGCTATTTTACAAAACATACAAGAAAAGGACTACATTTTAACCAAAGGTTTTCATTATGTTTCTAGCTAAACATCAAAACTGATAATTAACTGAAGAAATAATATAATATTTATAAAATATTTGTAATTTAAAGAAAAAAATTAAAAATGATCAAAGTGGGTAAAAAGTGTAAGATTAAACATATATAAACATAGCGGGCCAGCTGCATATAAGACCTGACAGAGCTCTGAGGTGTTTTTATATCAAAGTTTTATAAACTGGCCATAGCCACCATATCTTCTTCTTAACTGTTCACAAGCTAAGTTGGCACAACTGTGTTGTGTCTCTAGTTTACAGCAAGCCACCATATCTTCTTCTTAACTGTTCACAAGCTAAGTTGGCACGACTGTGTTGTGTCTCTAGTTTACAGCAAGCCACAATATCTGTCCTTTCAGCTTGACCCATATCTTTGATACAGGTGCACTTTTAATTGCTGAAAAATTGTGTCTGGGCAGTGGATATTTTGGCCTATTCTTTGTTATTTTTAACTACCAAGGATGCTTAATCATGTGCTGCGTGCACTCAGGACTCCTCTCTGAGAGGACTAGACCAAAGATCTCACTACCCAGAGACCAGGGAAATGTAAAACCATGAAGAAACCATGGATCTGAAGAAAAAATTATTTGAAACCTTCTTGTGCAAAGGCCAATGTCTTACCTCTAGCCACCCAGCCACTATATTATTTCCATTTGTAAACAATAATTACAGAACTAAAAATACTCAATTATTTTTATCTAGAGTTAAAGTATAAGACTTGATTTTTTTATTCTTGATCCTTCCCATGCAGTTAGACGTCACATAAGGCTTGTAGTGTTTTTTGCCACTCATCCATATTCTGGGCGAGATGTTCCATCTATCTAATGAGTCTATGACTGCCAACATTTCTTCTCTTATTTGTTCTTTTTGGTGTCTCTTTAGGTCTTCCTCTTTTTCTGTATCCTGATGTTTCCCATGGAAGAGCCTTTTTGAAATTCTCTTGTTGTATTTTCTCAACACATGCCTGACATATGTCCATCATCTCTTCCTAATTGTAGATGAGATCTTTGGTTTCATGACCATTTCTCTTATTTCAATATTGGTCTTGAATTCATTCCATTAAATTATAAAACTTCAGGGGCAAATAAAAATATCTGTCACTGAGGTAAAAGGTATCAAACCTATCTAATTAAAGTACTAGAATGACATTAAATTATGAAGCTACAAATATAACACAGATTTATCTATTAATATTATACGAGTACAATATTAACTACTACTGTCCGAGTGACCGCCCACTAGCACTAGACACAATTACATTAAAAGAAATAATAATTGTATGTGGAGACTTTAACAGCCATTCACAGAGCTGGGGCTATGAACATATGGACAAGAGAGGTGAAGAGCTTGAAAATTGGCAGGATGACAATGGGCTTATACTATTAAACCAGGCAACACATCCACCAACATTCTACTCCAGATCATGGCATACCACATCTGCACCAGACCTTGCTTTCCATTCACCAGACCTGGATTGGAATATCACACGTATTGTTGGGAAACAACTTGGAGGCAGCGACCACCGACCAGTCTTTTTAGTGGTACAAAATAAGGCCATTAGGGAGAGCAGCACTCTCTCCAGATGGAATTACAAAAAGGCAGACTGGAAAATGTATCAACACTACACCAGTGTACTGACTAAAGATATAAATACAGATAGAGACATCAACAAAATAGTTGATGAATTCAGTAGACTAATAATACAAGCTGCCAGTGAAACAATACCTAGAGGGGCACGGAAACACTACAAACCATACTGGAGTAGTGAACTAGAGCAACTGCACAATGACATGGAAACATCTCGAAAGCAAGCAGAAAATAACCCTTGCCAAGAACACCACAATAACTACCAGCATGCTAAAGCCAAATTTCAATAGCTAAACTACAAGCCAGATGGAGAAGTTGGAAAGAGAAAACAGAGTCCTTGAATCTTGAACGAGACACAAGAAAAGTGTGGAAGCTTGTAAAACAGCTGAATGATGAGGGTACAGAAAGGAACACCAAAATTACACTGAAGAAGGATGGAAACATTCTAACAGGTAAACATGCAGCAAATTACTTTGCAGACTCCTTTGCAAATGATAATAATATTGAAATTAGCCTAGAGAAACGACAAGAGACCCGTTTAAAACAACAAAATGCAAGACAAGAAGAGACCACACATGAAGTCATGGAAATACCCATTACACAAAGAGAGCTAGAGCTGGCAATATCCAAATTAAAAATGAAAAAGTCACCAGGCAGAGACGGAGTGTCCAATGAAATGATTAAGAACTTGGGAACTGCAGCTAAAGCAAAACTACTGCAGATCTACAACATTTGCTGGATCACAGGTAGAGTGCCACAGGCATGGAGAGAAGCAATTATGATACCATTACTAAAGCCAGGAAAAGATGGTTCAATGACATCCAGCTATAGACCAATCAGCCTTACAAGCTGTTTGTGTAAAACAATGGAACGTATAATCAATCTCAGACTGCAGTGGTACCTGGAAAGTGAAAATCTCCTTGTCCCACAACAAGCAGGCTTTAGACAGTGTTACTCTACCGAAGATCAGGCAACCTATCTTTCCCAGGAAATTGAGGATGCTCAAGAAAAGAAACTGGTACTAGCAGCATGGATAGACCTAAAGAAAGCATTTCATATGGTATGGAAGGAAGGGCTTTTGAAGAAACTGATAAATTATGGAGTAAATGGCAGGATGTACAAATGGGTCAAAGCATACCTGCATAACAGGAGAGCCAGAGTGCAACTGGATGGTCTTAAGAGTAAAAAGGTCTTATTGCGCCAGGGCATTCCACAGGGAGGGGTACTATCTCCAACACTATTTCTGATCTACATCAATGACCTAGTTACTGAACTACCACGTGGCATCAAAGTGGCAATGTATGCAGATGATTTGGTAATGTGGTGCACAGAAGAGTATGCAACAGTGGCCTCCAAATTGCTACAAAGAGCTATGAATGCACTGAATTCATGGACAAATAGATGGTGTATCAGCATCAATACAGACAAATGCAGTACTACACTTTTCACACTCTCCCCAAAACAAAAAGCAGGAGCCATCTACATAAACAATGAGCCTGTGAAAGAAGACATACAAGCTACATATCTCAGAGTTACATTTGATAACAAACTATCTTGGAAACAGCAGATAAATAAGGCAACCCAAAAAGCAAGGAGGAAATTGGCTATTCTAAGAAAGTTGTGTGGAACCACATGGGGTGCGAGTGGGAAAATACTCAGTAAAGTTTACCAACAGAGTATACGCCCACATTTAGAATATGGATCATCCGCATGGTACTCAGCATCAAACATCACATTGCAAGAACTGGATAAAGTACAAAACCAGGCACTCTCAATGAAATCAACACCAATATTGGAGATGGAGAAATTGTGGAGGATACCAGCACTGTGAGAACGGAGAGACACAAAGGTGCTGACACAGGCAGAAAAATTTGTATGCATGCCGAGACATCCAATGAAGGACCGATTCCAAATTCTTGCATTGGGACGACTTAAGAGAAGCAGTTTTATCCACCAAGCCAAGCGTATTAGTAGACAAACACCAGACATGCCAAGAGTTGTTAACCCCCTACTGCCCATACCAGAACAGACTCCCTGGACAGAGGAATCAGGATTATCAATTCAAATACTGACAGAAGTGAAAGGAATAGTTGACAAAGAGGAACAGAATAGTCTACAGCGAAAAACAATAACTCTCAGTTTCCTGGAAGAAGAATACCCACAAGACCTATGGATCTGTGTGTACACAGATGGATCAGCACAGAATGCAGTAAAGAATGGGGGAGCAGGTGCATATATAGAGTACCCAAATAACACTAGGGATATGAATAAAATAGCAACAGGGAAATATTGTCACAATTATGATGCAGAAATACAAGCAATAAAGTTGGCAATAGAAAAACTGCTGAACAGTAATCTTAGCCCACATCCTGTAGTGTTTTTGACAGATGCAAGATCAGTACTCCAAGCACTACAATCCAGAAAATTACCACATCTGCAGACCTTATTGACTGAACTTTGCAAGCACCACAGGGTTGCCCTGCAGTGGATCCAGTCTCACTGTGGAATACCAGGAAATGGGAAAGCAGATCAGTTGGCAAAGGAAGGTTCAACAGGCACACAACTAGATACACCAGTTACATACCATCATAAGAAACAGATAATCAAATCAATCAGAGGACCACAAGCCCCAAATCAGGATGCCTTTCATAATATGAATAGATATGAACAAGTTATCATTATACGCCTAAGAACAGGACACAATCGACTCCATAGTCACATGTATACAAAATTCAAGATCGGCACATCAACTACTTGTACATGTGGACAGGCACCCCAGACTGCTGAACACATACTTCAAGACTGCACTGAATATAGTAGACTGAGGAAAATCCATTGGCCCATAGATACAACACTACAGACAAAACTATACGGGCCACTGCAAGAATTACAAAAGACAGTAAAATTCATACAGGAAACGACATTGCTGATATAGACAATACTTTGAGCGAACGAAAGATAGATAGATAGATACGAGTACAATAACATAAGATTATAGGGTTCAAGTTCAAACTAGTTTGTAACTTGTACATATTTTTCTTTTGTCTTTCCTATTAATATTCACAGTTACTAATAACATATTTGCTCCAAAAATTGTTATATGACTGCATTTGTGTAGTCTAAAAAGAAAAGTAAAGGTCAATTTTGGCTACAGCGGTGTTATGGGAACATGTTATGTGGTGTATGCACAATGGAAAATCTGTATTTTTATTTCATTGTAGATGGTGACAAGTTGGCCTACTGAAAAAATAGATCTTAGCCATGAAATGTATTATACATGTACATCCTTTTATTATCCTTTAATAGGTAGCCTGGCAGCTCTTGTTTACCAGCATTCAGTTACACCTTTGGCCCTGCCTTGGAAGTTGTCACTACCAGAAGCAGGTAAAAATATATAATTTTTGTGACTTCTAGAAAGGTAACTTATGAAATATTTGAATTTGTCTTCTTCCTCTTTTCTCTTTTCACTGAAACTGAAAGGTGTCGTGGTTATATCATTTGTCGTTCTTGAGCTGCTCAAACAGTCTGAATTATTGATTTTCCTTTGTTGTTACATGTCTCTATCACTGCATCTATCCATCTTCTTCTGGGTCTTCCTCTTGATCTTTTTCCATGAATTTTCAAAAAGAATGCCCTTGATGGTGATTGGTGAGGATTCATTCTGACCAGGTGGCTCAACCACTTAAGTTCTTGTTGCTCTATATATTCTGGGCAGAGTTTTATTCCTACCATTCAGTTGAATTTGTCACTGATATAAAATTAATCTGATCATTCTCTTTGGAACCTTCTCTTGCATTCACTACCTTTTATTTAGTCCACTACCTTTTATTTCATCCACTACCTTTTATTTCATCCACTACCTTTTATTTGGTCCACTACCTTTTATTTGGTCCACTACCTTTTATTTCATCCACTACCTTTTATTTGGTCCACTACCTTTTATTTCATCCACTACCTTTTATTTGGTCCACTACCTTTTATTTCATCCACTACCTTTTATTTGGTCCACTACCTTTTATTTCATCCACTACCTTTTATTTGGTCCACTACCTTTTATTTCGTCAACTACCTTTTATTTCATCCACTACCTTTTATTTCATCCACTACCTTTTATTTCATCCACTACCTTTTATTTGGTCCACTACCTTTTATTTCGTCAACTACCTTTTATTTCATCCACTACCTTTTATTTCATCCACTACCTTTTATTTCATCCACTACCTTTTATTTCATCCACTACCTTTTATTTGGTCCACTACCTTTTATTTCGTCAACTACCTTTTATTTCATCCACTACCTTTTATTTCATCCACTACCTTTTATTTCATCCACTACCTTTTATTTCATCCACTACCTTTTATTTGGTCCACTACCTTTTATTTCATCCACTACCTTTTATTTGGTCCACTACCTTTTATTTCATCCACTACCTTTTATTTGGTCCACTACCTTTTATTTCGTCAACTTTTTATTTCATCCACTACCTTTTATTTCATCCACTACCTTTTATTTCATCCACTACCTTTTATTTCTCAACTACCTTTTATTTCATCCACTACCTTTTATTTCCCACTACCTTTTATTTCGTCCACTACCTTTTATTTCGTCCACTACCTTTTATTTCGTCCACTACCTTTTATTTCATCCACTACCTTTTATTTCATCCACTACCTTTTATTTCATCCACTACCTTTTATTTCATCCACTACCTTTTATTTCATCCACTACCTTTTATTTCGTCCACTACCTTTTATTTCATCCACTACCTTTTATTTCATCCACTACCTTTTATTTCATCCACTACCTTTTATTTCATCCACTACCTTTTATTTGGTCCACTACCTTTTATTTCATCCACTACCTTTTATTTCATCCACTACCTTTTATTTCATCCACTACCTTTTATTTGGTCCACTACCTTTTATTTGGTCCACTACCTTTTATTTGGTCCACTACCTTTTATTTCATCCACTACCTTTTATTTCATCCACTACCTTTTATTTCATCCACTACCTTTTATTTCATCCACTACCTTTTATTTCGTCCACTACCTTTTATTTCGTCCACTACCTTTTATTTCGTCCACTACCTTTTATTTCATCCACTACCTTTTTTCATCCACTACCTTTTATTTCATCCACTACCTTTTATTTCATCCACTACCTTTTATTTCATCCACTACCGTCTCATGAATTTACTACCTTCTCTTGGATCTTGTGAGAAGTTGGGATTCTGCTGCATGGTCATTATGACCTTCCATACCTGTATGCCTTAATAAAGTACCCAGGCAAAGACACTCTGGACAAAGTGCACATTTTCTCTCAAATAGTGTATGACAGATACCTGTTGACATGTTAATTAGATACCTGTTGACATGTTAATTAGATACCTGTTGACATGTTAATTAGATACCTGTTGACATGTTAATTAGATACCTGTTGACATGTTAATTAGATACCTGTTGACATGTTAATTAGATACCTGTTGACATGTTAATTAGATACCTGTTGACATGTTAATAAGATACCTGTTGACATGTTAATTAGATACCTGTTGACATGTTAATTAGATACCTGTTGACATGTTAATTAGATACCTGTTGACATGTTAATTAATTGGATTAATTAGCAATAATATTTGTGACAAATGAAATACTGACTGTGAGACAAAACAACTGACAATGATTTTTCATGTTTTCTTCAAGTAGAGTGTGAGTTTCAAAATAAAAGTGTAAGAGCCTCTTTGGCAACATGGTTAGTGTGCTGATTTCCTGATCACAAGGATTTGGGTTCAGTTCCTAGCAGTGGCAACATTTTTTTTTCAGACTGAAAGCCTTCGGGATTCACCCAGCCTCTAAAAATGGGTACCAGATATTTTTCTGGAAAGCAAAGGCAGCTTGGTGTAATACTGACCACATCACCAAAAAATTTGCCATTGGTCTTTTAAAAATATGGTCACTAACACAATCTTCCTCATTACGTGGAAGGGAACCTTCACTTTTACTTTACTTATAAGCAATTGGATACATCCATTAGTTCTGCAACAACATTAGAGACTGAACGTAATAGCTTGCCACATCCTTTTACAGGAATGGTTTCTGCATTTTGCTGTGATGATGTTTTCTGTATCTATGCTAGTGATTCTGAATTTATTTCTCTTTCAATAAGTAAATGAGTTACCTAATTGTATCTCACCTGGTTGTAAATCCAGTCACATTCAGGGGTGAACTTTGAACTTTCCATTTGAGAAACTAACAATTTATGTTATGTTATGCACAAGTTATGCAGGTGCCCAAGCTTCAACAACAGCATAAAGAAAAGTACAATCAGAAATGAGATCAGAAATAACACTTGTTGACTCGTGAGAATTTAGCATAATAATCAGTCATCATGAGTGAGAACACATCAGCAAGTAAATCTGAGAAATATAATTGACTGCAAGACAAGAGTCATCTATTGTATTTGTGTTTCTTTGTGAAGAGAGAAGCTACTTCTTGGCATATACCGAGACATATTGTATTTATTAGGAACATCTTTTTTGTTTGTTGCAGATGTTATCAATGATCCCCAATTTTCTGAATTTTCTGCAAATGCCCCAGATGTAAATTCAGCATCTACCCTGTTAGCTCAAGGTGCAGGTGAGAATTTTCATGTCTAAACTATTTGCTAAATTATACAGTTGCCAATTCAAACAAAACAAATGAGATTTTTGGGGCATGTTAAAAGACACAGCAGCCTACTAAAAGTAATCTTATAAGGGAAAATACAAGGTAAAGAGATAGAGGCAGGCCAAGACTAACATGGGCGAGTAACATCAAAAGATGGATAATTCAGCCTATGACAACCTGTACTATCAAAGCAAGAGACAGAGTGGAATGGTGCTCCATGGTAGCCAATCTTCAATGTAGAGAAGGCACTCAATGACAATGATGATACAGTTGACTTTTGATCTATCTCTTTTTGGCAACAGATAACTTTATTGCTGACAGACACAGTTGAGAATATTGTTGGTGGTTAACCTGAATATCTCTGACAGATAACAATCTAAACATTGTTCACAGGTAACTTTTGCATTGCAGTTAATGTATGACTTTTATAGATTGGTTGACAGGGAGCCAATCTGAGAAATAGAGTAAGCTTATATGTTGTTGTTGTTGTGTTCGCCAGCTTTCATCTCTGACAAAGTCCCTAGAGACTAGGAACTGAATTTTGCGTGTTAATCCATTTTTCCATGGCATCCGTGTGCACAGGGGTCCCTTACCGCACAAGCAGATAACTCAGACTTCGGAGGTACTCATGTTTTTTCCGTTGATGAGTAACTGACGTTTCAAGCCGGGTCTCGCTGCTGAGACTAGGGGTGGTTGCCACAGAGAGAAATCAGAAATAAAAATCCCAACCGTAAGCTTATATGACCATCACAAATAAAAATCCCAACCGTAAGCTTACACGACCATCACAAATAAAAATCCCAACCGTAAGCTTACACGACCATCACAAATTCCATTCAAGGAAAATGTCTACAGATATAGCAACAATAAAAGACTGATAATTGTTTTTCTGAACACACCAAAAGTTACAAATTTGCAATCTTGCTTGAAAGAGGACATAGAATTGTGTTCCCTTATATCACTTCTTTAGTCTGAATTATAGATGTTATATATTGATGATATAACTATTATAATATCTCCCCAGCCTGCAATGTAATCTACATCAACTCAGTGGACTTGGAATCCCTGACAGGGCCTCAAGCTATAGCTAAGGCAGTCAAGACCACATTTGAGAATTTAGCAGCAGGAAAGACAACTGTAGTCCATTTCAAAGTTTTCAATGATGGCATAACTCTGACAGATAACAATAGAAAGTGAGTGAAATAATTGTCATTTAGATTATTGGAAAATACATTTCCAGTGTTGAAGTTCCCAGTAACTGAAGAACTTTATGACATTATCTTTGTAACACTCTCCTTAACAAGGAGTTTAATACACTGTGGCACAGCCATTGTTCACAAATTTTTGGAAAAGTTAAAATAAGAGTGTGTAAATAAAAATTCAAAAAATTCTCCCGTGTGTTACCGGGGGCCTCATTATGTGGGAAGTAAAGAATAGTAGCACTTTGACCTTCCAGGCATGTCGTAAGAGACGATTAAGGAGGTTGATCGATGGCTTGAAAAGCTGTCATTGTAAAAAGCATTGTTATGGAAACAGAACCATAGATTTTAGAAGCAGTGATCTCTGCAATATGTGTCATTTTGGCATGCAAGGTTTCTGTTTTTGAGATTGTAATTCTGCCCTATGTGCGGTCTTCGGTTCGGAACGACAATAGATAGAAAAAAAAATTAATTATTAATTAAAATTAATAATAAATCTAAATCAGTTTGTTCAGACAATTTGCTCAGGAAGTTTAGAAAGAGGTTAAATAAGAGACGTACTAGGTTTTAGTGAAAATAACTGCAAAAGTGTAGAAAGTTTTAAAAACTGGCTCCAGGATTTGACGCTTTGGTAACTAGAGGCAGTCATTGTGGCTCGTGATATGGTATGAGTTGATTTGGTGGGATGTACAGATTTCTTTGCTAGTCATGAGACAATATAACTTGTGTGCAAATGTATTTCCATTGAGCTTTCACATTGGTTTTTTGTTTTTTAAAGTAATAATTCCAGTGCTTTCAAAATTTTACATCTAAATTCTATTCCAAAATGTACCAGCTAAACTCTATTTCAAAATGTTCCAGCTAAGCTCTGTTTCAAAATGTTGCAAATAAACTCTATTTCAAAATGTTCCAGCTAAACTCTATTGCAAAATGTTCCAGTTAAACTCTATTCCAAAATGTTCCAACTAAACTCTATTCCAAAATGTTCCAACTAAACTCTATTCCAAAATGTTCCAGCTAAACTCTATTTCAAAATGTTCCAGCTAAACTCTATTCCAAAATGTTCCAGCTAACTCTATTTCAAAATGTTCCAGCTAAACTCTATCCCAAAATGTTCCAGCTAACTCTATCCAAAATGTTCCAGCTAAACTCTATCCCAAAATGTTCCAGCTAACTCTATTTCAAAATGTTCCAACTAAACTCTATTCCAAAATGTCCCAGCTAACTCTATCCCAAAATGTTCCAGCTAAACTCTATCCCAAAATGTTCCAGCTAAACTCTATCCCAAAATGTTCCAGCTAAACTCTATCCCAAAGTGTTTCAGCTAAACTCTATCCCAAAATGTTCCAGCTAAACTCTATTCCAAAATGCTATACATGGCTGTTTATTTTAATCTCAAAGAGGTATTTTAGTTACAATCATGGACATTGTGCAGTATGTATGGATGAGGCAGTTCTGAACCTAGTACATTCCACTCATTCTTAAAATTGATCTTTTATGGGAGTGGTTTCAATTTGTGACATCAAACACAAAATGTCACATTTATAGCTAAAACAAGTGTCTATCTATTATTTGTTGTAGTAGGTTCATGTTCACAAGAAACAATCAAAGATTGACAAATCTGAGAGTTTAGGAAGATGCAATATTCTATTTTTAACCCAAAACATTTTTAAATTTTGATGTACAAATTCTTCTAACCACTTTGAATGTAAAATAGAAAAGCATGTGTGTGTTATCTCCCTGGAAAGTCACAAATGGGTAAATCAGCTAAAGTATCAATGACAAACAACTGTGTATAGCTTAACTCTTATTCCAAAATTTGCAGCTAAACTCTTATTCCAAAATGTTGCAGCTAAATTCCTTCACTACTATGTCATTTGGACCATTTTATCCAGACATTTCATAAGTCAAAATCAGTCAGCAACTCATAGTTGACTGCTTGCTTCAGGATCAGTGAGCCAAAACTGATTGAGATTTAACTCTAGATCCCTGCGGTGTCTGGAAATAGACTAATCAGTTGAGCTAAGCAAATTGTAACTCATGAGGAAAGACAAAAATAAATAGTCTGGTAACAGCTTAACATAGTTGGTGTTCAACAACAAAAATCAAAATAACATGGCGATGCAGTAGACTTTCTGCTGGAACAATGGACAAAACACACAAATATAAATTCACAAATTAAAGCATAAAATTACATAATGAATGGGTTATAAAATATGTGAAAAAAAGAAAGATAAAAGAAATTCTTAAAATAAGGATAAATTGAGCTTATCTGGAACATGCTGTGGCAAGGCCATTTGCTAAAACATAGCATCTGGTCTCGCTGAATCATGTAAGCTTCAGTCATTCTGATTTTATTAATTTCTTTTATCTTGAATTTTTTCGAGAGTGATGCAGTCATTTACATAGTTAGGTCTTTTATTTAGCATGTAGAAAGCTTGTGGGTTGTCAGGCTCGTGTCAGAAGGAAGACAGTGGTGACATTCACTACAAGTAGTTTGACCATGGAAGTTATGGCTGTTACTAAAGCATTAGCATGGCTTGAGATACAAACATATACACATGTATGTTTCCTCAGTGACTCAATGAGTAAGCTCAGAAAAATTGCAACTGACTGGGCTCGATGTCAGTGGTTAGAGTCTTTGGGGAGGTTTAGTCTAACAAAAATCTGCTTCATTCTTTTGCCAAGGCATGAAGGTGTAAAAGGTAATGATTTTGCTGACAGACTTGTCAGTTTGGTTAATGCTGAATGGCATTGGACAGCAATGACATTCTGAACGCCCTAAAGGATGCTGAATGAAAAAAAAAATGACTCAAAAAATTACCCTGAATCCGCAATCATGAACAGACTGCATGAATATCATGTTGAGGTGGGAGATGCCAGATGGGAGCACTACACAGGAATTCAAAGACTTTTCACCCAACAGAACACTAGTGTTGTTAGTTGTTGCACGTTGAGGGATATACTTTGGAAGAGATCTGATCACTTAGGGACTTGTTAAATGTGCAATGAGGATAACTTGTTGACTGAACTAAACTAAACATTTAATTTCTATCACTGTTTTCTTGAATTTTGTCTAATTCACTCTAAAATAGTTATTTTCACAGCATGCAAATCACATAATTTGTATTTATGTTTGCTTTTCCTACCATAAAGAATGATATTGCTGAAAAGAGGAGGGATATAATTTATTTTTCAAACTTGGTCCTGAAATTTCAATAAAAAATACAATTTCATGGAAAATCATGAACTACTTGAATCTTTATGAAACAGTAGAGGGAAGTTCTTGATTTGTTATTAAATTCTAAAAGATTAAAAATGGTAACACTGACACATTGAAACACTAACTTCCTTCTACTGTTTCATAAAGATTCAAGTAGTTTTTCAAATTGTCACTGTTACTGTTTTTAATCTGTTGAAATTCAGTATTTAAAACAAGAACTATCAGCAGCGGGAAACATATAATTGGATAGCCAAAGACAGGTATCAGAAGAATTGTTGACTCTCAGCATCTGCTAAATGTTATCCCAAGTGTTGACTAAATTCTTTTAAAAGTTGAATGTTTTATACAAATTGTTTAGCTAAATAAATATTCCATTCTGTCAGGCTCTTCTTCAGAAGACATTACCCAGTGGCTCTTGTTACTTACTGTGGAATGGATCCTCAAGACAGAAGGTAAACTTTTATATCCAGCTCTTTTATTAGGTGGCTACTCTCTGCAATTATATTTTGTCCCATGTGCAATGTCACCTCCATGTTACATTATTTTGGTATTTGCCATTACAGAAGATCAATATCATTCATGCTCAGCCCTTCTCTTTTATATTCTCTCAACATGACTAACAATTCTTGTCACATTGTTTTCTGTTAAATTTCCTCTTTGAGGCAACTCTACTTACTTATTTGTCTCATTCTTTTATGGATATCTGTATTTGTTGAAATACATTTAGCACAGTTAGAGTAATTTATCTACAGCAGACAACAGTAGATTATTATTATTATTATAGAGGGAAACTTCCGAGGTGATAGATCAGCAAATTATTTCAGCGGAGGAGGTTATGTTTACAGTAGTCAGAAAATCTCTTCCTTTGAAATGATTTGCTAATTTATCTACAGCCTCTTTGTTTAATAACTTAAGTACTCACACAAAAATACACACTATCAAAACAATATATTGGAGTTGTTAAAATACATGTAATTTAAAATGATCACATTCAGCAATGAATAAGATACAATATAATTACTAGTTTTATATAAGCCATTGTATATTATTTAAATATAAATGTTATGCATTTTATTTACCTGATGGCAGCTAAAAAGACCAACGAGGAAGTTCTCAAAGAGGCAAAATACAAAAATGAAGCACTTAAAAAACATCAGAAAGAAACAATCAACATTATTTGGCACATCATGAAAAGAGGAAAGTTGGAATACTTGGTTACAACTGGCAAAATACAGGGAAAGAGAAATCACTGATGATAAAAAGAGAAGATACTAGATAGCTTGGTGT
Source organism: Megaustenia siamemsis (assembly GCA_032433765.1). Lineage (NCBI taxonomy): Eukaryota > Metazoa > Mollusca > Gastropoda > Stylommatophora > Ariophantidae > Megaustenia > Megaustenia siamemsis. The sequence goes on along the minus strand of JAVIAB010000156.1, from coordinate 80,700,459 downwards.
CATGGCATGGAAAACAGTCAACAACAGAATTAATATGACATACTTTGGATAGAAAATTGTGGAAGGGCACGATCACCCACACCAACCAGTATGGCACATGATGATGACTAAAGGAATAAATAATGCTGTGTCCACCTGCAGCATTATGTGGATGTCGATGTGTTGTGGTTTACAGCTAATTGTGACATTTTCACTTTTCAGCCCAACACATCCATCTTTAGTATGACACTTTTAGTACAAGATTGCTTTTCCTCTCAATCCCTATTCATTTAGCCAGGCAGGATTTGTTAGTCTTTCTAGAGACACCAAGGGAAGATGTTGTTCAATTGGGATAGTTCTAGTTCAGTGATAGATTTGGATATTTCAAGTTCAATGGTGGATTTGGATAGTTCTAGTTCAGTGGTAGATTTGGATAGTTCTTGTTCAGTGGTAGATTTGGATAGTTCTTGTTAAGTGGTAGATTTGGATAGTTCTAGTTCAGTGCTAGATTTGGATAGTTCTAGTTCAGTGGTAGATTTGGATAGTTCTAGTTCAGTGCTAGATTTGGATAGTTCTAGTTCAGTGCTAGATTTGGATAGTTCTTGTTCAGTGGTAGATTTGGATAGTTCTAGTTCAGTGGTAGATTTGGATAGTTCTAGCTCAATGGTGAATTTGAAGGTCATTATCTTAAGAAGATTCTAAACATCCGCTGGATCAACACATTATGAACAAAGATGTCACCAGAAGATCAGGCATTAACAACAGTGATCAAGAAGTGAAAATAAAACATTAGAAATGGCTACAAATTTCTATGAATGGAATGAAACAGGCATCCGCAACTAGCATTAACATGGGCACCAGCTGGCAAACGAAGAAGAGGCAGACTTTTGAGGACATGGCGATGAATCATACGTGATGAAATGAATGAGGCTGACAGATCCTGGCAAGAGTTGTCCATGTTTACTCCAGACTGGATTGGGTGGAGATCTCATGTGGGTGCCCTATGCTCTGACTGGAGTTCAGAGGATTAAGAAGAAGCAGTTCAGAGGTCCTGGAGGAAGTAGTCAGCTATAAATTACTTCCAACCTTTGCATGTGAGGACAGAAATGTGTTAATTGTTGGTCAATTGAGGCAGATGATGTTCTACTGAAGTTTAACTTGTAATTAGCATCCTTTATATTTTTTCCTCACATCTTCATTAGGTTTATTGCATCACACTTAACGATTATCAACATTCTTCCATTTATCAAGACTGATACAACAAAGCTTTTTTTCTTTCCATCCTTTCTTCATTTACACATTCACTGCACCTCTTCACTCAGAGAGCATAGATGTCTTGTGGTTTACATTATCTGTAATATCTGTGCCTTTGACCTGACTTCAGAACAGCATTTATTAGTACCAGATTGCCTTCACTCTTCAACCCCAACTCACTTTGCCAGGCTGGTTAGTCTTTTTCCATAGTGTACTGCTGGGAGATGAAGTAGGCTCTTGCTCAGCTGTTGTTATTGCTCATCCTGATGCCAAAATCGGCTTATGAGACACTGAACACTTACAGTACAGATGCCGGCACATCTTGGCCTCCCCCAGCAGTGACTTCTTTATAATAAAAACTCTAATAGTCAGATGCAAATGATTCCTGTTGGTGTGAGAATAATTGGGGGGGGGGGGGAATATTTATTAATCTGTATTTCATGTAACATTTGTTTGTATATATATGACAGGTGTAATGAGATATCTAAATATTTTTCTGTGCAGGTGGAAACGTGAATTAGATGCACCAGGTGTTCAAGGTGATGCTAGGTAAGCTATTGACTGTCATTTGTTTTATTTAATACAAATATTTTAATCCATTAGTTCTATTGAAGTTAGGTTGGTTTGACAAAGTCTAGGCCATTAGATGTTTTTACTCTTGGTGAAAAAAAAAGTAAAGAGCCCCTGTCACGCCAAGTGACGTATAGGGAATATGGTGTTAGTGACCATAAATTTTACACACCTTCGGCACATGATTTTTGGGGTAATGTGGTCGGTATTACACTCGTGCTGCTTTACTTTCCAAAAAAAAAATCTGGTATCCATTAAAGGCTGGGTGAACTGGAAGCCATCGGTTGGGATCTAACCCTACCTCTTGTCCTTTGTAGTCCAGTTCACGAACCACTGAGATAATCAACATTAAAAAGACATCACTGCAAAGCCCAATAAAGAACAAGTGGTAAAAATATAAAATCAAAAAATGCTTTGCAAAGCACAATAAATGAACTGTAATTTCCAAAAAATGAAGAAGATACTGTGTAATCCATTTTTGACAACCATCATCATCATCATCAAATACCATGCCTGCTAACATAGGTGATCATGTCTCTCCATAATTTTCGATTTTGACAGTTATTTGTCATTTCTATTGTTGACCTTCTGCTAAGCCATTCTCCTAAGCTGCCTGGTATTTTTTTCTCTTTGCTTCCCTCTATCTCTTCATCCCTAAATTTTTCCAGTTGTTACAATATATTCCAGCTGTTCCCTTCTCATTGCATGGCCAAAAAATGGTGATTGTTTCTTCCTAATATATTTTTGACAATAGAAACAAGAAAAAGAGTTCTTAAATGTTATATAGAATCTGTCCAGTCTTAACATATGGATGTTAATCATGGACAATAGGACAACAAACAAGAAAATCACTGTAGGCTGTAGAAATGTGGTTTTACAGAAGAATGTTGAGAATACCATGGACAGCTAAGAAGAGTAATGAAAACATCCTGAAAGAGGCCAAAGCAAAAAGAGAGCTAATTTCCAATATTAGGAAGAAACAATAATCATTTATTGGCCATGTAATGAGAAGGGAACAGCTGGAATATATTGTAACAACTGAGAAAATTGAGGGATGAAGAGACAGAGGGAAGCAAAGAGAAAAGATACTAGATAGTTTAAGAGAATGGCTTGGCAGAAGGTCAATAACAGAAGTGATAAACAACTATCCAGATCAAAAATTGTGGAGAGGCATGATCTCCTACGCCAGCAGGCATGGTACTTGATGATGATGATGATGATGATGATATCATAAACATCTTTAATTTTTAACTTTGTGTTTGGTTTTCATTTGTCTTGCCTTTGAAAGGGTCTGTTGATCAAGATACCAAATGTATCTAGCTTTAAATTTGCTTATTCAACACTCTTGAAACAATTATTTGATAAAACACATACTCTTTCTTTAATATTGCAGATTGTTTGGATTTGTAGCTCGTAAACAAGGCTCAACAAATGAAAATACATGTCACATCTTTGCTGAACTAGACCCTGAACAGCCAGCATCAGCAATTGTCAACTTTGTTACAAAAGTTATGATTGGACAGAGCAAATTAAAATCATAGATCATAATTATATTTCATAGCAATGTATATTTTAACTTTGTGTAGAAGACATTAAAAGTGCTGTTTCAACTCATTCACTGTATATATCATTCTTAATCCCATTACTTGTATGGTCTATATTGATTAGTTTGGTGGTAACTTCTCTTACATTAAATCGTCTGTCATTTATATGGTTTTACTTGCATATTATTATTATTATTATTATTTCTGTCATTAATATTATTATTGTAATTAATATCGACCCTTTAGTAACAGCTCAGCTTGTAGCATTTCTAATGTTGGTTATACTATCTGTACATTGTCTTCAATATAAATGTGCAAACAGATAGATATATGTACATTAATAATACATGTTTTATATTTGTTGTGGATACAATATCAAATAAGAGCAATATATTCAAACATGGTGAAATGGATATTTTGTTGTTGTAAGACTTAGAAAATGTTTTATTTTGAACAATGCAAATATGCAGATGTTTGATCAGCACTTCTTAAGTAAATGTTCACCAAACAAAGACAAGACAGTGTGTAATAGTAAGCCTGGAATTGTTGGTTGGTGAGATCAGGTAAACAGGAATTTGTTGGTTGGTGAGATCAGGTAAACAGGGATTTGTTGGTTGGTGAGATCAGGTAAACAGGGATTTGTTGGTTGATGAGACTGGGTAAACAGGGATTTGTTGCTTGGTGAGATCAGGTAAACAAGGATTTGTTGGTTGGTGAGATCAGGTAAACAGGGATTTGTTGGTTGAGGAGACTGGGTAAACAGGGATTTGTTGGTTGGTGAGATCAGGTAAACAGGGATTTGTTGGTTGATGAGACTGGGTAAACAGGGATTTGTTGCTTGGTGAGATCAGGTAAACAAGGATTTGTTGGTTGGTGAGATCAGGTAAACAGGGATTTGTTGGTTGAGGAGACTGGGTAAACAGGGATTTGTTGGTTGGTAAGATCAGGTAAACAGGAATTTGTTGGTTGGTAAGATCAGGTAAACAGGAATTTGTTGGTTGGTAAGATCAGGTAAACAGGAATTTGTTGGTTGAGGAGACTGGGTAAACAGTAATTTGTTGGTTGGTAAGATCAGGTAAACAGGAATTTGTTGGTTGGTAAGATCAGGTAAACAGGAATTTGTTGGTTGAGGAGACTGGGTAAACAGTAATTTGTTGGTTGGTAAGATCAGGTAAACAGGAATTTGTTGGTTGGTAAGATCAGGTAAACAGGAATTTGTTGGTTGGTAAGATCAGGTAAACAGGAATTTGTTGGTTGGTAAGATCAGGTAAACAGGAATTTGTTGGTTGGTAAGATCAGGTAAACAGGAATTTGTTGGTTGGTAAATTCAGGTAAACAGGAATTTGTTGGTTGGTAAATTCAGGTAAACAGGGATTTGTTGGTTGGTAAGATCAGGTAAACAGGAATTTGTTGGTTGGTAAGATCAGGTAAACAGGAATTTGTTGGTTGGTAAGATCAAGTAAACAGGAATGTGTTGGCTGAGGAGACTGGGTAAACAGGAATTTGTTGGTTGGTAAGATCAGGTAAACAAGAATTTGTTGGTTGTGAGATCAGGTAAACAGGAATAAGTTGGTTGAGGAGACTGGGTAAACAGGGATTTGTTGGTTGGTGAGATCAGGTAAACAAGGATTTGTTGGTTGAGGAGACTGAGTAAACAGGGATTTGTTGGTTGAGGAGACTGGGTAAACAGGGATTTGTTGGTTGGTGAGATCAGGTAAACAAGGGTTTGTTGGTTGAGGAGACTGAGTAAACAGGGATTTGTTGGTTGAGGAGATCAAATTATCACACTCTGTCATATGTTTTGTTGCAATAAAATGAAATACCACCTGTACTTTAAATTCAAGATACACACCACTAGCCAGTGTCACTGTGTCCTAGTAAAACATTTGACAGGATAGTCACCAGCATGCAGGTATTTAAGAAATGAGTATGGCCCTTACCTGCCAACTTTGAAGAGAAACTGTATGGCAGAACTGAAAATAAAACAGACAGCAAACTTCCTTACAGAATCTGGAATATCAACAAGATAAGGGATGATAGCAGAAAAGAAGACTTGGTGGTTAAGCTGTGTATAGATTCATGTCAATGATAACAGGAAAGACTTGAATGTTGCAGTTATGGAAATAAATGATAACATAATAAAGGAATTTTTTTTAAAAATAATTTCCCGGGCAGAAAAAATATTGAAGACATGGATAATAAATGTAATTACGTAATAATAAAGATCTTGCACTAAAACAGGGAAATAATTCAATTAAAGATACCATATTCACTTAAAACTAATGATCAAGTGAATCGATTCATGAAATTTACATTCAAAAGATAATGTTCATATTATGATTAATTAGTAATACTTGTAATATAAAAGATTGTCAAAAATTGGTTTTATTATCGAATATATGCTAATTTTATGATGTAATTATATTTATATTATACAAAAATTAATGGCAATTTTCATGGAATTTTACTTAACACAAGTATATTTGCATTTGTTATGCTTTTTTTTTTTTTAAATGAAGCTTACTTGGAAGATAAATATCTGAAATAGGAAGCAAATCCTGGGTGATTTTTTAAATAGGAAGTTTGTAACAGGCAGTAAAATATATGAAAAGAAGAATCAGTTTGCTTTGTAGATATTTGTAGGTTAAATATAATTGTTATAGCTAATGCTAATATTAATGTTTTTTCCATTATTTATCAATTCACATGTACACTGTATTCATTATTTCTCAATTGTATGTCTGTGACACACATATAGTATAGCCATCATCCATATGTTAATATCATCATCATTTATTTACCATGTGAATATTATTGATTTGTTTGTTATAAGTCAATAATTCATCTATAATGTTTTAATCATCCACACATGATATACCATTTAATAATCAGTGAAGTTAATCATATATACATTAAACATTAACCTATCAAGATTGGCTCAATGGATGTACAGATCTTGAAATCAGTTAATAGTCAGCAAGTGTGAGAAAAATACTGTTGTTGTGTACTCACTGACTGAAATGTTGTTTCAGTATGTTTGCTGCAGGGTAAGAGGTCAAGATGGGGGAGGTTCCTTGGCAAAGGTCAAGGACAAAATCATTGTTTAACAAAAGGGAGCTTACTCTATAACCTCTGGTTTGAGAACAAAGCTTGAACTGGCAACTGGATTGTTGTAAGATGAATTCATATTGACATCCATTCCTGCCATCATATAACTTTCATCGTTGTCATAATTATATGAGATCTGTCAATATTGACTGGATGAGGTCATTGTTATTTATTTTAAGGAAAGAGCATCGGAAACAGGTTGATTTAAGGCGAATGATAAAAAAATGTACTTTGAATAAAATAACAATAGACTTTTCATCTCTAGGTATAAATCGATGTATCATATTAGATCACTTCAGAATTAAAACTGACCTTTCCATAACCCAAGCCAGGGAAGGTGTATGGAGAGTCTGTGTTGCCCAGGACTCAGAATCTTCATTTTGGTGGCATTGTTATTATTAATTTTAATGAAAAAGATATGTGCTATCTCTGGTCTAAATCTGACTGTAGGAGATACTTGAGATGGTCTGTGACAGATCACTGTCCAAATAAAATATCTAGACAGTATCAAAGCACATTATGGGGAAATAAGTTGAGTATAAGAAATAAATATATTTAGAGGAACAATTATCTTAAAGCAGATCTTTTGATGCTCATATTGGTTAAGAACATCTAAGCTACAAGAACTGTGAGAGCAAGGAAGTGATTGATGACATCTGTGAAACTTATAATTTAAGTAACATTTTTGTTATGTGCCCATACATCCACTAAGCTAAACAGCTATAAGAGAGTAGTTCTGAAGGTAGTAATTAGACTGTGATGGAAATATATATTTTGTGTGCAGTGTTTACAACTGAAATGTCAATCTAATAATTGCATCTGCTTCATGTTTACATTTGATTTTAACCAAATATGAGAATCTTATCTTGTTGAGATTTCTCTATGGCCATAATCTGTATAAAGTAATAACATATTTAATTGTTTTTCTCATTTTTTCAAATTGGTGCTATGCTTATTAGTTTCATTATTATACTTTGTATTTTTATTGTTTGTATTTTTTTGTTAAGAATCTGTTTTCTATATCTTTATCAAAGGGGTTATAGGAGCCAGATTTTTTTCACTTGTATGTTACTGACATTTAGAAAGAGGAAATGCAAAGCAAGAATTGTATATTTTTGTGCCAGTCTTTTTGTGTTAGCTGAATTAATAAATTAATGGGACATTAATGTGTTACAATTTTCATATTTGTTATATAATTTATTTTATTTTTTCCGCTAATGTTATCAAAATATAATTATGCCTTATATATAATGTACATCACTAATGTATACCACTATAATGTAGCGATTTCCAGTTATTGCTAAGTTGCTTCATGCGCCCACAACATAAATTATTTTAATTTAAAACTTATTCAAGTGGAGTTTTTATATGTTTGCATGTGTGTGTGTGTAAGTTTACAAAAATAGAGCTCATCAATGTTTGTCTTTAAAGTTCTCTATAGATCATATTTGTCAAGTTCTCTATAGATCATATTTGTCATTCTTCTACAGTTAGACCTCCCTTAGTAGTTGCTAGAAGATGTGGCATAGAGTGTTGACAGAGATGGTAAAATCACATTCTTTTAAACTTGTTTGTATGTCTATAACATAAGGAGAACCTTTGTATTCTTTTATATTTGCCTTATAAGTTTGTTTGCCTTATAAGCTCTGGTTTAAAACGTAAGGCTATAACCTCCCTTTGAAGTGTTTCAAAGGGGAGCTGAGGGTGGGTGCTAGCAAAATGGTTACTGCACTACCTCCATATCTTCTGCCCAGGCACAATAAGCAAATAGAAATGTCAGCTCGATGAACAAACAGCTGTTCATCTAAAAATAAACCTGATAAGATCTGCTGGTATTTACTGATTGCTTGCTACTGACCGTTTGCCAAGACGACAAAGGCTATATAAAGGTTATAATGTGTAACCATACATTTCAACCAAATGTACAACAAACAGTTATGTGCACAGATTTAAACAAGATCACACACATATATAAAAATAATAATACATAAACATAGGCAAACACAAAAGTACATAACTACATACATGCAGCTTGATATGTACAGTTTAACTTATAAACATACACACACAAGATTTAGGCACTGTTCCACAAACAATCATTTAATCCCTTACAATCCAAGGATTTATTCACATTTTATCAATAATAGCAACACAATCGGACACATAATAATAGCAACACAATCCCACATATTCTAATAGCAACTCAATCGCACACATAATAATAACAAACCCATTCCTACTCATAATAATAGCAACACAATCTCAGAAACATAATAGCAACACAATCCCACACATATTCATTAAACTTTTTACAGGTCAGGCTGGTTCTCATATTTATATTCTGAATGTGAACTATTGTCTACATTTTTTATTCAAATAAAATACAATAAGCTTGTATTGATCTATATGACTGTTTAAGATGTTAATTTCATACAAGTGGACTCTTCAACATGGGAGCCGCTCAGTGGTTAGTGAACTGTACTATAAAGGACAAGAGGTCAGGTCCATTTTTATTCTCTTTCTAGTGTTTGCCTGGCAACTACTAAAGGAATGAATAGTTCTTTTAGTCATCCATCCTTAAAAGGACGTTAAGTGAGTGTAGATTTGTTGTGTTGCAGTTTGCAGCAGGCTGATACTTATCATCTTTCAGCCTTAAACATTCAACTTCAACATGGCATTTTTGAGTCCTGGGTTGCTGTTCCTCTTTGGTCCCTATTCACTTGGCCAGATTGGATAGTCTTTTTCCAAAAGTGCTACTGAGAGGTGAAGCAGGGTCTCGATCATCTCTGTTGTTTACTGATCCTAACGCTTACCATCACCTGTATGTCACTGACTACACTTGCTGGATGGCTTCCAGGTTGGGTTCAATATCGTTCAATGACTTCCAGGTTCACCCAGCCTTAAGTGGGTACAGGTTATCATGGAAAAGATGGTACTGGAGATTATCAACACATTACCAAAAAAATCTAAGATATGCTGATGATACTGTACTACTAGCAGAAAATCCTAAAGATCTACAACAATTGCTTAATGAAATAAACATGATAAGCAAAAATTTTGGACTAGATATGAATAACAAAAGAGTTAAAAATATGATCATAAACAAAGGAAATACTCAAAACCCACAAATGGATATCAAAATTGAAGGAATAGACCTGGAGACAGTTCGGAACTACAAATACCTTGGACATACTATAACCAGTGATGGAAAATGTACAACTGAAATAAACAAAAGAATAGGAATGGCAAAAAGTAATTTTAATGTCGTGAAGAACATAAAAAAAAAGTATAGTACTTACATCACGCCAAGTGGCATATAGGGAATATGGTGTTAGTGACCATACATTTTACAGACCTTCGGCACATGATTTTTGGGGTAATGTGGTCAGTATTACGCCTGTACCGCTTTACTTTCCCATAAAAAAATTCGGTACCCATTAAAGGCTGGGTGAACCGGAAGCCGTTGGTTGGGATCGAACCCTACCGCTTGTCCTTTGTAGTCCAGTTCACTAACCACTGAGTTATCATGACTCCCATGAAGAACATACTAACATCAAAACAAATAACACCAGGGCTAAAACTAAGAATAGCAAAATGCTACATCTTCTCAATATTCGCATATGATGCAGAAACATGGACATTAGACAAGAAAACAGAACAGAGAATTGAAGCCTTTGAAATGTGGATATATAGAAGAATAGGTAGAATTGGACGGAAGGAAAAGAAAACAAAGGATGAAGTCTTAAAACAACTAAAAATGAAAAGAGAACTACTAAACACAATTCAAACAAGACAAATGTGATTTTTGGGCCATGTTAAAAGACACAACAACCTACTAAAAGTAATCCTGGAGTGGAAAATACAAGGTAAAAGAGGCAGAGGCAGACCAAGACTAACATGAACGAGTAACATCAAAAGATGGACAAATCAGCCTCTGACAACCTGCACCATCAAAGCAAGACACAGAGCAGAATGGCGCTCCATGGTAGCCAACCTTTGTTGCGGAGACGTCACTCAATAATGATGATGATGACCAAAAAAATAATGTGCCGAAGGTCTTTAAAAATACTGGCCACTAACACATACTCTCCTTATGCCACCACAGGGCATGACAGGGCTCTTTCTCTTCTTTTATTTTTTATGCATATCAACATATAAACAACCACATAAGAACCAACCATATACGTAACCCATGTTGCTATAAAGTAAAATGTAACAGACACACATATTTATATGGCACACACATAATTACATGTCACATTAGTCTTAGTTACATATTGCACTCTGTTAATTTTTTTGTTATTTAAGCAATTCAAAATTAGGTGCCTTAATTATTTTGTTCAGTTAAGAAGTGTAGGAAGAACATGCAACTGATTTGATTACATGAGTTTTTAATAATTTGGGGGGGGGGGAAGCTTGTTTTGTTATGAAATATGGCTTGTCACACTTGAAAAACATTCATTAACAACATCATTTTGGCTTTTGAAGAATGTATCTCTGGCTCTTGCTTATCCAGCTAAATAGAGTTTATACAAGTTGCATTTAATAAACACATTAAGCATGATTTGTTGTGTTTATTGTCAAAAAATGCTGTATATCTACATATCATTATTGTCTTATGGTATTTCTGTGCCAGTCGTACATCATGTGTTGTGCCAGCTGATGCAGACATTCATGAATCAACACTACTTCTTCTAACAGCTTTGTCCATCTTTTATGTTTACCATTATTTCATGTCTCAATGATGGACTCAAATAATGTCCCTCTTCTTTATCTTTTCTTTCCTTGTCAAATATTCTCTCTCTATTATTCTGTCTTGAATGTTGCCACTGGTGTTACAAAATAACCTTTCTCATCTATTACAAATGTCTTTCTGACGTCTGTGTCAAACTGTCATTGTTTGCTAACTTTCATCAACAAAATGTCATTAATTTTCTTAGTTGGTCAACTATGGGTCTCTCAACATTTGTCTAACAATGTAATTGCAAAACTTAACAAATAGCTGTTTATTGTTTGGATTTGCAATCAATTGTGGCATCAGCAGAGATGATTAAAAGGGTGTGTAGGAAGTGATCAACCTCATTATTATGAAACCATTCTAATTGCTGCCACAGTAAATTAAGCCATTCTAATTGCTGCCACAGTAAATCAAACCATTCTAATTGCTGCCACAGTAAATTAAGCCATTCTAATTGCTGCCACCGTAAATCAAACCATTCTAATTGCTGCCACAGTAAATCAAACCATTCTAATTGCTGCCACAGTAAATCAAACCATTCTAATTGCTGCCACCGTAAATCAAACCATTCTAATTGCTGCCACAGTAAATCAAACCATTCTAATTGCTGCTACACACAAAATCAAACTGTTCTAATTGCTGCTACAGTAAATTAAACCATTCTAATTGCTGCCACAGAACCATTCTAATTGCTGCCACAGTAAATCAAACCATTCTAATTGCTGCCACAAAAAATCAAACCATTCTAATTGCTGCCACAGTAAATCAAACCATTCTAATTGCTGCCACAAAAAATCTAACCATTCTGATTGCTGCCATATTAAATCAAACCATTCTAATTGCTGCCATAGTAAATCAAACCATTCTAATTGCTGCCACACACAAAATCAAACCGTTCTAATTGCTGCTACAGTAAATTAAACCTTTCTAATTGCTGCCACAGTAAATCAAACCATTCTAATTGCTGCCACAAAAAATCAAACCATTCTAATTGCTGCCATAGTAAATCGAAATAAGACCTTTCTAATTACTGCAACAGTAAATCAAACCATTCTAATTATTACCGCAGTAAGTTAAAACCATGTTTTATCCAAGTTTTTTCAGCTTATTTTTTGTTACAGTATGGGATAGCCAGTCCCATGCCCAACCCTCCCTGTATCCAAAGAGATACAGTGAAGACGATGGCGCTGGATAGGACACACACTACGGAAGCCAACTGAGAGTATTACACAGCAGGCCCTTTTTTGGAATCCCCAAAAGAAAAGACAAAGAGGAAGACCAAGGAATTCTTGGAGAAGACAGATAGAAGCAGAGATTAAGATGATGGGGAAGACATGGAAGGATCTTAAAATAATGGCAAAAAAACAGAACGACTCGGAAAGTGTTTGTTGAAGACCTATGCTCCACTGGGAGCTAAAAAGGTAGAAGAAGAAGTTAAAACCATTCCAATTGCTGCCACAGTAAATCAAACCAATCTACTTGCTGCCAAAGTAAATCAAACCATTCTAATTGCTGCCACAGTAAATTGAAATCAGATCATTCTAATTACTGCTGCAATAAATCAAACTATTCTAACAACTGCAAGAGTAAATCAAACCATTCTAATACCTGCCACAGTTGGAGTTCGATCAACAAAGCTGCAAACTCTTTCCTCCCTTACTCGACATCTTGGAAAGAATCATAACGAGTGCTTAGAAGACCTTGAAGGTAGTCAATATTGGTAGCTGAATTATCAATAACAGGGGTGCTATAGATTGTTCTATACCCTTGCGAAAAATGGACCACATCTAACTAGAGCTACAGAAGAAAGAAACAAGCCATGGAGATGAAATATTATAGTAAGATTTTGTGCTTATCTTACACAGATCGTATCACAATGAAAAAGTTTACAAAAAATACATCAATTAATAAATGAATAATGATAAATCAAGAACTTACTAAGACTGTTGCATATTGTTCCTTATTATATTGAAGCTATTTAAAGTTGTTTTTTTAACTCACAGAATAAGAGATGTGTTAAGAATATAACTTTGTGAACATAACAGAAAAAAATATGCAATAAACTAATGACACGAAAATGATAGACATAATAGTAGAAGAAAGCAACAAGAAAGGTCTCAGTCTGAATAGTTAGAAAACAGAAGTAATGGTTATATCGAAGAAACAATCATCACCATCATGCAGCATAAAAATAAACAGGACAAATCTGCAGCGCTTCAAATACTTGGGCACAATAATAACATCAGATGGAAGATGCGCCACAGAAATGAAAAGCAGAATAGCTCAGGCCAAAATGGCATTTTAGACAAACGTCTTATGCAACAAATCTATGGCAACATAAGTGAGAAAGAGAGTTCATCGGTGCTGTGTAGAGCCAATTCTGACCCATGGAAGCGAATTATGGACAGTAAACAAACAAATAAAAAGACGATTAGAAGCCACAGAGATAGGATTTCTCAGAAGAATTTTAAAAGTTCCATGGACAGCTAAAAAAGACCAACGAGGAAATTTTGAAAGAGGCCAACACAAAAAAGGAGCTCCTAAGAAACAGCAGAAAGAAACAGCATTGTTCGGGCACATCCTGAGAAGAGGAAAATTGGAGTACTTGGTTACAACTGGCAAAACACAGGGAAAGAGAGAACACGGGCGACAAAGAGAAAAAATAATGGATAGCTTGGTGGTGTCATGGCACGGAAAACAATCAACAACAGAACTGATACGATGCACAGTATATAAAGGATTGTGGAAGGGCATGATCGCCAACGTATGGCACATAATGATGATGAATGCCATGAGACAAAAGACGTTACCGCTTCTTCTATTTGAAACAAAAGCAAGAACACAAAATACTTGATAAGCAGACGCCGTTGTGAGAAACGTCATGTGTGATCTAATCATTGTACTTTGCATGTGTTTCACCGCAATGGGCGTTGCCAATAAATCTCACGAACTAAAGTTGGCCTATCAAGCGCAGGGCGCGGCCAGTTTTTCTTTAACCTTCAAAATATGAAGAGCATTTACAAGACATTTCTACATCAGATAATTACATTTTTCTCATTTTTTTCTTCTTAAAAATGTGTGAGTATTGACTTCTTGTGGCAAGTTACGTCGAGATTAACAAGGTCGTAGAATAATAAAGCCACTGCCTAGAGATGATGCTTTCTAACATAATATAACAATTCCTAAATGTCTATAAATGTTCAGAAGAAAACCCAGAGCTTTTTGAGCGCAGAAAAGAAAAAAAAACATGTTCATTTTACAACATAAAATTACAGAGGAATTGATGCTAAAGAACATTGTTTGTTTAACGTATCTTATTAATGGACGCCATTGCCTGGAGAAGATTATTGTGATGAGCATGGTACCAGGTGGACGTGAGAGAGACCATGAAGAAATCGAGTACAAGACGTCACAGATAAGATGGGCTTGACTGTAGCACTCGCTGGACATCTCGCACTGGACAGAGATTACTTTTGAGCAGCTGCCATTGAAGCTATGTTCAGTAGATAAACTAACGAACGACACACAGAATGAATAACATTATAATAAAGATAATTACCCTTTCTTTTATCAACATTTTTGTTGGAGCTTCTTGGTGTTTAGTTAACTCTCGTGTATGTGAGAGGTGGGGATATAGGGGAGAACATGTAAGAGGCTCAGTCACAAATATGTTCATTTTGCTCATCATTGAGTGACGTCTCCGCTTCGAAGGTTAGCAACCATGGAGCGCCATTCCAATCTGTCTATTGCTTTGATGGTGCATGTTGTCATAGTCTGTCTCTTTTACCTTGTATTTTCCCTTCGAAGATTACTTTTAGTAAGCTGCTGTGTCTTTTATCATGGCCCAAAGACCTAATTTGTCTTGTTTGAATTGTGTTTAGTAATTCGCTTTTTATTTAAGATGGGAGTACTATGTACCATTATTTAAAAAAAAAAACTCTCTTAGTTCAAATTCCACGTAAGTGCATAGCTAGGATGCCTTGAGCCAGGGTGTATAGTTTGCCTCTTATTTATATCTCTTGATTTGACTTCTTCTATTTTGTTCACAGATTAAATATATCGCACAGCACAACTTTTTAAACA
This sequence comes from Megaustenia siamemsis, assembly GCA_032433765.1. NCBI lineage: Eukaryota > Metazoa > Mollusca > Gastropoda > Stylommatophora > Ariophantidae > Megaustenia > Megaustenia siamemsis. Next base: position 80,685,183 of record JAVIAB010000156.1, on the reverse strand, counting down.
ACGATTTTGACACAACCAATAATCACAGACGATGAATCATTCATATTCTAATTTATTAATCATTAATTTGCACATGATGTATAGTAGTATAGAATAGTAACCTCCGTCAGTCATAGTTAACTATGGATTTTTCAGCACTCCTCGAAATGTTATTTGTTTTCTTTTCTTTCGCAGTGTGTTCTCTTTTTCTATAAATCTGTCTGCTTCTTGTTTGAGTTAGAGCTGTAGAGTGTGTTTCCACAGATTGCAATCTGCAGCTATATCTTCCCATGATGCAGTGTTTATGTTTAGAGTCTTCATGTCACGTTTACACGCGTCCACAAATCGAAGTTTTGGGCGCCCCCTAGTCCTTTTGCCATCTGTCCGTAAAGTATATCTTTTGGTATGCAGTCATCTTTCATACACGTAAGTGGCCTAGCCAGCGTAACCTACGTTGTTTGAGCCGCGTGTAGATGCTTGAGAGACATGTGTGAGTCATGACCTCCACGTTTGTCACTTTATCCTTCCAGGTAATACATGTACCAAGAATACGGCGCAGACATCGCATATGGAATGCGTTTAGCCTTCTCTCCTGCTTTGTATAAGTTGTCCAAGATTCGCTGCCATACAGGAGGATACTAATTATGCAGGTATTGTAAACTGTGCCCTTTGTATGATGTATAGTGGTGTACGTAATTTATAGATACTGTTCTTCACTGAGCTTAACTAAGATGTTATCTCATACATTCACAACTAAATTACACCATACTTATATTTTGTTTGATCTACTTACTATTGTTCTCTGGGGCACCAAACTTCTGAATCTCAGTTGAACACACTTCACAACTAAATGATGTTATTGCTGTCTCTAACTTATATATTCTGGACTGTTCTCTGGGTTTATTATTCACTTGTTTCTGTTCTTGTTCTTTCTACTGATCTTGCCTCTAACGGCTCCTAACTTGGATGGATGAGATTAAGTACCTTAGTCTCATTTGCATAATTTATTGACTTACTCTTTTACACTTTGCTCGGGCCATATGCAGCCAATAGCTTGTCGCGAGATATAAACTCTGTTTGAACTATGTGTCAAAACAATACGCCATATTAACACTTTGTTTAACCTCTAGTTTCACAATAACGCTATTATGAACTCTTAATAGTGATATTTATCTAATGAGCTTGATCTGCCCCTGAAGCTGTTTGTCGACCTAATTTCTAACTATTTTGACGGGTCAAGTCACGTAAGTTTATTCACACTTTCCAATAACAAGTTGACAAATTTACACCAACTACTTTTAATTTTCTGTGTCTGAAATGTTTACAACTCAGTATGTTTTCCGCTCCGTAACTGCTATTTCTCTACTCGCATCTCAATTATGGGGTTCCTTCTATTTCAATCTATAAAATATAACAGCCCTGTGAGCGAGAAATTGAAAAATTGATTACTGAACTGGAAACATAATTTGGGGCCCAATTTGGAGAAGTTCAAACAATTCGAGCATCAGGAAAGTGAAGAAACAATGGGAGTGCGTCTCCTTGAGCTGTGGCTAGGCATAGACCAATTTGGAGAAGTTCAAATAATTCGAGCATGAGGAAAGTGAAGAAACAATGGGAGTGCGTCTCCTTGAGCTGTGGCTAGGCATAGACCAATTTGGAGAAGTTCAAATAATTCGAGCATGAGGAAAGTGAAGAAACAATGGGAGTGCGTCTCCTTGAGCTGTGGCTAGGCATAGACCAATTTGGAGAAGTTCAAATAATTCGAGCATGAGGAAAGTGAAGAAACAATGGGAGTGCGTCTCCTTGAGCTGTGGCTAGGCATAGACCAATTTGGAGAAGTTCAAATAATTCGAGCATGAGGAAAGTGAAGAAACAATGGGAGTGCGTCTCCTTGAGCTGTGGCTAGGCATAGACCAATTTGGAGAAGTTCAAATAATTCGAGCATGAGGAAAGTGAAGAAACAATGGGAGTGCGTCTCCTTGAGCTGTGGCTAGGCATAGACCAATTTGGAGAAGTTCAAATAATTCGAGCATGAGGAAAGTGAAGAAACAATGGGAGAAGTGCGTCACCTTGAGCTGTGGCTAGGCATAGACCATTTTTCAGGTACTAGACTTGCTGATTAAAAACTAAACTGACTATCTTAACACCATTTTCCCATTTCAGGGGTCTGGCGATGGGACTTATACAACTAGATAATAAAGGCAATTGTCCGATGCAGTCACTGCGAGGTGTTCGGATCTGAGTTTTTATTTCACCCCCGATAGAAAAACACTTTTTACCCTACCAGGAATCGAACCCGCGTTCTCCTGGCTGACTACTTTCAAGATTTTATACAGCAAATCAAAGTCAGAGAGATCTGTCGAGCCTGTCCTGTCATATAGAAGTTATACATGTATATATATTCGTCTGCATATGTATTGGTACAGTTGGGCACCTTTGGGTTTTTTCTGTGTGCTTGATGGCAATATATATGCTGATTTATGCTTGTACGCATGTATTGTTATATACACATGCTTTTTTTTCCCATCGGTTCGGGGTGCACACACAGAGTTAGATACGTACAGTTTATACATATCTTGTACCGACCTCCCAATATTTTTAGAACCCTTCCGTTCCGTCTTCTCGCCTGACTGCCTGGTCAGTGAGATATATAGTTGGTCATCTTGCCTTCTCATTTTAGTCCATTTGGAGGCTGACCACGCTTTGGAACACAGGGAAGTGACCATTTTTTTTTTCCTTTCTTGAGTATCTAGCATATTATCGTCATGTAGTTAGATTTGTGTACATATCCTTATATATATATATATATATATATATTTGTATTGTTGCTTGTTGTTCCAGCTGAAGGCCTACTTGGCCGAAACGTCCACTTTTGTTTTGCCCATTACCACGTAAAGCTGTCGCCATACCACTTTTTTTTTTAAATTGCCATTATCATCAGCTTTACGGGGGCTTCGCATCACTACGCATCTTGGTGCACCTTAATGCCTTTATTTCATATAGAAGTGAAGCATGGACAGATGAAAACGAACGAAAAAGACACTAGAGGCCACACAGACGTTTTTATTATTATATTGTTTCAGCCGCTGCCTTCTCCGCTGAGAGAACCTGATTTTCGAATCATGAAGTTTCACATGGTTCTTTAATAAATTGAAGAGTCAAGAAAGAAAGGAAGAAAGAAAGAAAAAAAAAGAAAGAAAGAAAATATAATGTTAATGTCAATTTTTTTAACCATTGGTACTTTTTTGTGGAAAACGGTTAGTATTACGCCAGTGCAGTCTTTTTTTTCCCAGTAAAATCCCATTCCCAACAAAGTATAGACGGTCTTGCTAAAGGTCCAATGGCCCACGCACGTCGATTTCCCAACGCCTCCGATCATTGTACCACTTTACGTCCTAATTACTTCTCCCGCCCCCTTTTCCGATACAGAAAGTGTCTTTAAAATCTTTTCATTGGTCAATGACTCAGCCAATGAGTTTCCGTCAGAACTTAAATAATAATAAAAAAAAACAAAAATCATGAGTTTTAGACGGTTCCCTTATCTAGAATCCTTGTTCTAATCGCTCATGGTTGTGCTCGTGCTGATCTATGACAATCGTAGCCCCGCATTTTCTTGACGGTGGTGGGGGACGTCTGCGTAATGATGTAATGACATGCGTGAAAGTTGTACAAAACAAATTAAAATGGAAAAGGTTAGGGAATACGTGCCAAATAAATTGTGCCATTTAACTTTTAACAAGACCACTCGTTCTAGCTTATCTAGGGCCCATCCCTGCATATAATTAATTAAATATAAAAGACCAAGACAAACAGATAATATGATTATTCTACTTGCACGCCAGATTTCTGATAAGCAGTTAAGCCAAAAAAGAAATAGGCTGCCTAGAAATGAAGTCTTTGTTATACTTGACGGCAATTGTTTTGTTGATCCAGCAGAACTCTTCAGGTGAGAAATAGTAAAAGTATTCGCTCTCTGAGTAAACTTGAGATTTGTATTTGACACTAGGATCTGATGCTGTGAGAGGACGGTAGAGGTAAGTTTGGAAAGAGATATTTGAAGATCAAAGGAGTTAATGCTAATATTAACATTGACATATGTCCATGACGGAGGGCCAACAGCAAAACATGTCCTCATGATTGTCCACTACACGAGAGCAGCAGAATGACAATGTGTCCATCACCGAACTGCAAACGTTTCCGTTATAGTCTAGTGAAGAAAAGAGACCATTACCTCAAACTGTGAGTGCTGCAGTTTTGTGGAATTTTATAAGAAACGGAAAATGAGAAGGAAGGAATGAAAGGGCGGAAGAGAGATTGTAAATGTAAGGTAAATTACCACTCAAAGTTTGTCTGCTCATTTATGTAGGAGGAAAATAAACTATCATCAAAAGACACTAAATGTGAACCGGATGCAAGATTTACTAACGATGAATATTGACACATGTCTTGGAGGAGAGCAGTTTTTTTTTTTAAGTCAACCTGTCACATCAAAAATAAAACATCACTTGTATTTCAAAACACTTCATGTTTACAAAATTATCAGAACTATCTTGTTTCCACCAAACATCTCACATTTACAAAACAATCACAACTCTTTCCTTTCAACCCAACATCTTACATTTACAAAACAATCACAACTATTTCCTTTCAACCCAACATCGGGCCACAAGACGTCTACCAGTACCTGGGCTGAATGAGATCTGCTACTGTTTAGGTCAAATCAGATCAAAGAGGTATGTTTACAGCACTCGGAAAAATGACAAATAATCAACAACAGAAAAAAATATGGACCAAGGCAGGATCGAACCCGTACTCAGTGGCACAGCGCCTTGCCACGAAAAGCCAAACGCTAGGGAACACTGCCACTCAGCTAACGCCTTCTTCGTCTTCTACGTCTAATGTAAATATGTCTTCTTGCCTTCTACGTCTAATGTCTAATGTAAATATGTCTTCTTGCCTTCTACGTCTAATGTCTAATGTAAATATGTCTTCTTGCCTTCTACGTCTAATGTCTAATGTAAATATGTCTTCTTGCCTTCTACGTCTAATGTCTAATGTAAATATGTCTTCTTGCCTTCTACGTCTAATGTCTAATGTAAATATGTCTTCTTGCCTTCTACGTCTAATGTCTAATGTAAATATGTCTTCTTGCCTTCTACGTCTAATGTCTAATGTAAATATGTCTTCTTGCCTTCTACGTCTAATGTCTAATGTAAATATGTCTTCTTGCCTTCTACGTCTAATGTCTAATGTAAATATGTCTTTTGCCTTCTACGTCTAATGTCTAATGTAAATATGTCTTCTTGCCTTCTACGTCTAATGTCTAATGTAAATATGTCTTCTTGCCTTCTACGTCTAATGTCTAATGTAAATATGTCTTCTTGCCTTCTACGTCTAATGTCTAATGTAAATATGTCTTCTTGCCTTCTACGTCTAATGTCTAATGTAAATATGTCTTCTTGCCTTCTACGTCTAATGTCTAATGTAAATATGTCTTCTTGCCTTCTACGTCTAATGTCTAATGTAAATATGTCTTCTTGCCTTCTACGTCTAATGTAAATATGTCTTAATTTAACAACATTCGCGAATGGCCATTGTAATGTAACACTGTTTTGTTATTGATTCAGTTTCTCTAAATAGACAATACTACACCACTTGAATTTTATGAAAACACCCATTTTCTTCAATAAAATGACACATGGGATTTTCAACTCAACCCATGTCGGACAATGACAAATGTGTCGGGAGTTATCTGACGATGACGATATTCTGTTGAGAGTTATGCCTCTTCCTGAATAACTTTCAAAATAAACACTGTGGTGGGTCACAGGTCAGACTCGATGATAAATTAATAATTGAACCTCAGGTGGACTCTTCAAAAGTGAAAGAAATGAGTGAAATTTGAAATTATGTTTGACTGGACCCGACAGGTAACTGAACTTTTGACACAAAGACGGGTTGGTATTCTTGACTGATGCACATGGAAAAATTGAAAAAAAATAAAAAATGGTATGTTAGAAGCTTTACGTGATTAATAGACGACACAGATTCGAACGACGTTTCGGCTCAATAGGCCTTCAGCAGGAACAAACAAACAACATACACACACAGATATGTGAATAAATAAAACTAATCCTACATAGCTAACTAGTAATGAAACATCAAAAACAAAAATAATCGAAATATGTTGACTTCCCTGTGTGTCGTGGACAGTGGTCAGGCTATGAAAGGAATTTCTCACGGGTGTAGCTGTAATTTATACCCTGTGGTCAGAGGTGAAGGGTTCTAAAAATACACGAGTGGGGGGAACGCTATCTAGGTACGTCGACTACAAAGGCACAGGCAATATCTGAAAGTATCTAAGGGCCCATAAATACATGTATACACACACACAGATGCGTACATATATGTTACAAGATACATCTTGTATATCCACTTCCGCTGTCACCTTCCTAGATCTTATTGTTTCTTTGGGTACTTCTGGCCTCCACACCTCGGTTTTCTATAAACCCACAGACGCCCACTGCTACCTTCTCTATACTTCATCACATTCACCTTCTTGTCGCGACTCTATTCCATTCTCACAGTTATTGCGTCTCCGTCGCATCTGCCAGGATGACCAAGATTTCCTCCGACAGGCTCACCTCATGTTAGGTTTCTTCAGCCGCCGGCTTTATCCAGACTCGATCCTCCAGTCTGCCCTCAAGCGGGTCCTCCTTATCTCTCGTCCCGAGGCACTCACCCCTTCCAACCGCCCCCCCCTTCTGAGAGAACTATACTCACCCTCACATATCATCCTCACAACTTAGCAGCTGTGAGGATACTCAACCGCTACCGTTCCATTCTCCTCTCTGATCCCACTACCCGTCTACTTTATAGTGATCCCCCGATGATCGCCTTCAAGTGCGACAGGAATTTGGGAGACATTCTGGTTAGGAGCCGTCTCCCTCGCTCCCACCCTCAACACTTCGGTACGGCCCCTTGTGGTCGTAACTGTATCACCTGTGCCTATGTGCTCCCTACTGACTCGGTCTTATTCCCCAATGGACGGTTCGAGATCAAGCATGGCTTCACATGTGTGTCCCGCAACATCATTTATGCCATTATATGCCAACGATGCCACATGACCTATATAGGTGAGTCTGGTAGAAGATTAGCGGAAAGATTTTGTAAACATCTACGTGATGTCCAACAGAATACTGGCACTCCAGTGTCTTCCCATTTCAACTCCCCAGATCACAAGGGCAAAGACGACATCCGTGTCACTGGTATTGTCCTCTGCCACTCTGGCGACCGCAGCCGCTATACTTTGGAAAATCGCCTCATAGTCCAGTATGGTTCGCTGACCCCACGAGGCATGAATGTATCACACTCATACACATAGTTTCCTTTCGGCTGCTCCTTCCCTCTTGCATAGCCCTCTCTACCACCCATGTGGTGGCTCTTTAGTCTATCTACTATGCCACGCTATTCTTAGTTCTTCTCCACTGGTCCCCGTTGAGGCACTTCGGTGTTCTCCTATATACCTTTTTTCTGCGCTACTTAGCCCTCATATGTTTTTATTGCACCACACCCTCATACATCTCACTCTTTCCGCCTTTTGAATACCTGTCATTCCACTGTTCTATTCTTTCTCCTTCGAGTTTGCACACTGACCCCGGTTTGAACCCTTCCACACATACGATTGTCCCCGTATGGACGTGCACATGCATGTATGTGTCCATAGGCACGGGTATTGGTATATATGTGTATACGCATATACAGGGTGTTTATAAAGTCTCACTACACTTGGTATCTAGGTCAATTTGAAAAAAAAATGTTTATGACGTCATCACAATATGTGCTCCCACTGTCAATGAAATTTGTTGAATAAGTTTATTGCTACTGGAAATGTGGAAGATGCTCCACGATCTGGTAGGCCTGCTGTGAATGATGAAATATGTTTAGATATCCAAGACAGAATCCTTAAAAGTCCAGACAAGTCATTAAGAAAACTGTCGCAACAAGTGAACTTACCATTGAGCACATATTGTGATGACGTCATAAACATTTTTTTCAAATTGACCTAGATACCAAGTGTAGTGAGACTTTATAAACACCCTATACATGCATGTATATGTGCTCTTGCTTGTATGCATACACATGTATGTGTGTGTATATGTATGTGTATGTTGATATGTATTAGTATGTGCACTTCCTCTTGCACGTGTACATATGTATACACGCATCTGTGTGTGTGTATACATGTATTTATGGGCCCTTAGATACTTTCAGATATTGCCTGTGCCTTTGTAGTCGACGTACCTAGATAGCGTTCCCCCCACTCGTGTATTTTTAGAACCCTTCACCTCTGACCACAGGGTATAAATTACAGCTACACCCGTGAGAAATTCCTTTCATAGCCTGACCACTGTCCACGACACACAGAGAAGTCAACATATTTCGATTATTTTTGTTTCTGATGTTTCATTACTAGTTAGCTATGTAGGATTAGTTTTATTTATTCACATATCTGTGTGTGTATGTTGTTTGTTTGTTCCTGCTGAAGGCCTATTGAGCTGAAACGTCGTTCGAATCTGTGTCGTCTATTAATCACGTAAAGCTTCTAACATACCATTTTTTTTTTTCAATTTTTCCTCGAATTCAGCTTTACTGCAGCTTCGCATTTTTATGCATTCATTTGCATTTCTTTGCCTTAACCCCTGATGCACATGACAGTTTTTCAATTGGTCAGATTTTAAAGCTGACTAAAAATGTCTAGTGCCTTTCTGAGAAATTTCTCTTAGACACACGACAATCAGGTAGAAATTGCTGGCGTGTGGTCGTGTTGAACTTTTAACCTTAGCGGACAGTACACGGTGATTTCCAGGTTGACTTCTTGTAAGGTAACTTGTTCCTCCGTAAACTTTTCTGTCACTCTTATTTGATTTCTCTCCGCGACAAACCCAGGTTTCATCCTGGTCACGAAACCAAATAATCTAATCTGTTACAGCGTTGTGATGTTCTTTGTTGTATTATATCTTTATCTTTCCTTAATGGTCACAGCACATCACAACATTGAGGTAACATGTAAGATCATGACAGAGTCTTCTTGTTACAAACAATGATAATCAAGTTTATTGAATTATTCGCCTGGCACACGTGATCTATAGTTCTGGATGCAATTATTAAATTAATGTTCATTAATTTAGGAATATTTCTGAGGCAAGTCGCCGTATCTTTATGAAGATATTCCAGCATCCATGTCATACAATTTATTCAGCATGGTCTACTTACACTTGTGAGAATTTATGAACACACACAACTTGAATCAATCTTTCACTGTCTTTCAAAGCTACTTCACACCTATCATTATAACTTGATGATTCTTAACTGACTTGGCTAACTCAAGACTTCTACTCTTAACTTTCTCTCTGTTCTGACTCTAACTGTTTCTAAACTGTTTAACAGCTTCTTGTCTAAATGTGTCTTCTTCTAACCTTCTGACTGACTCTGACTACTAGCTTAAACTTCTGCTCCTCTGTCTAACTTCTGGTTCGCTCTGTTCTAACTTGTTGACTGAACTTGTCTACATTCTAACTTCTCTACTGACTTCTTGACTTAACTTGTTCAAACTGTTGTGCAGGACTCTAAGTACTCAACAATTCTCTACGTCCTGAGGCTCAGCAGCCAATCAGCTGCCGCCGAGTGACCACTGCGACCCTTATGATCACATGAGTTGGTCACTCTACGTTTTCGTGTCCAGTGTCCACCATCTGTGACTCACCTGAACTTCCCCAATTTGGCGGAAAGCATCATGTTTCCCCGAAATCTCTATGACCTATTTGGAATATAACATTACCTCATGACACTGACCTCTCCTGGTAGCTAATTACCTGGCAGAGTAACACCATGAGTTCAGTGCATGGTATTAAGGTGACCATTCGTCCCGGATTGTCCGGGACAGTCCCGGAATTTGACATTTTTTTAACCTTTGCTCCGGATTAGCTGCCGTACCGGTTTTATCCCGATTTTGGCATATTTTTTTAGCTTTTGTCCCGGATTTGATAAAAAATAATTTGGGACACAAACGTTTACCAATTTTGCCATTTTGGTATACGGCGTACATTTCTTCAATTAAAAAAAATATTATTCCGTTGCTGTGTAGACAATTTTGTGTAATATCAAAACAGTAGAATGCGCTCCTATTATAGTTTTAAATCTCGTATATATTCGTTGTGTTACTAACTTTCACTTTCACTTTCGCAAAAAATGGCACCGAAGCGTAACTGTAGTTTTAATCAAGATTTACAAAAGGAATACCCTTTTATAAAAAAGTCTACATCGTCATCAGACTTCACTGTAAGATGTAATATATGTTCATCCGGGTTTACTATTAACCATAGTGGACGTGGTGATATTAAGAGCCACATAAATAGTGATAAACATAAGAGAGCCGTCGCTACTGCTGCATCAAGCTCGTCGTTGACAAATTTTTTTCGAGCTGAACAGGTTGGTGACAAAGAAGAACAGTTAGTTGCTACAGAAGGTGCCTTTGCATATAATACAGTGATGCACAACCACACGTTTAGATCTATGGACTGCACATCAAAATTGCTTCAGGTAACTTTAGAACCAAAATTTGCTTGTGCACGTACGAAAACAGAAGCTATTATTCGGAATGTGTTCACACCCCATGCTCTAAACGAGTTGAGATGTGACCTAGAAAACGTAACATTTATCTCCATACTGACAGATGCCTCCAACCACAAAGAAATCAAGATTTTTCCTTTGCTTGTCAGATACTTTGATCGCAATAAGGGACTGAAAGTTAAAATATTAGAGTTGAAGTCATTGCCGGGTGAAACATATGATATAGTAAGTAGTTTTCTTATTGACTGTCTAACTGAAAATGGTTTAGAACTGAAAGTAGTTGGATTATGTGCAGACAACACAAATTCTAATTTTGGGGGCGCTGAAAGAAAAGGACAAAACTGAAAGAAAACCTTGGACATAGTTTGATAGGTGTTGGGTGTGCTTGCCATATTTTCCACAACACTGTTCGAGCAGCTGCAGACGTATTGCCTGTTGATGTTGAAATGACTATTGCAAAAATTTATCTGTACTTCAAATCATACACAGTTAGAGTTGAAAGTCTCAAGGAGTTTTGTCAGTTTGTCGACACAGACTTCCAGATGATTTTAGGTTATGCACAAACTAGGTGGCTTGCGCTCTTGCCTGCTGTTGAAAGGGTTCTTTACATGTTCCTGCCTCTAAAATCATATTTTCAATCTCAAGACAGATGCCCAGTTTTTATACAGGAATTCTTTGAAAACCCACTGTCTGAGGCATGGCTTATTTTGGTTCACAGTCAGGCATCCTCTTTCCACGAAGCAGTGCAGAAAGTAGAGGGAAAGATGGTCACTGTATTTGAAGTCATTGACAACATCAATAGGTTGAAAGCTATCTTGGAGTCCAAGCTGGAAGACGGCTTCTTGCCATCAAGAGTTCAGATAATCCTTTAAAAGCTGGAAATGGAAGGATTTCCACGTGATGATGTGAAAAAGTTTAACGCCAGTGTTTCTTCATTTTATGAAACAGCTTTAAGTTATTTGAAGAAATGGGCTGCAAATAATTGTCAAAACCTAAAGTCTTACAGCTGGGTAATGCTGAACAGAACACCAAATTGGGAAGATATTGAGAAGTCTTCATCATTAGTGAGTCAAACAGTGCCTTCAGTCGACTTTCCAGAAAATGAAATGTATGACGAATATGTCTACATGAAACAGTTCGTTACTTCACAAAAAATTGGTGAATGGAGTCTTAATAAAACATTACCAGGGCAGCGTTGGGTTGAACTAGCTTCCCACTTCAGAAACAATCATGTGCTCGTTTCACATATTCTGAAGTTGGCAGAGTTCTTTTTGTGTCTACCTGGAACAAATGCTGCAACAGAACGAGTGTTTTCTCTGATGAACAGTTTGTGGACAAATGATAAAACACAACTAGGTGTTGAAACTTTAAAGCCATGTTGATCACCAAAGTGAACTATGAGGGAACATGTGTCGAATTTTATAAGATGCTGCATACAAAGAAGGACATTTTACAGAAAATTCACTCATCTGAAAAGTACAGCATCTCTGTTTCACCTTCAATTTAAGTGAGTATCTCTGTTTTTTTATATCTCCTGATTATCCTGATAGCGTATTGTAGGTCTATATTATTAGATGTTTTAAAATGTATGTATTATTCACTTGAAAATGACAGCAAGAAGAAATGTAATTTTATTGGTGGAAAATTGAAGTAAAATTATTCCGTCCCGGAATGGGATTTCAAAAATATGGTCACCTTAATGGTATGTGTGATGGTCACTTACAATAACAACTAACTTGCATGGACAATCGTGGAGATTTTACAACAAGATCACGAGGTCGATGCGTGTTGGTCACTCTCACAACAACTGGGCGAGTGGAGATTCATGGAAAATCCCCTCAACTGTTATGTCTAGGCCAATTCATGACCCTCTCTACTTCGGTGGGTGTCTACTACCCCTACCTGAACTTACTCTCTCACTCTGACTAACTGTTATTCCTGGTAAATTACCATAGTTAAAATCTGCTAGTCGCCACTACATAATACTTCTATCTGTCTCTTGAGAAGCAGTAACAAGCTCTCAATAGCTCAACTCTATAAAATTCCTCCCATTTAGTCATAATAGTTAACACAAAATTCTAAGTTTCTTTTTTACAAAAATTCAGTAACATGTTCACTCTTAATCATTGTCACCATAACAGCATTCACTCTTTGATAATAACAAGGCATCAATAACATTGGGGAGACTGGAGACAATAAGGTACTGAGCAATAAAAATTATTTGTAAAAAAAAAATTGTAACATTTACAAGGGACTTAATTTTTCAAAATATGTTCAGTTGTGTCCCTTGACAGTTAACAAAAGAATGCAAGTCCTATTGAGAATCTTAACTAATTCTTAAATGACTGGTTGTCAGCTTCTTGAGGAGCTACATCACCGGCATCACCAGAACATTTGTGATCCCAATATCCAATATCTAAAAATAAACCCATTAAAAAAACCCATGTATAACAGTTATTATCATGCATTATTGTTACAAGTCTTTAATATAATTAGATCTTGGTAGCAATAGAAAATACTTTGAAGAAACCAATAAAATATTACACAATATCTTCCTTAACATCTCTTAATTATAAATGACATCCTTGACAGATGTCTAATAAGTCTGAAATAAAAAGTATTTTAAAAAATCTTCATGCATTTCAGAACATATCTTCTCAATTCACATTTAACATATAATGACAATACTTCGACAATGCACATATCTCCGGAGACCACGACCAAGGATCACAAACAACACTTAGTTTGAGCAACACAGATAGATACATACATATTTAAGCCTTATCTTTATTTACAACATACCTTCTCTGAGCCTCATTTTAAAACTCAATTTCTTCATGATACTCTCTTTTAGTATCTACTCTCTACTCTCAATATCAGAATTATCTGGATATAGTCCACTTGACAGTATCTGCTAGTCATTCATTTGACTCAGAATAATCTGCTTAATCTCTTGTATTCACACAGGACTACTATTTAGTCTAAATAAATTCTGGAAACTATCTCTCAATTTCCATCTCTCTCTCTATTCGTCATAATGCTCTATTTCTGTGTACGTATCCTCGTGATATCTGTACAAACTTTGTCATTCGACAACAGAATATATATATCGCATCAACCTCTCAGGTTCTCATTAGTCCTCTATTATTTCATATCCTTATTACTTTTAAATCTCAATAATTCTCTCATCTCTCATGACTTCTTGTAAGTCTCCTATAATTCCCTCATGTAACCTTTCTATGAGTTATCACTCTTGTTACATGTTTCACATGGGTCTCTTCCAGACTCATTTTCTTCATGATACTTCTCCTAGTATCACATTTATCACCTAATTTCCTTAGGTCTCAATAAGCACAGGTTATCATCACCTTGCTTCTCACTTCTATACTTCAAACAGCTTCTAAATTTCAATAACACTCTCATCTCCTTGCTGCACACTTATATTGGTCAGTTGTTCCTTTGGACTATCATCCAACTTCACAAGTTCAAAACCTCTGACCAACTCACAGTTAGTTACCATGTGTTCCTCATTGGTAACCCTAACTCTTTAATTCATCTGAGGTAATCTCTCTCTATTTCCTCAGGTCTCTTGTCTTCTATATTCTCTTGACACTACTTCTCCATATCTCTTTATAAATCATATCCTGTGTACATAGTGTATATTATTAATATTAAAATGATTTATCTTCTAATTAGTGAGTCATGATATCTCACTTTATTCTCTCCATTTCCTGCCAACACTTCTTCAACTCTACAACACCTTATCTCATTTCACCTCTGTATTTACTTCTAAAGTTCCATCCTTTTCTATTTCTTACTGTTATTAATAGGGATGTTGTTTACCCATATTTTTGCTGGCCTGCTCCAGAACGCTACTTCTGAATTACTATCTTCTTTTAAGTCGTTACTTTTGCTTACACTAACTCTAGCAACTTGTCTATCCTTTTTCTTCTTTGTCTTTGCTGTACTTCTAGTGGATGTCGTCTGTCCTGTCGTATAACCTTGCGAGCCTTCCGATATTCTTACCTTACCGTCTTCTATCGTCGTCCCCCAATACTCTCTACGGATTTCATCATTGTCACTATCATAATCTACTGTGCACTAGTCTGGGTATAGTGGGTGCACATAACGTGGTCGATCTGAATCGGTAGGCCACAAATCAACGTCTGTTCTTGATGGAATTTTCCTGGTTCTCACCGACTTTTACTTTTTGTCTATCACCTTCTGTATCTGTCATCTTTGAAATTTTCTCTTGTAGCCCTAGTTTATCGTGCGTCAGTTGTCCAATATATTCCACCGCGTCCATCATATCATTTTCTATTTTTTCTACATCTTTCTTCAAGCCTTTGTTCTTCGTCTTTAAGCTGTCAACTGTCTCTGTCAACTCTACAGTCTTTTTATTATTTTTCTCATTAGTTTGCTTCAGTATCCTAATCTCATGATTTGTTTTATTAATTTCTCATTTAATTCTTCTATTATTTTGTTATTTTCTTTATTCTTCTCAATCCATTTAGTCTCATATTCTTGCCATGTGTCACTGTCACTACCTACACAGGCATCTATATAAGTCTTTAAAACTGTAGTCTCTACTTCAGTCTGTGTACTCCTTGTCTCTTGTTCTGTATCTGTCTTTCTAATAATCTCTTCTCTAATAATTATATTTGTTTTTAAACTATATAGTCTACTCCTTGCCTTCTACGTCTAATGTCTAATGTAAATATGTCTTAATTTAACAACACTCGCGAATGGCCATTGTAATGTAACACTTTACTAACACTGTTTTGTTATTGATTCAGTTTCTCTAAATAGACAATACTACACCACTTGAATTTTATGAAAACACCCATTTTCTTCAATAAAATGACACATGGGATTTTCAACTCAACCCATGTCGGACAATGACAAATGTGTCGGGAGTTATCTGACGATGACGATATTCTGTTGAGAGTTATGCCTCTTCCTGAATAACTTTCAAAATAAACACTGTGGTGGGTCACAGGTCAGACTCGATGATAAATTAATAATTGAACCTCAGGTGGACTCTTCAATGAGTGAAATTTGAAATTATGTTTGACTGGACCCGACAGGTAACTGAACTTTTGACACAAAGACGGGTTGGTATTCTTGATTGATGCACATGACAGTTTTTCAATTGGTCAGATTTTAAAGCTGACTAAAAATTTCTAGTGCCTTTCTCTTAGACACTCGACAATCAGGTAGAAATTGCTGGCGTGTGGTCGTGTTGAACTTTTAACCTTAGCGGACAGTACACGGTGATTTCCAGGTTGACTTCTTGTAAGGTAACTTGTTCCTCCGTAAACTTTTCTGTCACTCTTATTTGATTTCTCTCCGCGACAAACCCAGGTTTCATCCTGGTCACGAAACCAAATAATCTAATCTGTTACAGCGTTGTGATGTTCTTTGTTGTATTATATCTTTATCTTTCCTTAATGGTCACAGCACATCACAACATTGAGGTAACATGTAAGATCATGACAGAGTCTTCTTGTTACAAACAATGATAATCAAGTTTATTGAATTATTCGCCTGGCACACGTGATCTATAGTTCTGGATGCAATTATTAAATTAATGTTCATTAATTTAGGAATATTTCTGAGGCAAGTCGCCGTATCTTTATGAAGATATTCCAGCATCCATGTCATACAATTTATTCAGCATGGTCTACTTACACTTGTGAGAATTTATGAACACACACAACTTGAATCAATCTTTCACTGTCTTTCAAAGCTACTTCACACCTATCATTATAACTTGATGATTCTTAACTGACTTGGCTAACTCAAGACTTCTACTCTTAACTTTCTCTCTGTTCTGACTCTAACTGTTTCTAAACTGTTTAACAGCTTCTTGTCTAAATGTGTCTTCTTCTAACCTTCTGACTGACTCTGACTACTAGCTTAAACTTCTGCTCCTCTGTCTAACTTCTGGTTCGCTCTGTTCTAACTTGTTGACTGAACTTGTCTACATTCTAACTTCTCTACTGACTTCTTGACTTAACTTGTTCAAACTGTTGTGCAGGACTCTAAGTACTCAACAATTCTCTACGTCCTGAGGCTCAGCAGCCAATCAGCTGCTGCCGAGTGACCACTGCGACCCTTATGATCACATGAGTTGGTCACTCTACGTTTTCGTGTCCAGTGTCCACCATCTGTGACTCACCTGAACTTCCCCAATTTGGCGGAAAGCATCATGTTTCCCCGAAATCTCTATGACCTATTTGGAATAACATTACCTCATGACACTGACCTCTCCTGGTAGCTAATTACCTGGCAGAGTAACACCATGAGTTCAGTGCATGGTATGTGTGATGGTCACTTACAATAACAACTAACTTGCATGGACAATCGTGGAGATTTTACAACAACATCACGAGGTCGATGCGTGTTGGTCACTCTCACAACAAATGGGCGAGTGGAGATTCATGGAAAATCCCCTCAACTGTTATGTCTAGGCCAATTCATGACCCTCTCTACTTCGGTGGGTGTCCACTACCCCTACCTGAACTTACTCTCTCACTCTAACTATTAACTAACTGTTATTCCTGGAAAATTACCATAGTTAAAATCTGCTGGTCGCCACTACATAATACTGCTATCTGTTTCTTGAGAAGCGGTAACAAGCTCTCAATAGCTCAACTCTATAACACCTGCCTGTCTGTCTGTCTGAGTTCTGTCTGTCTGTCTATTTGTCTGTCTGTCGATCTTCCCTGTTTCTAATTTTCCTTCTAGCGGTCTCAATCCTTGCCAAGATCTTGTTTTCAAATTTCGCCATTTGTCTTTGTTCTGTGCAAGCAACTCTATCTCATTGAGGGAGCCGATTCCTGCTGTCTTTTCCTCTCTGTTCAATGTTCTTCTCAGTGTCTCTCTGTATGTCACTTTTCCACCAACCTGTTGTTTCCCACATGAGGGCTTGCATTACTATACGTCTATTACCTCTCCTCATCACATGTCCAACATATGACCATGGTCTTTTCTTGATTACTGAAGTGATTAGTGGTTGATTGGCGATTTCTCTAATTTCCTCGTTTGTTTTAAATTCATTCCACGCTATAACAAATATTTTCTTTAGACATTTGTTTTCAAATGCGTTCAACTTTGTTTATATGTCTTTTGTTGTTTTCCAGCTCTCGCATGCATACGTAAGAGTTGATAGTACGTTTGATTTGAATAGCATCCTTTTATTACCCCTCTTTTTATATGTAGAGTTCTCTTTATTATATTTGATTATTGCTGTTTGCTCCCAGTATAAATCACATATTAGTATGTCTGTATCATCTAGATGTATATCAGTTAGGCAGTCTAAAATTTGTTTATGGTGTATTCTATCAAAAGCGTTGGTGTAGTCTATGAAGCAGGCATAAATTATTTTGCTTCCTCTACCTTTTAGCTCCCTGTGGAGCGTAGGTCTTCAACAAACACTTACCAAGTCGTTCTGTTTTTTGCAATTCTTTTAAGATCACTCCATGTCTTCCCCATCATCTTCATCTCTGCTTCGATCTGTCTTCTCCAAGAATTCCTTGGTCTTCCTCTTTGTCTTTTCCCCTGGGGATTCCAAAAAAGGGCCTGTTGTGTAATACTCTCAGTTGGCTTCCGTAGTGTGTGTCCTATCCATCGCCATCGTCTTTGCTGTATCTCTTTATCCACTGGTATTTGACCTGTACATTTCCATAATTGACTTTTTCCTGCCATTTCCATCCCTTTATTCTGCGCAAGCATCCATTAATGAAAGTCTGTATCTTCGTGATTGTCAATTTTGTTTTTCTCCATGTTTCACAGCCATATAACAGGACCGCCTTAACCTTTGAATTGAAAATTTTTATTTTTGTATTTAGCCTAATTTCTTTCGATTTCCATGTGTTTCCCAGTGCAATGAAAGCTCCTCTTGCTTTTGATATCCTTATTTTGGTATTATTTTCTGTTTCTCCCTCTTTATCTATATTACTGCCCAGATATATATAAGATTGTACGTCTAGTAGAGGTATTTCTCCTAGTTTTATTTGGTTATTGCCAACTGCATTAATTCTCATAATGTTGGTCTTATCTCTATTAATCTTTAGTCCTAGCTGTTGTGATCTCTCATCTAATATACTCATTTTATCCTGCATCTGTTGATGGCTGTGTGATAGGAGAGCTATGTCATCAGCAAAGTCTAAATCATCAAGTTGTTTGGTCAGTGACCACTGGATCCCATTTCTGTTGTTTTGATTTATTTTCATAATCCAATCTATGGCCAGTAGAAAGAGAAATATAGTCAGAAGGTATCCTTGCCTTACTCCTGTTTTTATTTCAAATGCTTCTGTAAGCTGTCCTTCATGCACCACACTACATTTTGTTCCTTCATACATTGTTTTTATCAGGTTAATAAACTTTATGGGGATTCCGTAATGACTCAGCAACTTCCAAAGCATTCTTCTGTCTAAACTATCAAATGCCTTTTCGTAATCTATGAATCCAATATAAAGTGGGGATTTTAGTTCTAAACTTTGTTCAACTATTATACGTAGAGTAGTTTTTTGATCAGCACATGATCTGTTCTTCCTAAAACCTGCTTGTTCATCTCTCAAATGTTTCTCTATAGCCTCTTTTAGTCTCTCCAGAATGATTCTGCCTAATATTTTTTCCTGGCACTGATAGTAGCATAATTCCCCTATAATTTGTGCACTCCTGTAAACTTCCTTTCTTTGGTAGTTTGATCATATAACCTTCTTTCCAGTCTTTAGGTATTTCTTTCCTCTCCCAAATTTTATCCAATAGATCATGTAACATCTTGGTAGAGGTGTTAATATCTGCTTTGATGGCTTCCGAAGGAATTTCATCTGGTCCTGTGGCTTTACCATCTTTTAATAGTTTGATGGCTTTCATTATTTCTTCTTTGCTTGGTTTTCCGCAGTTAACGTGTAACTCTTCTTCTGCTGGTAGTATGTCTGGAGGATTATTTGAGCCGGGTCTGTTCAAAAGTTCTTCAAAGTGCTCTTTCCATCTCTCCATTTGTTCCCTTATATTACTAAGCAGATTTCCTTTCTTATCTTTGATAAAGGCGTTGATCTGTTTGTATTTTCCACCTAATTTCTTTGTGCTGTTGTACAGTTTTTTCATATTCCCTTTATTTGCTGCTTCTTCTGCCTCTTTAGCTAGTTCATCTATATATTTCCTCTTATCCCTTTTAATGCATCTTCTCACTTCTTTGTTCACCTCTGTGTAAGCTTCCTGTATGTTGGCTTTATTACTTCTTGTTTTGCTTTTATTTATGTCTGCTTTCTTTCTTTAATTTTATCCAGGGTCTCTGCTGTCATCCATGCCTTATCCTGGCGTTCTCTTTTCCCCAGTGTTTCTTCGCATGTCTCTTTCCATATATTTTTTACCTGTTTCCAATGATCTTCTATATTTATTGTATTTTCTAGTTGTTGGAGGACTTGGTATTTGTTTGATATTGTGACTGCAAATTTATCTTTAATTCCTTGTTCTTTAAGAAACCCTACATTGAAATACTTTCTACCCTTATTCGTTGTAGTATACCTGTTTAATTTAATTTTAAGTTTGGCTAACAGAAGTTGATGGTCAGAAGCTACATCTGCCCCTCTATATACTTTTACATCCTGTAAGGATGACTTACACTTATTATTAGTACATATAGTGATCAATTTGATTTTCCGTTCTATGATCTGGTGACACCCATGTAGCTTTGTGTATTCTTTTATGTTGGAATATTGTTCCTCCTAGGCTCATTTGATTAAGGGCGCAGAAATTCACAAATATCTCTCCATTCTCGTTTATATCTCCAAGTCCATATTTTCCCATAATCTCTTCGAAGCCTCTGTTGTCTGATCCTACCTTAGCATTTAGGTCTCCCATCAAGATTATAATATCCTTGGCTCGTCTTGCATCCATCTGACATTGTAGCTGTTTATAAAAATCATCTTTAACTGAGTCATCTTTATCGTTGGTTGGTGCATAGCATTGTATAATGTGTAATTTTATTTTGTTTTTGGTTGTTCTAAATGTTGCTCTCACCAGTCTTGGTCCCACTGCATCCCATACTATTAGTGTCTTCTGTGCATTCTTTGATAGCATTATAGCTACCCCTCCGCTATGTTGTTCTCCTAGTTCCTGGTGTCTTGATGATAAAATCATCTCCCCTGTATTCAATTTTATTCTCTCCGCTCCCAGCCATCTTGATTCATACATTCCCATAATATCTATCTTGTAATTGGTCATTTCTGCTGCCACTTGTGCAGCTTTTCCCTGTTCGTTAAGGGTACGAACATTCCAGGTGCCAATTCTGGAGGATTTCCTGGTAGACAAAGGGTGAGTCGGCAACCCGGACTCCTTATGGCTTTCTCCAGATTGCGTCATACGTCTCTTAGACAGAGAGCCCTTCTCTTTCCTGGTTGACGGATTAACTTTATCTTTCTTTGACTTGTTCATGTTTGTGAAGTTTTTTCGGCTTATTTTTTTACAGTATGGGATAGCCAGTC